>JBBPDC010000109.1:35707839-35722925 GCA_037974485.1 Hemigrammopetersius urotaenia
CTCCTTAAAGGCCGGGCCGTGAACATAGTTTCTGATATTAAACCGGTCCATGACCAAATAAAGGTTGGGGACCACTGGTGTATGGGACAGAGCATCAGCCACAAAATTATTGGATCCCTTAATATGTCTAATGTCTAATCTATAAGACTGTAAAAATATAGAGCAATGTAATAAAATGCTAAATTTGGACATTTTAAAGATTTCAAAAAAAGGATTACAGTCAGTGAAGGCAGTCAGTGAGACCCCAGAATTAATAAACATGCAAAGTATCGTACAGCCCAAGTAAAGCTAAAGCTTCCTTTTCTACACCGGAGTAATAAAGCTGATATTAACAAAATTTCTTAAAAAGAATCAAATGGGATGAAAGACTCCCTGATCATCAGCCTGGATTGGGACAGCGCCAGCCCTCATGTAACTGGCGTCACCTTGTAACGAAAAATAGTTCTCAAACTGCAGAGTGGCAAAATCAGAACAAAGGATGGACTTCACATGTTCAAACACCCTTTGACCATTTGATGTCCACTCATACTTCTCCCCATTCCTTAAAAGAGTGGTCAAAAGGGACACGACAATCAAGAAAGTTCAGCAAAAATCATTATCAAACTCCGGTACCAGTAGTAAACCTGACCTGACCTCCATAAAACTGTTCTTGCCATCACTAATGATTTTTAACCTTTCTCATATTCCTTCTGTTTCGCCTTTTCTTTACCTGCATACTTGCAGGTGTTCCATGTTCCTCTGGAGGAGCGACGGTATAAGGATAACAGTCAGTTTGGAGAAGGCGAGGAGGCCAAAGTGTGCCTAGACATCATGCAGAAGACTGGAGCCCACATCGAACTCTCTCTGGCGAAGGACCAAGGCCTCTCCATCATGGTGACCGGAAAACTGGATTCAGTCATGAAAGCACGGAAGGAGATTGTAGCTCGACTTCAGACTCAGGTGATGATTTGTTGTGCCGTTCAGACGTGCTTCTTATAGGAGTGTTTACGTTTTGCTCAGTGCCTGTTCTCCTGCTTGCAGGCCTCGGCCACAGTCGTCATTCCGAAGGAGCACCATCGCTTCGTGATCGGGAAGAATGGGGAGAAGCTGCAGGAGCTGGAACTGAAAACAGCCACCAAGATTGCCATTCCCCGTCCCGACGACCCCAGCGCCAACATCCGCATCACAGGCACCAAAGAAGGCATAGAGAAAGCCCGGCATGAGATCCTTCTCATCTCTGCAGAGCAGGTCGGCACTAAACACAACCTGAAGATTTAATTTTCCATCTTTCAAATCAAACGATATTTAATTCACGCAAGAAAATGCCAAGTGTGATTGTGCACCATTGAGCGCGTAAAAGGGGGACTGGCTATAAAATGGCCATAAAGACGAACAGATCCAGAGAGTTCTGGCGGTTGGCTCACTTACACTTTCTGTCACCGCACACAGTGTGAACAGCATGAAATCCTTCCCCTCAATTCTCTCAATGCTCTTCTTTTTACTTTGCTCGTTCAGGACAAGCGTGCAGTGGAGCGTCTCTCTCTAGAAAAAGCTTTTCACCCGTTCATCGCTGGTGCTTACAACCGCGTGGTCCAGGAGCTGAGCCAGGAGACCGGCGCTCGCATCAGCATTCCACCCCCCAGCCTGATGAAGGAGGAGATCGTCATCACCGGGGAGAAGGAGGCGGTTGCCATGGCGATTGCCCGCATCCGTGCCATCTACGAGGAAAAGGTGAGCTTGTGGAGAGTCAAATATATTATGTTACACCAGAGGGAAGCAGATCATATCGGGGGGGGGGATGGGGGGACTGATACACCGGTGACACTCAAAACACATACACTTGAACACGTTCTGGCTTTTTGTCTCTGACTTATGACTCTCTCTCTTCCAGAAGCGGAAAACAACCACCATCTCGGTGGAGGTGAAGAAGTCGCAGCATAAGTACATAGTGGGGCCGAAGGGCAACACGCTGCAGGAGATCATGGAGAGCACCGGAGTCTCAGTGGAGATGCCACCCCTGGACTCTGGCTCTGAGACCATCATCCTCAGAGGGGAGCCAGACAAACTGGGCCCCGCCCTCACACAGGTGTACGCCAAGGTGATGTTTTGTGTCAGGTATGATTGAAAAGATTACAAAGGTAATCATGAAATGTACACATGGTTTAAAGGTGTATGTATGTGTCTGTGTGTCTGTGTGTCTGTGTGTGTGCTCTGCAGGCTAAGAGTGTGATGGTGGTGGAGGTAATTGCGCCGGCGTGGCTTCATCGATTCATCATTGGGAAGAAAGGACAGAACATCAGCCGCATCACTCAGCAGCTCCCCAAGGTGGGCGGGGGGTCCAGCACACTTGTGTGACTCTTCTTCTCCCCATTCTAACTTCATCTCACTCTTCTGTAGCTCACTGGGTTAGGGCTGAGGATTAGAAACACATCCTGAGTCCTGGGTTCGAGTTCCAGTAGGGGGCGTTTTAAAAGGGATGTAGCTCAGTGGGAGAGCACAAGCTTTGCATGTGTGAGGCATGATGGCTTGGTGGTGCCTGGTGGGTCAGATACTTGCCTCTGGACCAAGAGGTCATGGGTTCGCATCCTATCTTCAGCAAACCACCACTGGGTTCCTGAGCAAGACCCTTAAACCCAAGTTGCTCCAGGGAGACTGCGCCTTGTAGGTTGGGGATGGAATTAGCTTTGGAGACGACTCCTTGCATCTTCATATTCTTGGGGCAGCTGATGCTAGTGCTTAGGGAGTTGCCCCTCTGATCAGAAGGTTGTGGGTTCGAATCCCAGGACTTCCAGTGACCCCACTGAGGAACCCTTAAGGTACCATACACTGTTCCCCGGTCGCTGTGTTCCTGGCTACACACTGCCTCACTGGATGAATGGGTTAAATGTGTAAAATGCAGAAGAATTTGTGTTCACATGACAAAATGGACTTGGCCGGCTTTACACTTAATGTCTCATCACTTGACTCATGTGCTGATGTTTTTTTTAGACTCTTTAGATGATTAACATTTTTTACATTTTAGTTAGCACTCCTATGGTATGTTAAGTAAAGAAGCAAATCATTCCTCACCTTTTGTTTTACCTGGTCAGGTGCACATAGAGTTTACAGATGGGGAGGAGCGCATCAGTCTGGAAGGCCCCACAGAAGAGGTGGAGCAAGCTCAGGCTCAGATACAGGAGATTATTAAAGACCTGGTGAGAAAATAAATGGGTTTTAAGTAGTGTTTTGTTATATTTGAAATGCTGAAATGCATATTAGAGCTGTGTACAGAGTTGTATGACAGACCGGAGTCAGAGAATATGCAGAGAACTGTCGTTTTGTGAATGGCCTTCCATTTCTTGACATTATATTTCGTTTTGTTCAGATGGCGAGGATGGACTACACTGAGATTAATATCGACCAGCGTTTCCACAGGCACCTCATTGGCAAAAATGGGGCTAACAGTGAGTGTCTTCTTGCGTCCGATTCTAATAGATGCAGCACCAGTAGACTGTAACAGATGATTCTAATGGATGTTTTTAGGAACAAATGTGGTTTAACATTGTTCCCTTCTTTAATTCAAGCATTGGAATCAACAAACTGCTTATTTGAAAACTCGGACTGGATAATTAAGTATCATGTTTGTACCTGACAGTAAACCGGATCAAGGAGCAGTACAAAGTGTCGATCAGGATTCCTCAGGACTCGGACCGCTGTGGGTTGGTTCGGATTGAGGGCGACCCTCAGGGAGTGCAGCTGGCGCGCAGGGAGCTGGTGGACCTGGCCCAGCGCATGGTGAGGCAGCGCCAGGGCAGAGGGCTTGGGGAGGAGTCATGATGTATACAGCATGATTTCAGTCTGTGCTTTAGTACCACAGGCCCTTTTAAGCTACAGTCGCTTTAGTACCGCATTCCCTTTTAAGCTGTCACTTAAAAAGTACAGTCGCTTTAAAACTGCAAATGCTTTAGAACCGCAGTGGATTAAGTACGGTGTACAGTTGTTTTAGAATCGCAGTCCCTTTTAAGCTGCAGTCGCTTTAGAACCACAGTCCCTTTAAGGGGCCGTTCACATATCGCGTCTTTTGCGCACGCAAGTCCATTGTTTCAAATGTAATGGAAGCGGCGCGGTCGTGACGCGTTCATTTTTTTCAGGTGTGTCCGCGACGCGTCAAGTTGAAAACATCTCAACTTTTCAGAATGCCACAAGCGCACCGCGGGTCATGTGACAAGATTCAACCAATTCGCTTACACTGATGCCTCAGCAGAAACACGGAGGAGCAGCTCATCATTGTGGTCCAGGGATTTCCTGAACTTTATTTCAAGCCCCCAAACTTTTCCTAAAATATAATCCAGCTGGTCCTTGTCAAGTCTGACATAGGCTTTGAACCTCCCGTTGTCCAGGTGGAGCTCCTGGATCAGCTGGTGAAATTCCCCGTGTTTTATACGTTTTTGGAGAATGGGGTGCACCCAAACACTACGGCGTATTTTTTTCCTGCATAAATAAATCGTAGCAGAGTTACAGCAAGGGTTTTTCGTTGGAGGAAATGGAGAGCGTGGCTGATGGTTGCTTAGCAACGACAGACGCTTCCGGAGCGCAAGCCCCTAGCGCTTTTGGAAAGAAGGAGAAAGCGACGCGCCTCGCGTTTTCCACGCGTTTTTAGGCGCGATATGTGAACGGCCCCTTATAATGTCAATATATATGGCAAATGTGAAATATAAAGTATTGCTGGGTCTAAGTAAAAAATCCAAAAAACCTGTTAGTAACGTACTCTTTTGACATATGTGTATATATCAGTGAAATCTGGGGCGATATGTTTCACCAGTATTAAATGATGCAGATGTCTGGTCCACCCCAACCAACCCCCCACCCCCACCCCAACCCTCAGTGTTTGATGCAATTAAATTAAATGATGGTTTTGAAAAAGTTGTTTTAGAGAACTATTATGAAATAGCCGTTTGTAAGGATAACAGTATGTGCCCTTGAAAGTTCTAACTGAGAAGGAGCCGATTAAGGGGGAGGCAGCTGGAAGAGCTCATGGCTCTGTTAGATCTATTTGTGGATGGAGGAACATGTGTGAAGGATCAGGAGCAGGTTTATCAGCTGCTCGTTGCTGAGCGTAATGGTGCCACGCCGAGATTACAACCATTAACGCCTGTAAGAGAGGAACCGCCGATATTTGCTTTCACCCCATGATTCATAAACCATTTACCCATCTTATAAAGTGTGGCTGCTCGTGTGTGTGTTTTACAGACTGGTTCTTGATATGTGGGCACCAGCAGTGAGGAGGCCGCCCTCGGGCCCCAGGCAGGGCCATTTTGTGAGGGTGTCTACAGGGGTTCGGAATTGTCACTTACTCATGATGCGGCGTGAGACCGAGGTTCTTCCACTTTAAAGATGGTTCCAATTTCTTCACGCTGCCCAACTTGTTCGGCGCGAGCTGTTGTCTCGCCTTCTCAGGCACATTCTTTTTCTGATGCTCGTAAGACCTCGGGGTTTGGCCTGGCTCCTCCAGACGAACGGCTTCCACATGTGGGATTTTTAGAGTGGTCCGAGGTTCTCCTTGAATGACAAAATCCTGTATAGGGGTTGAAAAAGAAAAAAAAGGAGAAAGAATATATTCAGAAAAAAGAACCTGTATTAATTTGCACTGAAACGCAAGCTGTAAAATATACAATAAACCGGTCTTGTAAAATTATACAGACTGGGGTCGTTAAAAAAAAAGAGCCGCTCCTCCGAACGCCTGCTCTTTTCCTGAAGTCCTGCGTTCTGTGCAACTGCGATAAAGCTCAGCGGCATATTTTCCAGCCTACATATGACATGTTGCCTCTTTATTGCTGTGCTTGAGAGACACTTGGGCCTGAGCGAGTCCGAGCCGCTCGTCCTTCGGAGGAGACGTATAAAAGTAAATCACACTTTTGATTTTGTATCACTGGGCTTTTCAGTAAGATGCTGCAATTCTGCACAGTTCACTGACAGAATAACAATTCAGTCTTTATTGAGTTATGGGGAGTAAATGATGAAAAAACAGAAACAGATTTTCAAGGCTGGCCAGCGTCCTCCTCCTCCACCCCCTCCTCCCCCTCCTCCTCCTCCGTTAATTGGCTGAACAATATGAAACGTTTATTGTTTCTGTACATTCTGGCCGTTGCAGCCTGGCGCTCTTTGAGTAGAGTCTTTGTGGCAATGCCACTCACTGATGATTTCTGACATTTTCTTTTTTTTTTACTGCATCCGTGAACGTGCTAGCAGGGTGCGCTACAGGAATCGGCCCTTCTTAATCACTGACACCTGCTGGGCTCTGACTGGACAGCTATACCTCCGCCACCCCTCGAGCTCCACCGCTCCGACAGCGAGAGCCGAGTTAACCCCTGTCAAATGGCCAGGCTAACTCTAACCACAGTGCAGTTGGTGCACATGCAAATCCATATTTGGCAGTAAAATCATGTGTAATGGGAGCTTTGTGTGCAATACCTTGTTTTCTATCACTATATAAAAGAAGAGCCATGCTGCCTTTATTGCTGGATGCACTGCAATAGTTCCTCGTTAACAGCTTATTACCGACTTCAGCAGGAAAAGTTTATGTTTGTTGTTACAGAAACAAAATAAACATCTCTGGGTTTTTGTTCCGCTGTACCCCTGGGGTTTTGCCCCATGATCAAATTATTTTAGTCATTAACTGGCCTCATGTATCCATATATGGACGACACAAACAACAAGTGCATTTTTTTCTATTCTCACTAAATCTTGTAATGAAGAGGAAACCACTGTATTCTGTTCTCTTCTGCCTGCAGGGAGGTAGAAGCCACGACATCTTCCTGAGATGACTGTGTTAGAAAGCCAGGACAGCTAATATTAGCAGTACTAGTTATTAGCAATACACATGCATGTAAACATGTAAACACGGCAGTAACACTGGACAGCACCGTGTAGACGACCGACTTAATGAGACACCAATAAGAGACACGTTCACTACAGCTTTCACTGGAGCACACAGGAACAATCTTGTATTCTGAAGCTGGGGTCGGTGCAGTTCCTCCGACTTTCTTGAGTTGGAAAATCAACTTTAGGGAAAATTTCCTATTAGATTCTTGGAAATTCCAATTCAATGGCACATTGAAATTCAAATTATGGCATTAATTGCGCTCTACTGCATGTGTAAACGCATAGATTATCATTTACTAGCTGTTATTAAGGCCTGTATGTGCCTTGTTGTGTACTTGAGTTACATTACATGTCCAAATGTTTCCAGACAGTCTTTTTATTAGAGAATTCAGTGCACAAACAGTTTACAAAGGCTTTCACACAATTTGAAATTTTTTTGTGGGAAAACACAAATCCAACGGGACACTCTGGAGCAGCTGCACAGACTAAGGCTATGATGCCAGGGCACCCCAGTATTGGGCTGTGGAGCAGAGAAACAGAGCTCTCTGGAGTGATGGAGCCTCTCTGGAGTGATGGTGCCTCTCTGGAGTGATGGAGTTGGAGTGGTGTTTGTGACCCAGGACTAATTATTCAACATCAGCCCCTGACCTCACTAATGCTCTTGTAGCTGATTGCAGTCCAATCTTCACAACATCTTGTGTAAAACCTTGCCAGAAGAAGCACCATATTCTTTGATCAAAAATGCATGGTGTCTATGTACTTTTGGCTCAACTAGCTCTTCACTTAAAAGGTTTGGGATCCACTGTGCTACATCAGGTTCTGTACACATCAAAATGTAAGAAACAACAGAACTGAGGCATGACATTGCTAAAGGAGAAGAGTAAACAGCAAAAACATGCCCTTTTTTGCCAAGACTTTAAAGAGTTAAAGAAAGAGCCGGAGAGAAAAAATGTGCATAAGTGTCTTAGTGTTGAACCTAACAGTGCCAAGCACACCCTGTCCCTTCCAGAGCCTTGTTTAGTCATAAAAGCCCAAAGCGTCCAGCGCCTGGAGCAGCCCAAGCTCAGTCCAGCTCCACCCGCTTCCATTTAATATACCTGTAACTGCACGGCTTAAGACACGGCGCTGCTCCAGCATGGCACGCAAGCCACTAGACAGAGGGGTGCTTGTCAAAACATGAGCGGAGCAGCCGGTGGAACGGAAAAGAGTTTCGGCTGCAGCCGAGGAGCCGGTGTGTGCTTTTGATACCGCTCTGCTGCACGCCAGGCAAACTAGAGATGCTTGGATTTGCACGGATGGAAAAATGAGAAGAGCGGGGATGAGGCGCGGGTCCAGCTTTGTCAGGCTGTCGGAGAAGCACCTCAAACACGCACCTTCTCCAGATAGAGCGTGACAGCGCCTTGGCCACGTCCAGCTGGTGCACTGACTCATTACAGGGTGCCCGAGCGTGCTGGAGGAAAGAGCAGGAGGATAAAAAGTGTTTAAATGCTGTTTAAATGGTCCAGCCTCTCCCTGACCACGCATACTACAGAACTAATCAAGAACTTTACACAACAACACCTTCAAACGCCAGGGGCAGTCAGGCTTGATTGCTTTTCCCTAATGAGAACCCCCCCACCCCCCTCGCTCTGGCCCAGTGGTGCAGGTTTGACTGAAGGTGTCTGATCTAATAAAAGTGTGGAGAGGTCTGGTTTTTCTGAGAAGCTGATCTGTTAGGAGATACAGTATGTTTTCTTTGGCCCCCACGCTCGTCCGCACTCGGCATCTCCGGGTGCCGTAATCAGGCTCTGACTGCGAGCTGGACGACAACAGCGTGTCGGAATAGACTTATTCCTGCAGCCCAGGCAGAGGTCCAGAGGAAATGAGCCTCTGGGGTGAAGTGGATTATTCAAGCCGTGCTGCTGGTAGCGTTATCTGTGTGAGATCGATGAGTCAGTGTGTCTTTGGAGAGCGCGAGCCAGGTGAGGGAACATCACCCTGGGACACCGCGCTGAAGCCTGAGTGAGGACACATGAAGCACTTCCACCTCACACGGTCTGCAAATATGATTAGTGAAATCACAGAGAGAGAGAGAGTTAACAAGTGTGGAATCACTTGGAATAGTTTTCATATTTTATATTCAAGAACAACTTACAATATAGATTTAAATATTGTATCATTCGTTCCATTAAAACCACCCGTCTAATACTATAGGGCCTATTCCTTCATCACTCCAGGGTCCAATTCTGATGCCCAGCTTTTGGTGGTTACAGGGAAAGTCTTACAGTCATTAGTTACAGGGACAGTCTTACAGTCATTAGTTACAGAGACAGTCTTACAGTCAGTAGTTACGGGGACAGTCCCCCTGGAGACACTGTGGGCTTGTGGAGACACAAGTGTCTTGCTGAATGGCAGAAAGTTGAGGGGTTTGAACCTATAACTTTGTGGTCATTGGGTTCACAGGCAAACATTACCACATTGGAGTGATTTTATTAAAAACAATCATTCCAAGTCCATGGAAGATGATTCAGAACTTCTCAATGGAAGTGTGCAGAGTAGTGTGGCCACTTTCAGCTCTCTTTTCTTGCAGTTTGCCTGTCAATCATGCCCAGTTGGCGGTGCCCATAGCCAAGTTCCTGCTGCTGGCACAGTAAAACATGAAAGCTTGGAGGGCATTTTTATGCACAGACAAACATGCTCACTCAGGCCTGGCTGTTTGGCACCACCTCTTTCGAGAATAATAATGTCTTTCTATTCACTGCCACTCATAATCCAGCACAGCCCGCCACCGCCATGCCCAGCCACACTGCCCTGTCCTCGGTGTCGCTCCCACAGCCAACCACCAGCGCCACACGCGCCAGAGTCTATACTTGGTGCAGAGAAAGAGCAACCCAGTTCAGGAGCACAAGTAGCCGATTTATTCTCTCATGATAAGACAGTTCCCTGATAAAATAGAACCTTAGAGGGCTTGGAGAGCTCCAGAAACGCATACGTAATGTAGACTGCACTGGAAGGAGCAGCGCTGGGACAGTATCCTTCAACTGGACTCAGTCAAGCGATCCTTTCAGGTGATGAATGAACAGCTGTTTGAAGTTTCCAGCAGAGTCGCAGCTACGACACATCAACCTGACAAGCGCAGAAGCCCTTCGCAGTAATTCTGGTGCTTTTTTAACAACTCACTCTGTGTTGAAGGTAGAAGTGTTTTGGCTCTGAGGCTTCTGTTTTCAGATCCACCTCCCTGAAGACTCCTCCAGCTAAAGAGCTGAGGTGCTGCGCAGCATCCGGCATTTCTCTAAGGCAGGAAGGATTCCAGGTGAACAGAGCTACCGAGCAATCGCTCTGACGGCCGTACCTTTAAACTTCAGAATGAAGCATTCTGCTGGACTCAGACCCAGTTTAACTTGGACAGAGCTTCTGTAATCCCGGGATAAACTGGATCTCTGTCTCAGTCAGTGGCTTCAGATGCAGAAAGTCTGCAGGAGGACAGAATTCCACAGTCTCTGTCTTCAAGGGACCTCAGGGGAGCGCCGTGCGGTAGTTCTCAACCTCACTGTTGGATCCGCCATGGGCTGTAATCACCCCAGAGCAGGCCAGCACAGAGACTACTGTCTGCCCTTCGCTTTCCATCTGAAAACTATATATCGCCACGATAACATCACCGTAATTTACCAAAGAACATAAAGGGAAATCTGTCTCTGTGATAGAGTTTCCGTTATGATCGCTCAAGGACAGAATTATGCCGGTTATAAAAGAGACAGAGCCGGTATAAACCATCAGGACGGATCTGACGGCTCTGTTTAAAGAAATGAAAAGTGCGTTTTGGACGGGAGCCTTTGTTTGCATCAACAAGAAGGTATTCATCGCTCTCTGCTCCTCCAATACTGAGATCAGGCGAGGCGCAGGGGAGCCAGGTCAGAACTATTAGGAAAATGTCTTCTATTAAGGTCATTTTATTTTAAAAATGTGAAAATATATTACACGTACAGAAGACTTTTGTAAATATTTGGCCCTGTAAATGTCGGCAGATATGATCATGGGTGAGAAATACTTTTCCGAACACATTATTCCTCACAGCCTGAAGTCATTATAGGGGGTTGATTTATCAATTTATCGAGTCGCTAAAGTGGGAAACAGTACTACTGAATGAATCACTGATATGTCAAGAGCGCACTTGACTGTTTTCGGCGGGGGTCTGAGTAACTGGCCTGCTTTCGCATTCTTTCACGCCGCAGTGATGTGAAAAACAGGGCGATGACGGAGGAGAGCGCCTCACTCTGGTCCCGGCACTGCGGCGGGCAGCCTCTCTCTCACAGCAGCGTGCGGAGCAGATCGAGAGGTCCCAGCAGCCCATCCTGCGCTGCTCCCCCAGCTGTGATTAATCTAGGAGCGCATTCTTCACACTGCAGCTGCGGGGACGGCTGCGCTGTTCCTACCTGTGTGTTTTCATCTCGCTCTCTCGCCCGTCACTCGCCCGTCCATCCTGACAGCGGAGTGCGAGGCGGCAGAGCTTGAGCTCTGATTGGCTGCGCGTGCGCATCTGATGAGACTCAATTACACACCGGATGATGTCATGTGTCCTTGAGGGGTATAAGGGGCTAACATCTCTCTCACACACACATTCAAACACACACACACACACAGACACACACACTCAGGCACACTCACATACACACACACACATACACACACACACACTTTCACACACACACGCATACATACATTCAAACACACTCAGGCACACTCACATACACACACATGCTCACACACACACACTTCACCCATGCACAAACACACACTCTCACACATATACGCACACACTCAGACACACTCTCACATTCTCTCACACACACATTCAAACACACTCACACACACTCATACACACACACACAAACACTCACACTCTCACACATACCCTTACACACTCTCTCATAAACACACAAATTCAAACACATTCACACACACACACACACACACACACACACACACACACACACACACACACACCCACATACACTCACACACACATCCAAACACACACACACAAACACACACACACACACACACACACACAAACACACACACACACACACACGCAAATACGCTCACACACACATTCAAACACACACACACACACACACACACACACACACACACTCACACATGCACAAACACACACAGACACAGACACACACACTCACACCATTTCTCAAAAACCTCACACAAACCACCACCTATGCTGCTCACTACTGGAAAAGTTCTGTCAGACGCCTCTCAGCTCACAGAGCTACAACATCTTCCTCCTCTCAGAGCTTTGGGAGCTTCTCACTGAAAGCCTGATTCATGGTTTGACCTGTCCTGACCCTTCTGTGGTGCCGATGGCTGGTTAAGCTTTTTAAACTGTCAGAGTCAATATAATGGGGAACTACAGGGCGCGGCTTTCTAAACTGTCATGATTCTGAACGTCTGTATGTTTGTGAGGAAAGAGTTAAGGGCGCTGATGTTAGAATCTGTCCAGGCATGGTGAGCTACTGAAATACAGCAGAATGTCAAATTTAACTTTGAACTCAATTTTATGTTGCAACCCAGCATGGAAAATGAAAACAAATGCTCACAAGCAGCACAGGCCTGACCAGCAGAGTTCAGAGCTTATCCAGTCACACCACAGCTGCTAGGAAAGTACATATTTGTGGGAGAAGCACAGAGTTCAATAAACAGGGCTTCCCACAAATCTTCAACCAAAGCGTTAAGTGCAAGTCGACAATGCGGCTAAAGTTCAATATAATTTCTAACACAATAGTCAACAGACAGATAACCAGCAGATAAGCTGCCCACAATAAGTTCACTTATTCATCACAAATGAAAAGCTAAAGAAGGAAATTAAATGAGACATTACAATTTTTAATACCTTCCCCTCACAGCCGAGGATAACATGGTTCTGTTCTGATTTTGTGGTTTTGTCGTTACCTGCTCGCTGGCGTTCTCAGCAAAGTGTGGAGACGTGCTCTTGAGAAGCGTGACCAGGTCCATATAGACATCACTTTTTTTGTCATAAGCATTCTCATCTCCTTCCTGCTTGTTTCCCTGTGAAATGAAAACACAGGCAGGAAGACCAGTGAGGTTGAAAGCACCAGAGATGATAAAGTGGCTCTTCTGGCACGGAAGGAGTTCAAAATCTAGGCAGTTTCCAAACACACAAACTCACTTAAAACATTCAAATCTCTGCTGGCTCTTTATTAATAACATCGTTCTTATTTCTATGAGACTACGAGCAGGTGATATCAGTAGAAATCTGCTGCAGGAGTAGAAAGGAAAGAGGAAATGTTTTCACCTAATGCGTGAGATGAGGGGAAAAGGGAACGCTGCGGTGTGTAAAATGTTCTCCTTGATTAATTACACACACATTTCGGTCTGAGAGGCAGCTCGGAACACTTAGCATAGTTACGGAGGCGAAGCTGGCCCAGAACCACGCGACTGCACAGCAATTTCTAAACCTCTCAGCGTCGCTTACCTCATGTTTTGGAAAAGCGTCTGTGTATCATTTCTTTCACACACATTAACGGCTCGGCGTGTACGTTAAAATTATCTTGCGACGTTAGTTTTCCTGACAGGCTGACACATTTCATTTGTTGAAAAACCATGTTGTACCATTTAGCATCCTAATGGGATCCATTTATCCCCCACAAGCCACTCAGACTCGGCCTGTAACCCAGACCAGCCGCTCCGTCGCAAAAGACCGTCACGAGGAAACTGTTTCATACAAAATATGGACGAGCTCACGGCTCGAGTGCTTCACTACAAGTTGGTAGAAACGCAGATACTAATCTCTGGGAGTAATTATTCAAATTAGACTAAATACTCGCCCTGCAGGCTCATCTGAGTACCTGCAGTCCAGCACTCTCACAACAACCCAATTTACAGACTAGAGATTAAACCAGGCCTGGAATTTAATCCCAGCCTGGATCTTGAAGAATTTCTAGATACACTTAAACCACCAACTCCAACACAAACTACAGAATCTCCTGTTCCTACTCTGTTACCTACAGACCTGTAACTCTTTAACAGCCAGGTCCATAAACATAACTGAGGCCTCCTACTGTTAGATTTGTCCTCTAGGTCGTCTCTTTACTCTTCCTCCAGCTTTAGGGACTCTTTCACCTTTGGTTCACTCAGACAAGCCTTCTGTAAAGCTGCATTGTGACATCAGTTGTAAAATGTGCTTCATAAATTTAAACTTAATTCAGTGGATTAGAACCTTTAGCCAGACTCACTTCTGCCCAACATGTAAAGTTCTCTTTGTGTCTTTTCCCTGTTTCTTGGCTTTTGTTCTCCTGTCTATGTCATCGTTTACCCTGCCATGTGAGCTTGTTGTTGTTTTGATGTCAGTCTCCCCCCCCCAGCCCCGCCTCCTCTGTGGTCTTGTTCGTGTCTCATCCCTTCTGCAGTTCTTGTTTCCCTCGTCGGTATATAAATGTCCCCTGTGTAAAATGTCCCGTTAAGTCTGATCTCTATTTGTGCTGTTTTGCTTGTTAGCCCTGTTTTTTATTCCCTCAGTGTCAGGTGTCCTTGTTAAGCCTTGGATCATCTCATGGTTTTGTGTAATCACTGGTTGATGTTTGTGTTTTTTGTTTGTTGATTAAGGGATTTTGCACTTTCATTCCAATCGTTACACCAAACACGTCAGCTGAGACCCCAGAATCCCATCTCCTGAGGTGAATCAGGGTTTAAAGGGTTAAAAAATGTCTCACCAAATTGAGGTAGACTCCAGCGGTGCTGCAGGTGATGAAGAGTGGGTCTGCGTCGCATGGCTCAATGATTAGGTAAGCAATCTCTCCTAGCGTTTGCCTCCAGGGAGGAGCGCGGCAGCCGTTGCTGAATTCGTACTCTGTGGAGTCGTCCAGAGAACACGAGATAAAAATCACGTCTTTAGAAAGAATAAAAGAACACGTCGCTCACAGCTGGAGCCGACATCCTGAACCTGACGAGTGGGAGAATCTGGACTTGAGTAAGGAAACAAGAATCATATGCATTTAGAAAGATGTTATAATATGCACTTCAATAACAGAGGCAGGACAAAAAGTCTCAGGCCATCTAAAGGTATTTGTTTAAATTTCCTTTTTACTTCTTAATAATAAGTGTTAATATCTTGTGAGCTGCTTTGAGGAGCACAGGTTCGTTTCTCTGTCACAGTCAGGTCAGTGGCCGGTTAGGGCCATTGTTTTTTGTTAATGTTTCTGGTTTGTTCTGTTCTGTGTGTTCAGGGTCTTTTA
>JBBPDC010000109.1:35729644-35745634 GCA_037974485.1 Hemigrammopetersius urotaenia
CTGTGTAACGGCCACCATGCCCTTTTGTTTTGTTCCTGTCTTGCCTTGGACGAATAAAGTACCCGAAATGGATTCACTTTTCCCTGAGTGGTTCCTCCCAAGAGGCAGTTCAGGGTCCTGGGGATTCCTCCCCCGGCATCCTGACACCTAGTCTGAGTCACTTACCGACCCGAACACAGTAAAATCATAAAAACACAACTAAGCCACAGAAAAAGGAAAATACTTGCATCACTGTGTATTCTTCCACCGCACGCCGCCAAACTACAACCACACAGTCCGTAAGTACGAGGCTAACGGTGTAAGTCGAGTGGGAGTGAGAGTGAGCGTGGTCAACTCGGAACGTCGTACGTCGAGGCCGCTGTAATTTGAGGACCCCCCTGCATGTGTGTTTCCACCAGGACATCCGGTTTCCTCCCAGAGTCCTGCAAGTCAGGTGGACTGGAGATTATAACCTGCTGGTCATTCACACTTCAAATGTTCTGCGGCCGTCTGGATCCCTGATCTCCTCTGTGGGGTTCCGAGTGATCAGAAAAGTGCTGGACCCTGTTCACACTGACACTTATGCTTCAGTTACTCAGTACCTGCAGCGAATACGACCTTACAGACAAGAAATTGAACAGGACAGATTGATCTGAGATCTGAGAGCATCGCTGGAATCAATGATTTGACTCTGTAAATTGACTCTGTAAATTGTAAATTTGACTCTGTAAATCTCATCTTAGAAAGGAAACTGGCTTTATTTCACACATTTTCATTTAGAGTTCAACCAACAACTTTCAGATTAACCAGAATAATAATAAAAAAGTGAAAAAAAACCCTGTGGTTTTGGGATGGACTACGATGGATGGATGGATGGGTTAGTTTGACAGTAACAGAATAAGAAGTCAGGATTAGGGATTTCACCCATTCTGTCTGGCCTGGTCCAGAAAGAGCCTGCATGTGGAAAACAGGTGGAAAGGTGGAAGTGTGTGTTTGGGGCAGGGGCGGGGGTGGGGGTGGGGTGGGGTGTAGAAGAATTGATAAAGTTCAGTCCCAAAGTCAGGAGAGAGAGAGAGAGAGAACAGAAACAAAAGCATCAGACCTACGACAAATGAGGGGCTTCATCTGTAATCTGCCTCTCTCTCTCATTAGCGGTGCTAATTGCTGAGAGGTTAAGCACTGTGATCTGGCCACCAGAGCTTCCTCCCAACATAAACACATCCAGCCTGCGGTCAGAAGCACCTGCCCGCTCCTCTCCTCTCTGCCTTTGACTAAACCTCTGCATAATAAACAAGTGCCGGCGTCTGGAGGCCCGAGCAGAGCGGCTGATTGAGCCTGCAGGAGATTTACGATGCTGCGCCGACTGAAGGGTGGAGGTGATTGGGCTCGTCCGCAGCCTCTCCCCACTCTCACAGCAGGGGGGGGCACAGGCACACAGGGTGATGAAGTGTCTGGAGTTACACTCTGGAGCAGGAGAGCAAGACTTGAAAGAGCTGCTCCACAGCGCAAACAGCTCTACGTTTCCACAGCACTGGACCTCATCACTGTTCAGGAAGCCCCACTTTACTGGGATCTTACCACAGTCAGGAGATGTCAAATCAAATCAAGTCAGTTAAAGTCGAGCAGGTACACAGCGAAATTAAACGTTCCTCCGGGTCCACAACGTTCCTCCTGGTCCACAATGTTCCTCCAGGACCATAGCATTCCTCCAGGACCACAACGTTCCTCCAGGTCCACAACTTCCCTCCAGGTCCACAACAAATGTTCTTCCAGGACCACAGTATTCCTCAAGACCACATTAAAAGGTCTGGATGGAAGCAAAATATGAAGAAATGAGGGGTGCACCAGGACTTTTGTATATCTGCTGATGTCTGATGCAGTGATCATAACCATCGACTCACCAGACCTTTACAGTGACTGTTACAGCCCCTTTGAACAGTCCTTGTTGGTTTACATGAACAAATACTTACAAAACTATTATTTAGCAATAAAATCGAAGGATGTTACGTTGATCCTCTATTTTAAACAGTAGGTTATGGTTGCCCAGCAACACGGCAGTTTTTAATAACCTGCCTCATTAAATCTGAATTCAACTGGTGTGTGTTCAGATTACACTCAGATTTCAGATCTGTTTAATGATGGAAGGAGGAGTCAGCCACGGTTCAGAGAGCTGATTCAGGTTTAATGAACACCTGCAGAGTCTCAGTCTCGTAAACGTGGGGTCGGCTGAGACGGAGCAGGGGAAGAAGGTCAGACACGAAGGGATGTCACATTTCTGCTCTTATAAAAAGTCTCACATCTGCGCTGCAGTCGGGGCTCCTGGATAAAGACATTTTTAATGGTTATGAGGGTCTGAGTAAGTGCGACTCAAGAAAAGAACAAGAAAGTTGACCTGATACCGTCCTTCAGGAGGCCTTTAGATCTGCTCAGACTCTCAGATTCCTCCGGTTTGTTTCCATGGCTGGACTTCGGTAAGGGCTTGTGGGGCATGAGGCGGTTTATGCAAAAAAAATACATATTTGCTTCAGTTCAAGCCAGGAATGTAATGAATGTGTGGTCAGAAAATGTTCAGTAATTGTCCTGTTGTACGACCATCACACCTGCTCAGTGTAAACTGGTGGCCAGTGATGTGGAGGATCACACACACAAACACCAGAATGTTTTTCTCTGTTTCACTTCACATTGTAAGACAGTGGTTCTCCGTCATTCTCAGAGAAGGTCCTGAATCTGCTTTTGGTAAGACTGGGAATACCAAGCACATGGGAGAGCATGAAAATATTGAAAACTATAGAAACTTTGTTTCTCTTAATTAAATTCTGTAGTGGTCATTAATTTTATGTGTCTCCAAGACAATGAAGCTGATGTGTAGAACACATTTTCTAGTCAAACAAGTGGCTATTGTCATTTCAAAGCAATTCCCCAAGAACCACAGTGTTCCTCCTGGCCCACAGCGTTCCTCCAGGACCACAGCTTTTCTCCTGGTCCACGCTGTTCCTCCAGGACCACAGTGTTTCTCCAGGTTCACAGCATTCCTCCAGGACCACACTGTGCCTCCAGGACCACAGCATTCCTCCTGGTCCACAATGTTTCTCCAGGTTTACAGCGTTCCTCCTCCCCTCCCAACTCCAGAACCCCTCTGCCCAGGGGCCCTCCCTCCCTACTCCGGCCTGTAATAGAGATCCAGTAGGGAACGCGACAGGAACGCTCGAGTCCTTCATTCTGCAGGATGATCTGTCCATGGTGAGAGTATGCAGGTGAGTGTGAGACTGAAAATACTCAAGGGTTCACAGAGGCCAGGCAAACACACACACTCACTCTCACACTCCCACACACTCACACACTCACTCACACGCATGGCAATGAAAAACGCACTTAATTTTCCACAGCAGATAAAATCAAGCCTCTGAACATCTCTGTTCATGGAATATTATGGGATGGATTTGGTGAAGTACTATGGGATTTGGCTACCGCAGCCTGAGCGCAGCGTTTATAACGCATGCAGCGTTTTCGTTGTTCTTCTGGAGCGCATCGTTAATGCCTGGAGCAAGAGGCCTTAATTTATGAGCCAGATTCCTTTAGCAATATCGGACCGTAAAGCAATCCAGAGCCTCGCCTCCCATGCCAAGTCCATGGTTCCATTGCCGGTAAGAACCGGTTCTGCACCTGTTCACGGAAATGCCCACCATGACTCTCCAGACTCAAACCAGGAGAAGAGGATCTTTTCTCTGCGTCAATTCATCATGAAATATTGATAATTTTTTCCTTGAGTTCTAGATGAACTGGGTGAATTTGACTGAAAAACGTACTTCAAAGTCCCGGCTGTAGTACCAGAGTCACGTTCTGAAGGTCCCTCACCAAAAGTTCATTGGTAATGGATGCACGGCCCGATGCCTCAGACGCTTATGACAGTTTTAGAGACACTCATGTTAAAGCAAAGTAGTCATTTTTTTTACCATTAATAGTACATGATAATACATATTTTACCTATAAAAAGAGCATGTGTGGGTGCACTGGAGCTGGATGGGGAATAAACTGGTTATTGTTTTTGCTTGTTGTTGTTTTCAAAGTGCTTTAGAAATAAAATGGTTATCCTTGAGCTGTAAACGCTGTGATTGCTGGTTCCATTTATCGCCACAGTCACAAGATCCAAGTCTCAGAATTTCTCTACAATAAACCAATTTATATCAAATTGCTCCGAGCGACTCTGTTTACATCTCTGTGATAGATTTTTTTTCATTTTTAATGGGTGAAAATGCCTTTAACTGTCTGTATGTGGGCTATGGGGGTTGTGTAAAGCTGGCACTGAGAACCGAGTCCGCGGGATTTGTGTTCTCCACACAGATCTGCTGTATATCTTTACTTTTGCTGGTTTTTTCCCTTTTTAAAAAAAAAATAACAGTCATAATTTTCTTAACCATGGGCACCTAGCATCAACATGGGCCAACACTTGAGACGGGCTCAGCGAGGGCTCAGCAGAAACAGGCGCTGAAGTGTTTGCGAAGGACCGGCGCTGTAAAACAGGGGCAATAAAATCAATTATTTCTGTCCTAAACTTTAACTCAGCGCCATGAAAACACCATCAGACACCGCCGAAAATGTTTGCTCTGTAACAATGAGCATCGCTGCTCGGTCCACTGTGAGACGTAAACCTGCAATTGTGGCTTCGTGTGTGTGTGTGTGTGTGTGTGTGTGTGTTTGAAGTTGCTTGGTGCCCATGCTTTCTTTGGAGCAGAGTCCTGTCTGTCAAACGCAGATGTTAAAAGGAGATTTATGAATATATGGATTTATGGAAAAGCCAATAATGGTTCTTTGTGACAGCGTATATTAAAGAGAGCTTTCTCTCTGTTTGTGTGCTCAGGCGTAGGCTTGGCTTCCTTCCCTCCCTTAGCAGAACTTCTTCATGCTAAATTGAGGAGAACCTTCTCCAGATACGGCTGTAGATACGGCCACAACCTCAAATCATGTGTTGAAGGAAATCGTATCATTAAATTGAAAATTTCCAGCTCTTTCTCTGAGAGGCCAACACTCAAAACATCATCTGTGGGGTCATTTCTGCATTCTTCTTGACAGGCAGGCATTCCAGGGCCGTCCAGCCGTGAGCGGCGTTTCCGAAATATTGGCCAAATTTGACATCCTGAAGACATAAATGGGACGTCTCTGCAAAACTGGTGTTCTCATTAAGCGCAAAAACATGACTCGGCTGCACCGAAGACGTTTAATTATAACTTACGTACGAACACAGGAATGCATTCGTTCAAACAGGGTTCCGCACAGTACTAAAGGTTCTCTGACGTGCAATAATAGAATATTTTTGGTGTGTGTGTGTGTGTGTATATATATATATATACATACGCTCAACCTGTTAGGAGTATTTAACAAAAAACAAAACAAAAATGTGGACTTTATAATGTTACTTTAAGGGTATTTCTACTGGTTAATTGAAGTGTTTACACTATGTGTGGTATATGAATGTACATTTACGGCATTTATCAGATGCTTTTATCCAGAGTGACTTCCACTCCCTACCTACAGGGGGCAGTCTCTCAGCCTCCTTGGAGCAACTCGGGGTTAAGGGTCTTGCCCAGGAACCCAGTGGTGGTGCTGAAGGTAGGATTTGAACCCATGCCCATTTGGTCCAGCGGCAAGTTTCGTACCCACTAGGCCACACCACACATATAACATACACCAATCGGGTGTGAGACCATCAAATCCACTTAAAGCCCATACAGAACCTTTTCTGGGCCATCCGGGTTAACGAGCCCTGATGACCTGATTAAACAGGTAAACCAGCCAACACGTACAGTGCCTACCCTTAAAGTAATATTGGGGCAGCTGGTGGCCCAGTGGTTAGGGCATTCGCCCTGTGATCAGGAAGTCAGGGGTTCGATTCCCAAGACCGCTTAGGTACCCTGAGCAAGGTACCATCCCCACACACACTGCTCCCTGGGCGCTGTGTTCATAACTGTCCCCTGCTTCACTTGGTGAATGGGTTAAATGCAGAGAACTGCGTGCTGTGGTGTGTTCATGTATGACCAGATTGTCACTTTTATTACTCTTGTCCATATAAGACACCTGACCATCACACCAAATGTGACATTAATGACACTGTATTCAGATCCAGAGAGTCTCATATGTAGTCGGTCCCCTTTGCAGCCGCTTTAATGCTCTGAGTTGAGATTTACAGAAATATTTGAACTGTGACTGTGGTAAAGGGAAACCTCCTTATTAGGTTAAAGTGTTTGTTTAAAGTGTTATTCCACTTTTATTTATATAGCAGTATTTTAAAAAGAAAGGTACACTAGTTTTGAATGAATGTTTTGAATTAAGTAGTAACTGGATTAGAGTTAGTAGTAAATGGGTTAATGTTAGTAATGAATGGGTTAATATTAGCAGTAAATGGGTTAATGTTAGTAGTAAATGGGCTAATATTAGTAGTAAATGGATTGAGCAGAGTTGAGGGCCGGCAGCTTTTTATACTGATATGCAACAAAAGGGTAAATAATGGAAAACTGAGGAAACGCTCATTTGCTACAATATAAACACACATTACAGCGTCCTCAGTCTGTCCAGGATCTCAGACGGTCTGGTGTGTGTGCTTGCCGTAGTCGTCTCTAATGGTCTACGGACCGAATCCAGACCCCCAAACCCGCTGATAGCTGCTACTTCTACTATTTCAAAGCCACTCACCATGTTTGAGCTGAAACACAGACCTGCTCCCCGTTCTCTGCTGTAATTATTATTTGGAGAGTGCGGTGGGGGGGGGGAGGCTGTCTGGGTTTGGCAGTGTCCCTGGCAGTAACGTGTCAGGAGCTTTAATACAGTTTGACTTTTGTTTTATAATCTCTGCAGGCAGACATCATGGGCTGCTCGCGCTCCTGTCCTCGCCCTGACTGCCCTGAGGAGCCGCACTCACCGTCCACCTCCACCGCTCCTCTGCTCCCAGGTCAGAGGGAGCGAAACACTGAAGAGTTTTTAGGAAAATTATTCACTGAAAATCAAACATCTCTTCCTCTCTCTCTCTCTCTCTATATATATACATATATATATTTCACACCGATACTGTGCAGAACTCGAGCCTCTAATTTGTTCACATTTCTGTAATTTAATCTCCTCAGTATGACAGAGATCAGACAGTCTGACAGGAAACACCAACAAGGAGATTCAGAGTAAAATATGAAGAAATGAAGGGGGTTCAAAACTTTCACACAGTGCTGTAAACGAATACACACAGATATCTTTTAAGAAAACAAAACTCAGAGACAGAGAGAGAGAGAGAGAGAGAGAAAAAGAGAGAGAGAGAGAGAAAAAGAGAGAGAGAGAGAGAGAGAGAGAGAGAGAGAGAGAGAGAGAGAGAGAGAGAGAGAGAGAGATGGATGTGTAACAGTGATATCGTGCTGTGGCTCCATGGAAAAGCACTTAACGTTCTTTGAGACGATGCTGGAGTTTCCTGTGATCAGAAGCACATTCAGCAACACCATCAGTCTGATCAAAGAAGCAGCTCCTCCACACCCCCCCACCAGCCTGTCGGGGCGAGTGCTGCTGAATGTTCTGATGGCCGGAGCTGCAGGGGGTGTATCCTGCTCACCTCAGCAACACTGAGGAGACACTCACTCACACCGCTGGACCAAACCTGAAGACTAGAGTCCAACCAGGACACAATCAAATGTTTCGGACCCTTAGCTTTAATAAATGAAAATTTCTCTGCTACTTTCTATCTTGGATACTTTCATGTCTCTCCAAAGCCAATAACAACTAAAGAAGAACTAATGAGGAACTGACCCGACTTACGCTGAGAGTAAAGAGAGTAAACCGGTCTTCATATTATGGAAGACAATTTATTGATGAAGTTTTAAATCCAATTTTATCCCGATTTTAATTGTGTCCCATCACATCCTCAACTGCTCGACTGGAAGGGCGAGGGCTTAAAGCCTAGGTTACGAGAACTCTTCACATTTGGAGGGATGGAGGGATGGATGGATGGATGGAGGGATGGATGGATGGGGACTGCATAGGGATGGATGGATGGAGGAATGGATGGAGGGATGAATGGATACGAAGATGGATGGATCGAGGGATGGATGCATTAATTGGACTGGACTGGGATGGAAGGATGGATATAGGGATGGATGGATATAGGGATGGATGGGACTGGGTCAGGATGAAGCGATGGATGAATGGATGGAGAGATGGATGGAGAGATGGATGGATGGATGGGACTGGATCAGGATGGAGGGATGGAACTGGATCGGGATGGAGTGAAGAATGGAGGGATGGGACTTGGTCAGGCCGGAGTGATGGATGGAGGGATGGGACTGGGTCAGGATGGAGGGAGGGATGGAGGGATGGATGGACGGGACTGGGTCAGGATGGAGGGATGGATGGACGGGACTGGGTCAGGATGGAGGGATGGATGGATGGGACTGGGTCAGGATAGAGGGATGGAGGGATGGAGGGACGGGACTGGGTCAGGATGGACGGATGAGACTGGGTCAGGATGGAGGGATGGATGGACGGGACTGGGTCAGGATAGAGGGATGGAGGGACGGGACTGGGTCAGGATGTAGGGATGGATGGATGGGACTGGGTCAGGATGGAGAGGTGGATGGAGGAGTTCCGACAGCGATGGTCTGAATCAGTCCTGATTAAACTCCTCCGTTCAGTCATTAGTCAGTAACTATGAAGTCAGTCTGAAACCAGGAGCTTTTATTACAGCAGCAGTAAAGCAGATGAATTCCCATAAACGTTTTTCAACTCGTCACTGTTGCCCTTTTTATTTTATTAAATTGATTTAATTAAAGATTTTTAAGTTGATGATGTAATTATGAACTGATATTAAACCATTTATAGTCTGTGAGTGTAAACTGGCTGAGGGTAATCTCTGTTGGTGCAGGATGAGTTTCAGAGTTGGTCCTCCAGCAGATCCTCAGAGGACCAGGCCAGGCTGCTGCTCCAAACCCCCCTCTGGTCCCTTCATCAAGCTGCTTCATGGACCATCTGAACCGTTTCTTCATTTCCTTCATTACAGGGTGTGGAGCTGGTTCCTTCATCTACAGGGGGTGGAGCTGGATCATCAAGAGTGGAGACTAGTTACACGTGTGTGTGTGTGTGTGTGTGTGTGTGTGTGTGTGTATGTGAGACGAGCACCAGTGCACTCCGGGTAAGTATCTAAACACACGGCGGGTCACAGTCCTCATCACACCATCGTCTGTCCAACACATCTCCAGCCCAGAGTCGCCGCGCCGGAGCGTGTGTGTTTTACTGAGAGTTACGTCAGCTCATAAAGGGACATGACCCGCTGCGGAGTCTCTCTCACACACACACACACACACACTCTCTTCTACGGGTCCTGCTGTTCTGGTGCTGGGCTGGAACGCTGGACCATGTCTGTTCCATCATTACAACTCAGGGACACAGAGGGGACAAAGAAGACAGATGTAAAGCTGTGATCACATTAAAGCAGAGTCGAGTCCTTTCTTTCAGAATCAACGAGTACAGACTCTGTGATGACAAACCAAAACACCGAAACACAACCACACTGAAACACCGAAACACAACCACACTGAAACACCGAAACACAACCACACGGAAACACCAAAACACAACCACACGGAAACACCAAAACACAACCACACTGAAACACCGAAACACAACCACACTGAAACACCGAAACACAACCACACGGAAACACCGAAACACAACCACACGGAAACACCAAAACACAACCACACGGAAACACCAAAACACAACCACACGGAAACACAACCACACGGAAGCAACAAAACACAAACATACGGAAGCAACAAAACACAAACAGACTAAAGCAACAAAACACAAACACACCGAAACAACAAAACACTGAAACAACAAAACACAGAAACACCAAAACACAGAAACACAGAAACACTGAAACAACAAAACACAGAAACGCCGAAACACGGAAACAACAAAACACGAAACACGGAAACACCGGAACCACAGAACCACCAGAACCACAGAAACAACAAAAAACCCAAACACGGAAACAACAAAAAACCCAAACACGGAAACAACAAAACAACAAAACACCAAAACACGGAAATACTGGAACACCGGAACACCAGAACCACCGGAACCACGGAAACATTCCACTTCTCAGTTTCCATGTTTCTCAGTTTCAGCAGTGAAATGGTGGAACAGACTTCCTCTGAACATCAGAACTGCTGAGACCCTCACTGTCTTCACACAGTGAAGACCTTTCACTGAACATTGAGGAGAACATCTACATCTTCATCTCACAAACTAACAAACTTCACAAATAACTCTTCTGTGTGATCCGAGAGGGTTCTGGAGGATCCTCTCTGTGATCTGGGGGGGGGGGTCACTTCAGTCACTCAGTATCTGCAATGAATACGACCTTACAGACACGAATATGAACAGAACAGACTGATCTGAGATCTCAGAGCCTCGCTGGAATCGGTGAGTCTTGTAAAGAGAATGGAGACTAAAGAGAGACGGACACGATCGTTAGTGGCAGCATTTCAGAATACAAGCCAGAGAAAGACTTGTCTGCTCCAGAGAGACTGTGAGACTGCGCCCTGCAGTGAGGGAATGGAAGTTGCTTTGGAGAAAAGTGTTTGTAAATGCCATAAATGTAAGTTTTCTACACTTACATGTTACTCACTTAGCATTTACTAAAAATACATTTTTATACAGCCACCCAATTATAATTATAAAGTAGACAAGTGTATAGGAAACTTCATAGTTGTTCGCTCCAAAACAAGAATAAAAATCTGCAGTTTAGAAATAAATGGAAAAGCAGTAAAAGCCTGCAGTCTGCAGAAACCTTTGTCTGGTAGTGTAGATGCTCAAAGCTAGACCACATGACAATCACCACACCTTTCTTTTCCCCTTTCAGGCCTTCCCACCCTCCTCTGCAGAGGTTTTCTGATGAATAAAAAAAATCCCACTGTCCTGTTTTTGAGCCATTTAAGCCAGTAACTCGTAACAAGACACTCCTGTGAGTTTCCGGCCAGCACACCATGCAAGTTTTGGTCATCCTTCACACTCTGATTGGTTGCTTTCCTGTTTACAAGCAGACATTCTTTCTCTATTTCAGTTTTGATTTTACACAGTTTCCAGTGGAATCAGATTCACCCTGTTTACCACTAAAGGTCTTTGGGTTTTGTGTTTGGCAGAAGTTTTCTACTCCTGGGTATACACTGCAGTTTGTTCTGCTGCTGTATTTTAGGTACCGGCTGGACCTCGACTATTCAACCGCTCCCCGCTGTGCCACCTAGTGGATTTATTAGTCAACAACCCTAAAACCCTCCTATAGCGAGCGTGGCCTGATTTGAACACCTCTCCGAAACGTGGCGCCGCTGCCTCCTATGAGGCCACAGTGGCCAATTTGTTCAAGCAGTGTGTGTTTTGTCAAAAATGTGGAATCTACTAACCATATGTTTGCGTACAGGCTTCTGTTGTGTATGTGTGTGTGTGCGCGTGGGAATGTTTGTTAGTTGATGATGGCTGCAGACAGTGTGTCATTATTTCCTCAGCTCATGTCAAACTCTGAGGATACGCAGCCACAGCTAACCAACAGTGTACCTTGTGTGACTGTGTGCTGCCTTGGCGAGTGCTAAATCTAATTTTTGCTCTTTGTGTGTGTGTGTGTGTGCGTGTGTGTCACACTAACATATGATATGATGTGATTAGAAATGATTTCCAAACACACATAAACTCAGAGGTATAATATATTGGCTCACGGTCCAGTGAGGCAGGAGGCAGCTCCACAGCTCTGCAGCTTTAAGAGGCTGAAGAAAAACACTGCACAGAAAGAACACGGCCGAGGATCTAAGGGAGGAAATTCGCTTACTGCTAACAGGCAATGCAATATGCCCTCGCCCGCCCGCACCAGGCCGCGCTAACCTTCTTAGTTTTCCTCGAGGATGACGGATGGGGTAAGGAAAACACTCAGGGCGAAACGAGCCACTGAAAAGGCCCGAGACCTCAGAGACTCAGATAGAATTCAAAAACGAACATTCGACCTTCCTCCTCACACGCCACCTCTCCACCCCTCGTCCGCATTAGTCGTGTGTGTGTGTGTGTGTAGGGGCTTGTTCTGGGCAGGTAATTAGCATTGCTGATGCGTTGGGTGAGGGGTTCCTCAGAGAGCAGTGAGGGAAAGTTTAAGAAAACAGGAGGTGGACGGCCCTGCCTTCGTTCAGCGACCGGGACATTCTCAAGGCTCTCCCAAATCATTCTGCAAAACAGTGCCAATGCATTCCCTAAACGTCTCGCGTGATTTCCCCAAACTCTGTGTGTGTTTGTGTGTGTGTGTAGCTGCCATTGGTCAAGGCATTCCTTCAACACTCTGAATGTCTTCCGCTCTACATTTCCAGCATGTTCCCCTGACGGTCGCTGTTCATTGTCTAAATACTGTCAATGCGCTGCGTCAGATTGTTGATATGTTGTCCAAGCCCTGTCCTTGTGTTCTGTCAGAAAAGGGCCTTGACCACTGGTTCAACTGTACAAACTCCACGTCAAAGGAGTTTAGAACCCAAAGCAATAAACACTTACTACAGAATGAACTTCTCGCAAGTTCAGCACTTCACTGGAGACCCATACTGACCACATCGCATCCGCGGTGGATTGATCCGGAGACCCCTAGGCCCCCGCTGGGAGGAGAAACATGCATCCCTCGCTTCTCGCTCTGTTCACACTGGCTTTAATTGTGTGAAGGCAATGCAGGTCTAGGAGGCCTCCGTGTCAGACATTACCTAATACAGGCCTAACGAACTCAGAGCAAACAGGTTCCTTTCTTCTGTTTTCCCCTTTACCACCACAATTCCATTATCTTCTCTTCCCTCTCTCCTTCAGTCCTTCCCCTTCTCTCTTTCCCTTTCCACACGGACCCATCTCGGTGTCCACTGCTCCCTCTCTCTCTGGTCAGATGAGAAAAACAGGACTGCGGATTAACTGTCCAGACGATGCTGTGTCACTTGCGACCCGTTGGCTTAAAACGTCCCCAAAGCAGAGCCATATTTTACAGCACAGGAGAGAACATGAGAAAAATGAGGGATGGAAAGGAAGAATCAGAGAAAAAGTTTGTTGTGGAGCTGTAGAGTGGTGGAGAAACTGCATTTTTTTTCCAGATGGGAAGCTTTAAAAAGATTACAAATTCTTGAGCCACTCGTCACTTCACAATATTTCTCTTCCAGAGATCCAGACTTCAATGTGTTCTTGAGGAACAGTTCTCCAGGCTTCCTGAAGGACTTTCAGAGCCTCTCATTTCCAGTCCAGTCCCTGAACCTGTTTCTGTTGGTTAAGACACACAGTGACCTACGTATGAATCATTCAAGCAGAACAAAGAGCATCTAACTGAAGTCCTGAACCAGTGAAGAACCAGGAGCTGATGATTCCAGATCAGGCAGTGATCAGTATATTGGTGGTGCTGAATGCTGACTGGGTGGAGCTCCTTGTATCTTTAGACACTTTGCAGCCTGTCAGTAAAACATTTGTTCACATTTCTTTCATTAAATAGAAGAACAGCCCGAGGGCTGAAGAAGGCTCAGTGGAGATAAGGTAACAATATCTCACTTATGTTGCAACACTAGTCACTCAGGAAGGTCCACATCCCATTCACTGCTCTGGTGTCTATATATACAGTATGTATTGTTTCTGTCATAACAGCACTGTTGAATGCTGATATGTGTTACACTGTGATCTGTGCAGCAACGTCTCATCACACTGTCTGTGTTCACAGCTCCTGATGAAAATAAAGTCATGAACCTTGAAATAAGGGTCTAAGGTTTGTGAGGGGAAGGAAAGAAATAGAGAGCAAATTCAAAGACTTTCTGAGTACTTTTCTCAGGGGTCTCTTCTGGAGGAATATCAAACTTCAGTAGCGCAGAGACCCCCTTAACCCCGGCCGAACACCCCCGCACCGCCTCCGGCTCCTCTCTGCAGAACCCATTCGCTCTGGGCGGACAACTGCGGGACTTATCAAACCCACGGCAGGAAGAGCCAGGGCCCAGGCGGTTAAACCAAACTGATTGGGGTGTATATCAGAGGGGGGCCCTCCTCATTTACCTCGACCGGCCTCCGGCGTGCGGCTGGGACGAGTGGCAGAATCCTCTGGACCGGCCCGGACTTGTTAGAGAGGCGGTTATCGGGGATTTATGGGCAGGAAAGAAAAGGCCGGGACGGACGCGCTCCATCAACCCTCCTGCTGGACGGAGCGGCGCGGTGCAGACAGGCGGGATGAAAGCGAGCGGCGCTGCGGCGGCCGGGTCTGAGGCCGTAAAGAGAGCGGCTGGAAAAATCCCTCTCTGATCCGACAGTGCACTCACCGGAACGGCGTAACCAAGGGAGACATGATTAGGATCAACAAGCTTTCTAATGATGTCATTCTTCTGGAGAGGGAACAGACACAAACTGTATATTATACTAAATCAGAGAGAGAGAGAGAGAGAGAGAGAGAGAGAGAGAGAGAGAGAGAGAGAGAGAGAGAGAGAGAGAGAGAGAGAGAGATATTGAAGGAGAGAGACAGAGAGAGACAGAGATTGAAGGAGAGACACAGAGAGAGAGAGAGAGAAATAAAGAGAGACCGTGCGAGATAGAGAGAAATAAAGAGAGATACATGTGACTATAGATAGATGATTGTTTATAAGTTTTTCCCTGTTTACTTTAAAGCAGTGGCCCCAAACCCCCGGGCCACTGCTGGTCCGCGGGCAGCTCAGAAAAAAAAAAGTACAGTATTTTGGTTTTATTTACAAAGAGCATTAGCGTGCTAAGTGGATGTTACCCGTGTTATGTTGTCGGCTCGTTGTTATGAAAATGCCGTTAATAAAGCTGCAAGTACACACTGGATTTACGTTTATTATTATATTTTAAAGATACCCCATTATTATATTGTTTATAATATCCCCATTTTTATGCGTATCATTTATTTGTATAAATACGTATATTTATCTGCCACTCCTTAAAGGCCGGGCCGTGAAAATAGGTTCTGATATTAAACCGGTCCGTGATGAAATAAAGGTTGGGGACCACTGATTTAAAGAGTATTTCTGTAGTTTTGTACTGAATCTGTGAACTCGACTGTAGTGATCCAGTAATAAAAGCTGCTATTGGTCAGATGAGTTTCTCTCTTCAGAACAGGCCAGATTATTAGATGATCTCTCGTACAGCCGCCGGTGTTTTGACTCGTTCTCCGGAGCGAAAGTGTTCTGGTGCAGCTGTGCTGCTCCTCTCCGGTTCTCCAGGGTTATTAGTGGCAATGTGGCAGAAACTCAATCTCAGAGGCTCACATTCCTCTCCTGCCCACTTCTCTGGACCAAGACCATGAACAGGCTGATGCAACACTCACTGTTTGAAGAGACATCTCTTCAGATCCAGTTTTTCTCTCTCTGGGCTCCCAGCAGAACACCAGCCACCGCAACACGCTCCAGGAAGGCCACTGTAGGAACTGTTCACTACTTCTGCACAATTATTTACTGTCTGCCTTAATCTTGGCATTATTTTAACACTTTAATGACTGTGTTAGAAAACTGTGGTCGCTTACTCTGGAGCTGCTTCTGCTCCTGCTTCTGAACCGGATGTTTGTTCTGTAAACGGTTCTGGTGTTTTATTCTCTTTGTTCTTTGAGTCTTGCACCAGGAACCTGGAGGAACGTTGATGACCTGGACGAACAGGTTCTGTGTGTGTGGCTGAAACCTGCCTGACCTTGCCCTGATGGTTCCTCTGCAGAAGACCAGACCGCACCACCTGACGGTTCTTTAACCACACGTACGAAAAGATTTCTAGAAAGTGAATCTAGAACATTCTAGACCAGTATGAATGGGAAGTAAACCTCTAGAACAATATGGATGTTAGGAGGTTTTAAAACAATGTGGATGTGAGGAGAAGGTTTTAAAACAGTATGGATGTGAGGAGAAGGTTTTAAAACAATATGGACGTGAGGAGAAGGTTTTAAAACAATATGGACGTGAGGAGAAGGTTTTAAAACAATATGGACGTGAGGAGAAGGTTTTA
>JBBPDC010000109.1:35778235-35789448 GCA_037974485.1 Hemigrammopetersius urotaenia
TGTAATTTAATCTCCTCAGTGTGACAGAGATCAGACAGTCTGACAGGAAACAGGAGTTTTACACCAACAAGGAGATTTAAAGATAAATATGACGAAAAGGGGGGGGGGGTTCAGGACTTTTGCACAGTACTGCATGCAACCTGTTGTCCCTCATAAGTGCAATTTCCTATGTGGTGCTAAATCATTACCATTTCCTGTGATATCTTTATTAGTATGTGCGATAGTACTTTATGTCTAACATAATTTACTGTGTTACTATTCTGTGTAATAACTTACAGACTCAGTTTAATGTAAGAACTCCACATAACCATATATGGTTATTCATAGATTCAGCAGATGGACAACTTTCAGCAGATGCACCAACAATATTCACGTGTTTATAGTCTAGAAATCCACTTCACTTCTGCATAATTGTTTCCAATCTGTTTATATAGTTTATTTAATTTAACAGTATTTAATAGAGAGTATAATGTTTATACACAGTATTTTTTATAGTTTATTCTGGAATTGATTGTTTTCTGATTCTGAAAAGCTGCTCCAGAAGTTTATTAGGAACTGCAGGAGGAGGATCAGACTCTTCTAAATCACACACACACACACACACACACACACACACACTCACCTTAACCAGAGACTGCAGGCTCCTCTCCCCAAACATGGCGTGCAGAAAGGAACAGTCATCTGCGCTCTCCACATGAGTCTGGAGCTGAGAGGGCAACACCGACAGCAGCTCGTACAGACCTAGAGAGGAAACACAGGAAACACGTTACACACACACACACACTCATACTCATACACACACACACACTCTCCCATACACCTACACACTCACGCACACTCTCTCACACTCAAATACACACACACATGCATATACATATGCCCTCATTCGCACACACTCTCACACTATCATACATACACACGTTCTCATACACACATACACACACATGAGAGGGTAAATGAAAAAAATAAGTGTGAAACTGTGAATAGTTCTAAAACACCTAATACACTGAGACTACCATGAAGTCTTTAATTGGCAGAACCAACGAATATAATAACGATCCTGCCGGGATTTTCCAAGAAAAGGTCCAGACTTTCATTTCCAGAAGAAAATTCATATAACAAACAAGGACTGACCAATAGACTTAACTACCGCAACCTGAACCTCTAACCAATCACAGGTTGCCCAATCCCAGCTCCAGGTGAGTTACTGGGAATTCTGATGAATCGAGATCTTCAGGTAATCAAACAAAAGTCTTGTTTTTATTGTTAAAAATGTTAATGAATCAGTGCATGAGTGGGCAGAACAAAAATGTTGTATGGGGCATGGTGTTTAGACAGGGACAGGAGTGTGTGGACAGGAACGGGGTGTGTGGACAGGAACGGGTCGTGTGGATGTGGCGTGTATACAGGGAGGGGGTGTGTGGATGTGGTGTATGGACAGGGAAGGGTCGAGTGGACAGGGACGAGATGTGTGGACTAGGATGGATCGTGTGAATGGAGATGGGTGTGGGGACGGGGAGGGGAGGTGTGGATATGGTGCGTGGACAGGGACGTGGTGTGTGTACGGGGACAGGGTGTGTGGAGTGGATCCGAGTCCAGAGCAGCCGCTCCTCCCAGGCTCAGCCTCGTTTCCTCCTATTGTCCAGCTGTGTCCTGTTTTTCAGGGACTCCAGACCAGAGCTGTGAAACAATTCCCTGAAGTGTGTGTGTGAGGGTCCCTCTCACTGGGGCCGGAGACACACTGGCCAATCACAGCACAGGACCAGGCCGAAGGTAAATCACGATGGGGGTGATCATCAAGTACATCACATCTAGAACCTGTTCAGGTTTTGGACAAAGGTATTGGGACATGTTTCTCAGGGTTTGGGGCCCTTACTGCCAGTGAGGGACAATCTTAATGGCTCCATCAGACTAGGACATTCTAGACAGCACCATGATTCAACACTGTGGCCCCAGTTTGGGGAAGAACCTTTTCTATTCCAGCATGACTATGTCCCAGTGCACAAAGCGAGCTCCATAATGACATTCTGGAGGAGTTCAGTGTGGAAGAACTTGACTGGCCACACAGAGTCCTGACCTCAACCCCATCCAGCACCTTTGGGATGAGCTGGAACGGAGATTCTTGTCTAACATCAGTGTCTGACCTCATAAATGCTACAGAATGAATGGAGACAAATTGAATGGAGACAGAAACTCCAGAATCTTGTGGAAAGTCTTCAGAGAAGAGTGGAAGTTGTTAGAGCTGCAAAGGGGGACAAACTATAGATCAAACTCCAGATCAAATGCCAGATCAAAGTCTATGGGTCTGAATAAATGACATTAAAGCTCCTGTTGGTATAATGTTCGGGTGTCCCAATACTTTTTGCCATATAGTGCACTTGGCGCACAATGAAGAGAGGATTGAAACATGTTTGAAATAAGGGCTGCTGGTGAGCCCCAGCAGTGCAGGAGGTCAGTAAGAAAGGCCAGAGCGCTGAGCGGCGGCCTGCAGCCCCTTGGTCCACACGGTCCACACGGACCCTGAGTATTTGTGACCCTGAGTATTTGTGTGTGCGCGCGTTGTTGGAGGGACGGGAGTTTACAGCAAGGAATGCGAAAGTATGCAGAGCTTCTTCCCTTTCACACGCCTCCTCTTCCCAACAGGCCTCCAGAAAATAACAGTGTTCTGTTCACTTCAATAGTCCAGTTTCAGCGCAACATTCACAGCCGCACGGGTCAGCAGGCCTGGGCCCGGAGTGCCGCTCTAATTACAGACCCTGCTAGAACCCAGAGGGCTGAGGGCGTCCGACTCCAGCTTAAACAAAAACAGCAGCAACCAACAGCGGCTGTCGAGGAACAGGATTGGGGTGTCCAGGTCATCTAATGAAATCACGTTAAAGAATCCACTCTTCTACTAAAGCTGTACACTCAGCTAAAGGCTGTAATATTCAAATAAGCCGCCAACCAATCACAGTGATTCTGACATGGTGACCAATCACAGCTCCTGGTGAGTTACTGGGTGGTGTTCTAAAGAATCGAGGTCTTCATGAAATCCAACAGAAGTCTAAGGGGTTGGTGAATCATTGATCAAACTCTGCTGGGTCTACAGCTCTTCCAGGTGCACGGCTCTGTTGGGTCTATAGTTCTGCTGGGTCCACAGCTCTGCCGGGTCTATAGTGTGTGTCTGGCGTCTGTCCTGTCTGGTTGGGAAATCTCTCATCTGGCTTTCAGTCTGGACCTGTTGGCCCTCAGCCTTGATCCCGTCAGCCGGTGGAGAACCAGCGGCCAGAAAGAGTGAGAGAGAGATTTACAGCTCAGTCCTCAGGCTGGAGCTCTTAAAGAACAGTTAAACGCTGCTCATGGTCTCTTATTTGGATAGGCTGCAGAGTTCACAGCATATAAATACACACACACAAAAATGAACTTGTCTCAGTGAGCAACACAACAAGAAATGAGTTCCTGAGCTGCAGGTGCTGAGAGGGTCTGTATATCTGTCCAACACACACACTTAAGACCACCTCAGGGGTCAGTAACTCAGGAGCTGCTGCTTCAGCACCATCTGGGGGGGGGGGAGAGACAGAGAGAGACAGAGAGCGAGAGAGACAGAGACAGAGAGAGAGAGAGAGAGACACAGAGAGAGAGAGAGACAGAGAGAGAGAGAGACAGAGAGAGACAGAGAGCGAGAGAGACAGAGACACAGAGAGAGAGAGAGAGACAGAGAGAGACAGAGAGAGAGAGAGACAGAGAGACAGACAGACATACAGAGAGAGAGAGAGAGAGAGAGACAGAGACAGAGAGAGATGGAGACAGAAAGACAGAGAGACAGAGAGAGAGAGACAGAGAGATAGAGAGACAGAGAGATAGAGAGACAGCGAGAGAGGGAGACAGAGAGAGAGAGACAGAGACACAGAGAGAGAGAGACAGAGAGACAGAGACAGACAGTGAGACTTAATAGTTCAGGAACTCCTGACTCTCATTAATCCGTTGTCATGACGAAAGTTTGAGTTTGCTTTTTATGATCCCAGTCACTCATTCCACGCATGAACAGAGTGACTTCCTTTCACTTCTCCTCATGATCTACAGCTCGCTCCCGGCTCCTGCTCTCGCTAAACATCTCCCACTGAACTCCGAGAGAAACGGCGGCCAGACATCACTGCGATTAAAGCCCTCACTGAGGCTGGTCTCGCCCGTCCATCACCACACACACACACACACACAGACCGGCTTCAGCACCAGATGCTGCTAAACAGGAGATAGGAGTTAAATCCCACCCAGACAAGTGGATTTAGGCTGTTGTCTGAAACGTCTGCACAGCACTGAGCTTCCGGTTTAAACACTAAACTGGATAACCGAACCCGGGCCCGGCAGAGAGACACCGAATTACCAGACACTGGTTAAAGGAAAAGGACCTGTTCTGTTTCACCCTGGATGCCATTTCCAAACAGAAGACACACACACACACACACACACACACAAAACTGTAGCTGCTGCGACAGAGGCCTTTTGGCAGTTGCACTCCACTGTGGGGTTTTACCTCGGACCCAAACCCCACAATCCTCTGTTCTCAGCTCCAGCTCCCGAACCACATCAGAGCTACAGCCCAGAATATTCCAGAACCCATACAAGTCTTCCCCCCCCCGTGTCAGAGTGGGTGCTCCTGTGACAGTGACGCTCTCCTGCCTGTGTAAACACTCAGAGCCGCTGAACACCAGGCAAGTCCGACCGGTTCAGAGAAACATGAGGAAAATGAGTGTTTGTGCAGCAGCTCCTGTTTCCAGAGCTTCAGAGCTTCAGAGCACACAATGCTCGAGTTTAAGGCCCTGAGGCTTTAAAAACACTATTCACTCAGAAGCTGTTTCTGATGTAACACACACTTCTCACACGCCTCTATAATGAGCAACAACCAAATAAAGAACTAATTAAATAAATAGTTTAACCCCACTCCTGAAATTTAAAGCCATGCTAGGGTATTTCATAAACACTTATATGACCCACACACACACACCTGTTCAGAGCGGTGTGTGTTTTGGACGGTGGCAGTGGTAGATATCATTATCCATCTGAATAAGAGACATGAAAATATAATGCAAATAAATGAAACTCGTTCTCTCTCCCTCTTTCATTTGCTCTCTCTATCTTTCATTTGTTCTCTGTCTCTCTGTAAAAGTGGAAATCTTGATTCTGGTGTGACTGGAAACAGGGAGCTTTTCCAGGGGCAACAAATCCTTGTGTTACAGTTCAGTATCACTGTGGCTACTAAAGAGAGAAAGAGAGAGAGAGAGAGAAGAAACCACTGGAAATCAATGAAGAGAACCCAAACCTCTCCATCTCCCTTACTCACTCTCTCTCCTTTACTCTCTGTCTCTTTTACTCACTCTCTCCATCTCTCTCACCTTTACACTCTCTCCATCGCGTTACACTCTCTCTCTCGCTCTTTCTCCCCTTCTCCGTTACTCTCTCTCCATCTCTGTTACTCTCTCTTCCACCCTCTCCTTTACTCTCTCTCTCCATCTCCGTTACTCACTCTCTCCCTCTCCTTCTCCTTTACACACACTCCCCTTTACACTCCATCTCTCTCTCTCCTTTACTCTCGCTCCCCAGATGCTCTGCATTCTTGACATCAGAGCGGAAAAATTTACTGTTAGCCGAGAAGAAATTTAATATGGCCATTCCTGTCATATCCCTCATTGCAGCCATATTCAGATCAGTCTGCTGAATCCATAAGAGAGAGAGAAAGAGAGACCGAGAGAGAGAGAGAGAGAGAGAGAGACACAGAGAGAGAGAGAGAGAGAGAGAGAGAGAGAGAGAGAGAGAGAGAGAGCCTGAACGATAAACATCCTGGAGTTCAATGTGGCTCTCATTACAGACAATAGCATTGTTAAACCATACACTTGTTTCACGGCAAAGTAGATGGAAATAATGCACCCCTGACAAAAAAACGCCACACACACACACACACACACACAAGAATACAGCGTCCTTCAAAAAACACACTTGCTTTCTCATTATGGAGTTATCTGGTAAAAAACTTTTGTTCTCGAAAGATCTCCACATGTCCCCTCTGCCTCTCTCTCTCTCTCCCCATCTCACTGTCCATCCCTGTCTCTCTCTCTCTCCATCTCCCTCTGTCTCCGTCACTGAACTCTGATCTTTTTAGTGATGCCATGGGACTGGTTATTGTGATTGGACGAGCAGGTTGTCCCAGAATAACACTGTAAAACTTCATACGGCCACTAAAATCCCAGCAGGGGTTCGAGATGCTCCCATCAAACACAGCTCCACCTGCTCACCCCACCCCCAATCCCCCAGTACAGCAGACTGGAAACCTGCACAAACAGCACAGTGCAAAAGTGAACATTTCTTCATATTCTGCTCTGAATCTCATTGTTGGTGTAAAACTCTGATCTCTGTCACACTGAGGAGATTAAATTACAGAAATGTGAACAAATGTTTTACTGACAGGCTGCAAAGGACCCCCTCAGTATTCAGCACCACCAGTATACTGATCACCGCCTTGATCATCAGGAATCATCTGCTCCTGGTTCTTCACTGGTTCAGGACTTCAGTTAGATGCTCTTTGTTCTGCTTGAATGATTCATACGTAGGTCACTGTGTGTCTTAACCAACAGAAACTGGTCAGGTTCAGGGACTGGACTGCAAATGAGAGGCTCTGAAGGTCCTTCAGGAAGCCTGGAGAAATGTTCCTCAGGAACACACTAACATACCAGAGAGTCTGGATCTCTGGGAGCAGAACAGGAAGGAATGGGGGGGATCAAGAGTTCTGCACAGTGCTGTATGTTTGGAACGTGGTTTCGATGTGTGCAGAAACATAACACTCCAAAACCACAGGCAGGAAACAAATGACAGCAATCTATCACCCTGCAGTAACATCACTCTGTCTCTTACACACACACACACACACACACAGAGATAAAGAGTTTAAATAAGGGAGAAAACGAAACAGCTCTGCTGCAGCTCTCACTCAAACCTTCTACACAAAAATCTTATTTGTTGAATGAGTATTCAATCATATATATATATATATATATATATATACACACACATATTTTGTTATACTACAGCCTTATTCCAAAATTTATTAAATTCATTTTTTTCCCTCAGAATTCTTCATGCAACACCCCATAATGACAACATGAAAAAAAGTTTACTTGAGATTTTTGCAAATTTATTAAAAATAAAAAAAAATTGAGAAAGCACATGTACATAAGTATTCACAGCCTTTGCCATGACAAATTGAGCAAAATTGAGCTCAGGTGCATCCTGTTTCCCCTGATGATCCTTGAGATGTTTCTGCAGCTTAATTGGTGTCTACCTGTGGTAAATTCAGTTGACTGGAAATGATTTGGAAAGGCACACACCTGTCTATAAAAGATTCCACAGTTGACCTTAAATAGACAGGTGGGACAGAAGGACAACCATCTCTTCCAGAAGGACAACTATCTCTGCAGCAATCCACCAATCAGGCCTGTATGGTAGAGTGACCAAATGGAAGCCACTGCTTAGTAAAAGGCACATGGCAGCCCGCCTGGAGTTTGCCAAAAGGCACCTGAAGGACGCTCAGACCACGAGAAACAAAATTCTCTGGTCTGATGAGACAAAAATTGAACTATTTGGTGTGAATGCCAGGCGTCGCGTTTGGAGGACGAGGAGGAAACCAGGCACCACTCATCACCAGGCCAATACCATCCATACAGTGAAGCATGGTGGTGGCAGCATCGTGCTGTGGGGATGTTTTTCAGCAGCAGGTACTGGGAGACTAGTCAGGATAAAGGGAAAGATGACTGCAGCAATGTACAGAGACATCCTGGATGAAAACCTGCTCCAGAGCGCTCTTGACCTCAGACTGGGGTTACGACCCTAAGCACATAGCCAAGATATCAAAGGGTATTTTGAGTATTTCCTCCTCTATTTCAGATGTGAACTGACCGGTGTTGGGTGTTAATCATGATATCACACGATATTTCGATACTGGATACATTTGGATACATTCATATCAGGATTATTTTCCACTTTCCACATATGAATGTGCCCATGTCCCCGGGGCCAGAGTCCAAGTGAGGAGTCTTCAAAGTGTGTGTGAGCGGCAGGGAGGCGGACACACAGAGCATACATGTTTTATCTGGATGGGAGAGGAAGAGCTTTAATTGGCTGAAAAGGCCAAAACAGTAATTGATGGTCTGTGTTTTCACTTTGTCTGTATGGATTCCCATAACCGTACGTAATCACAGCGGCTATAGAGGCTGATCTCAAAAACATACACTCATCTCACACACACACACACACACACAGTCCTTCTTTATCCATTAGAACTCAAACGTGAGCGTGCACACTATATGTTGTGACATCTGACGAAATCATCTGTGGAAATCTAAACATCTAAACCTGATTTTTTATAGTTTAGTGCATTAAAGTCCCATCAGGCTGCAGAACTGGATCAAAGCAGAGAAGCCAACCGTTCAAAGCTGTACTACATTAAAGACATGACTGCCTAAAGGCCCCGGCTGACCCGGGTACACAAATTTGTCCTTTGTTAGAGAAGTAGTTCAACCCAAAGGCCTGGTATAGATAAACACTGGGCTGAACGTTACAGTGTTTTAATATAATATGATGTAACATAAATCTTCGGTCACTCTGGATTAAAACATCTGCCAAATATCACAATTGTAAATGTAGTTATTACTATTGCACTAAAGACTGATGACCTGCATCCTGGCCAGTGGACACCTGCATAAAACATCTGAGCAGCAAACACAGGGCCAAAGTTCCCTTCATTCATCTAAAGGTAAAAAAGGTTTTAAGCTCATAGTTGTAGGGCCTAAGTTGGAGTTTTAAAGTAGCTGCAGGGTTAAGAATAATCCACCAACCAAAAAGATCCGGCCTACAGCGTCCTGCAGCCAGAAACGGAGCTGGAGGACCATCAACACAAACTGGGCAACATCTGACGAAACATCAGTGTCTGCAGGTCTGTACTGATGGAATGGGGAAGCTGTGTGTGCAGCACACACACATACACGTCAGTGTCACTGCTGTGCTGAGAATGATCCACTATCCAAACTGTAATTATTTATTTAGAGAATATATAATTTAACAAATTTTAATTACCTTCTTTTTTAGCCTTTTGAAATTTCTCTTTATTGCACGTTTCCCTGTACGCTGTTCTCTTATAGCCATGTCAGATGAAGACAAATGAACTGTGACTCTCTGTAACAAATGAAGAATCCTGAAGACTCCCAGCTGGTCCTGATCACTGATGAAGGGCTGATAAATAAAAAACTACCCAGAACCCACAGGTTCTGTGGAGCAGATTTAATGCAGAGTGTGTCCCTGCAGCGCTTCAGTGGGAACTGAGACCACAGGCCTTTCATTTGCGGGGGCAGAAGTGCGGGGTTATTATAGAACGCGAGAATGGTGGAACCCACAGAACAGCACAGAGTCAGCAGGGACGGTCAGTTACCTGTTTCAGGACCCGCTCCGGTAGACAAGGCCGGCATGGCAACAGTAACACAGGGGCGTGTCCTGCGACGGCGGTACTTCAGAAATGGACAGCCACTCCCCAGGAGAACCTTGGAGAACCAGCGTTATGCCATGGACACCTGAGAGAGAGAGAACACGGCTCTTAATGATCTGCACAGACGGGTTCACCCACATCCACGTACTCCCACTCCACACTACTCTCAGATTAACCTGAACCTGATCTCTCCACACATCTGCAGGGGTTCAGAGCATCTCAAACACAGGGGGGGAGAAAGAGAGCGAGATAGTGAAAGACAAAGAGAGAGAGAGAGAAAGAGAGAGAGAGAAAGAGAAATAGAGAGAGAGAGAGAGAGAGAGAGAGAGACAGACCCATTTCTACTCCAGCTCTAACTTTCCGTCCAGGGCCTCGGTGCACCAGGATCCGTGCCGCGGCATCGAAAGCACCTGAAACCTTTATGTCACCCTGAAGACCTGTAACCCGCGGCCCGAAGAACAAATGAAAAATAGAGGGATAGAGAAGAGAGGGATGAAAGAGGCCTGTGGGCGCTCAGTATCGGACAGTATCAGGTTAGTGGAATAACAGCCATGTGAAGAAGAAAAGGAGGAAAATACAAACACCTGATCGCAATGAAACACACACTTGAGTTTCAATCACACAGCGGCTGGACAACGGCACACTGCTGCCCCCTACAGCTGGCACACACACCCTGCAGGGACATGTGTGGGAGCGCTGGGTCACGTCTTATTTAAGTTAGTTAATTTCATGATATAAGGAGTATCAGTATCAGTTTTACTGCTACATGTTGTGACTGTGATGTTTTTCAGTAAATTAATTTCATCACTTTTCTGTAAACATTCGCTGCTGTCTCCGCACAGTCCATATATGGAAACTAAGTTGCAAAACCAAATCAGTTTTTGTGAGGTCACAAGAGCGACAGTCTTCTTATTGAGCCTACAGCAGTTTAGCCCCGTCCACTCGTGCTGGAGTTCTAAGGAGTGTTTCGCCCCACGCTGCCTTTAGAATGACCTGCAATACAGGCTAGCCAATCAGAGAAGAGATCATTTACATATATCCGTACAGTAACAAATAGTCTGATTAATTCTGTGGTTAGAAAATAGTTGTGTAAAAATTATGAAATTATGAAACGTTACACGATCCAATCAAACATCAGGAAAAAATAAATACAGGCCCTTTAAAAAACAGTTCAGCCAATCAGTGTCTTTATCGATTAAAAACTAGACATCAGAATGCCCACTAACTCTCCTGAAGCTGCGATTGGTCACCCTGTCAGAAACGCACTGTTTGAAACCATATTTCCAGATTTTTTATCTCCAGAAAAGTGATGATTTGGGCGCTTTGGCATCTTGAAAGTCATCGGAGTCAGAAAATGTAGCAGTAAAATCAGGATACTGATAATGTCCATATCGCGCAGCTCCGTCTCCTCCTCGTCTCCAACAACTCCCGTGCTCGTCTCTGTCCTCTCTCCGGTCCTGGATTATGATCTCCGGCCGCTCGGTTATGAAAAGCCCGGCATGTGTTTAGTGAGAACAGGTCACGCTTTCACACACGCGAGTTTGTAAAGCTCATGTGGCAACAAACACACAACCTTCCAGCCGAGAAAACACACGTCAGATACTCCAGCTCAGAGACTTCTCTACCAGATGTCTCACACACACACACACACACACACACACACACACACACACACACACACACACACACACACACACACACACAC
>JBBPDC010000109.1:35933956-35944141 GCA_037974485.1 Hemigrammopetersius urotaenia
AGGGATCTAGAGGTTTAATGTGATACTAAAGGTTTAGTGGAGTACTAAGGGATCTAGAGGTTTAATGTGATACTAAATGTTTAGTGTAGCACTAAGGGATCTAGAGGTTTAGTAGAGTACTAAAGGTTTAGTGGAGCACTAAGGGATCTAGAGCTTTAGTAGAGTACTAAAGGTTTAGTGGAGCACTAAGGGATCTAGAGCTTTAGTAGAGTACTAAAGGTTTAGTGGAGCAGTACAGGTCAAGTCTGGTTTGGTATTAAAGGTTTAGTGTTCTACTGAGAAAGGTAGAGACTTAGTGTGGTACTAAAGGTACAGTGGGACAGTACTATCACTGCAATGATACACACACCATTGTACGTCTGCACACATATTGTACCCAAGTCTTTTTGATCCATGTTGCACATTGTCATTTGAAACATAGATCGCTGAAATCTCACAGTCTGTAAAAGGCATTACCCAAACCTTCGCCACAAAGTTGCAAGCACACAGGTCTCTAAAATGTCTTTATAAGCTGAAACATTAAGACCCAGCTAAAGGATTTAAACCAGGAGAAAACATCCCAGACCCTTATCCTTTGACACTATCTAGCAGAGTAAATTGAGGTTATTGTCAATATCAAGTAAACGTGAACTTTGTCATCTCAACCATATTCAAGTATACAGAGAGACAAAATGGCAATGCTCAGGGTCCACAGTGTACACATACACAGTGCAAATAACAAAGTAGGAATATGCTAAGACATACAAGGCAATGCAATATGAAAAGTAAGTTGGCAATATGCCAGTAAAATAGGTAAGAAGGGGTTTAGTGGAGTAGGGGGACGTTGCGGTATGACCTTGGGCTTTTAGTGTCTGTTCTTTATAATCCAATTTAAAAAAAACAGTTGATAATGATGACAAATTCAGAAATATCCATCAAGGCCATGTAGAAAAGTAACAGAACACACTCCCCTGTGTCTCTCTCTGCAAAAAAAATCAATGTCTTCATGATGTCCAGAGATGCAGGGCTGACTGGACGTGAATCATCCTCCCAGTCCATGTGAGACTTGTTAGCAATACCCAGACCCAGAGAAGGCGATAAACTAATGAATATGAAAATATTCATGAGTAATGCTTAGGGAGGTGAGAAACACTGACCACAGGGCAGCTTCTATGGAAATGGTTTTTTGGGAAAAACTGTGATTCAAGGGCAGCAGAGTCACACTGCAACATGATCAAATTAAAAACACACATTAAAAAAAGTTCAATCTTATAGTGCTAATAGAATTTAAGTGCTAATGTTACAGTTGTTTTTCACTTATTAAGGTTCTACCCTAAATAGCTGAGCTGCCAAAATATGCTTTTATTATGCCAGCATAGTGGCTTACATGTCTAGAAGTCCTAGTGCTTGGAGGTGTAATTTGAACAAAGAGTGTGGCAATCACATCGTAAGTGCAAATTAATGCCCATCACTGAACTTCTGAAATCAAAGGTTTGGAAGGTGGAGGCTTCTTATGTGAATTAAACAGATGTAAAAATAGACTTATCAGACTGCTGCACACTGTGAATGGGTGTGAAATATACTGCATTTAATAAGCTCGTGCCAAAGATTGCAGATGTGAAACACCATGAGAACTTTGTCGGTGCAAGCAGTTCTGCACTTCAAAAAAGAAGTAGTCCTCCCCAGCCCCAATTCCAGACATGAGTGATATCTGCTCTTAGACTCTATTTATCTCCCAACCTCTCACTGCACCTGTGCTCTCCCAGATAGCATGCACGATCCTTGAAGATCGCTCTCAAACGGTACAAATACAAGTAGAATGTGATATAAGAGAGACAATTACGACTGAGCGATCAATGCCACCCTGAAGATTGATCAATCAGTGTGGAAGAGGCTGCCAATAACATTACATGGCAGTTTAAACAGAAAACTTCGAGTAAAACATTAAAGATTAAAGGTGTTTAGAGACAAACTGCTCTGCTGCACCTCCATGTTAATGATGACAATTGATTTTCCAAGACAGTGCAAGGCTTGGTCTTTAAATGAAAAACGTTAGGACGACGCGGCGCTTTTCCTTCGATGAGAAAAACAGCTAATTAATGAATATTTATGGAACCCAACACCAGATGTAATTGGTCTCGTCTCATTTGATGTTAGCCAGGGTGACTCGTCGTGTTAAAAGAGAGCAATCTTCACTGAAGGGACTTCAAACCCTGACGATTGCTTTTGATGTAGTCTCGCAGGATTCAGCTGGACATACAGTGCAGACAAAGGCTTTGGCCAGTCATGCTTCTCCTTCTGTTTCTTCAAGACATCCTGACAAGCTGGGGTTGAAATAACATAAAGGGAAAAAAAATCAAAGCAATGGGTTCCACTATTTCAAACGAGTGGAAATAAAATGTCAGCTCAAAGAGATACAGCAGGGCCGATTCTAAACGGACAGCAATATTAACAATCTGATCATTTATTAGGAATGTATGCAGTCCTCAGATGATTTGGGAGAATTTTGCTTTCAGCTACAATGTCAGGGTCAGCAGTATTCATATGAAGTCATTTCATATGAGTCACAGTCCTGGGTCAAAACTAGAGTCTCCCGGGTTTCGGTAGAGGATGAGCTTTATTGGGGCAGCTGGTAGCCTAGTGGTTAGGACGTTCGCCCTGGGATCAGAAAGTCATGGGGTTTATTCCCAGGACAGCTAAACACTTCTGAGGTACTCTTGAGCAAGGTACCGTCCCCACACACTGCTCACTGGGCACAGTGTTCCTGGCTGCCCACTGCTTCACTTGGGTTAAATGCTGAGGAATAATTTCGTGCTGTTCACACTGTGTGCTGTGGTGTGTTCACATTTGACAGAATGATCACTTTCACTAATGTGCAAGTCTTAGTTAAGACTAGAGTCTCTAAGATACCCATCTGCGTCAAGATTAGAGGCTCTTAGGTGCAAATCTGAGTCAAGACTAGTCTCTCTATGGTGTGAGCTTGAGCCAAGACTAGAATCTTTAAGGTGCAAGTCTTTGTCAAGACTAGAGTCTCAAAGTTGCAAATCTGAGTCAGGACTAGAGTCTCGAAGGTGTAAATCTGAGTCAGGACTAGAGTCTCTAAGGTGCACATCTGAGTCAGGACTAGAGTCTCTAAGGTGCACATCTGAGTCAGGACTAGAGTCTCTAAGTGCACATCTGAGTCAGGACTAGAGTCTCTAAGGTGCAAATCTGAGTCAAGGCTACACTCTTTAATGTGAGAGCCTGAGTTGAAGGTCGTGTCTCTGGGCTGCCAGTTTAAGTCGAATCTAGAGTCCCTGAGGTGCATGCCATTGGGAGCTTCTGGGACATGAGTCAGAGTTGAATCTCTGGTCTCTGGAGTGTGAGTCTGCAGCAGTTCTCGAGTCCCTGGAGTGCAAGTTTAAGTCGAATGAGTCGCTAGGGTGCATGTTAATCCACCTGAAGCTTTAGTAAGTTTTGAAGGACTGTGATCTGTAACCTATTAAAACTTCAAAACTTGTCATCCAAACTAAGTTTTACCTCTTTCTTTTAAGCGTAATGTTGCATTCCAATCTGTCCACAAGACTGAAAGTTGAGGTATAATTAAAGGCTCGTTGTTTGAAAATGAATCGAGCCTGTTGCTGCTGGAACTAGGGGCTTGGAGCTGTGGATGAATGGCCTTGCAGTAATGACTTTGCATGACCATAACGAACCAGACAGGAAAGTCAAACAAAGAAATGAAAGCTCTTTTTCATTACACTGAATTGGGGCTGGCATTCCTAATTTAACTTTTGTTTGTGTTTTATGTCTTGTTGAGATTTCATGAGTTGTGCAATGAGTCAGTTAAGGGAGAGTTTGAACCAGTTAAAGGCGTGTCTTAAGCATGACTCAGGTCACCGACATGCCAGCAACGTGTATGTATTTAAAAACCTTGCTTTAACTCGTGTTTTTCTTTTAATCACCATTAATTGTCCGACTCCAGTACAAAACCCTGTCCTCAAACACCTCCAGATAATCATAATTGCCTAAAATAAACAAAACTGACACTTTGTGTTCGTTACCACTGTGATAAAAGCAGCTTAATCAATAGACATCGATCTTCCGTCTGTCTTACAGCTCATTAGCACCACATAAAAACCTGATCAGGGAATATGGCCGACATTCACAGGGTAAACATGACAAAGTGTTGACTGTCTGAACACAGACAGCTGCAATATTTTATGAGTCTTTATTTTTGCATTTATGCATTATGCATTAGCAAAAACTACACAGCGGAGCCATGCCAAAAGAAGCCCTTTAATAGGGAAAGGGAAAATGGAGATGATATCTTTCTGTAATTCTACGTTTCATATGTGGCCGAGGGCGGAGCCTGAGGACAGAAATGTTAATTAAAACAACACTGGAGCAGGGAACCCATTAAAAAAACAATGGCCCAAAAACCATTTTATTCCTGAGTGTACCATGTGCAGCTCAGCAGTCATGGAAGCTCAGAAGTCCCATACCTCGCTTATGACTCAAGCTGTCAGGAGCACACTCCCAACTAATGACTAGAGTCATTTTGCCCTTAAGGAAGATACAGGTAATGCTGTCATTTCAGACAGCTCTGCAGTTGGTTAATGGATTTTACTTGGGCAAAACTGTAAACTGCTGCTTTCACTGGTTGACAGCTTGTCTATATTGCATAAACTTTAATCTTTAGCATTGTTAACATGCAACTCAGGTGGTCAATTCATTGTTAAGATGAAAAACAAGTTCATTTTACCTGGACACTGATGCACAACACCTTTAAACAGTACGTTTTAATGGTCTGACAGGTTATCTATACAATAAAATGTGCTAGCATCATTAGACCAAACTGTTTTCAAGCGGTCAATACATTGTAAAGTTGAGAAATTAGTTAATTTAACTAGGAAGCAAATAAATCCCTTCTACTTTACGGAATGGCAGTTCGGAAACTTTCGGTGACATACTTTTAATATGGATCAGTCAAGGGTCAGTTTGCTCATTGTTTTCTAGCAAAGGATACATTTAAAGTTTACAGTCTCATAACCCCCACGTCTCATTTCTTTCCAGGCTCTGTTTTGTTTTCATACTGAATATCCAGACTTACAAACACAGCAGCGTGATGCAGCATTCTAAATGTTGCCATGAACATTCTGATTTACACAACACCAATGGCAACGAGGGCAGAATAAATACAGCGGGGAATCAAAGCAGGGCTTGCGGGTCGTAATTTTATTTACAAGCGCGTTCTGGTTCCAGCAGTGAGCTAAGCAAGAGACCAGTCCAGGCTGACCCGTCGCTGCTCAATCAAAGCAGAGCAAACACAGCAGGGGCAGAGAGACAAAGGACACAAAAAAGGAAAAAATAAGGGAGGGGGTGTATTGCACCAGTTATAGTGATGTTTTGGGCTCTGGCGTGATGACAGGCGTGCAAGAAGCGGAGACGGCATGCCTGCGTTCTTGAGGACAGAGCAAAGTCTTCTTGTTTTTCTTTTGGAAAAATCAGGTCAGGGTTACGTCTCTGATGGCGTCCGTCCCCCACGTCCCCTCCACCCCACAGTGGACACTTTGTTCTTCTACATGATCATAAACGTTGGCTTGTCCTCAAAATCCTTCCAGTTGATAATTGAGAGCCAGACTGGTCATTCGAAATCTTTATTACAGACCACTCATTACCATTACCATGGTGACTGTCTCCTTTGAGATTGATGCCTGTGGGCCAGCCAGGTTCAATAGAAATCAATAAAGTTCCATCAGGGGTAATGTGCAAGTGACGAATAACACTGGCAACGCACACACTGAACCAATTATAGGCTGCAGGTGATTGATATCTTGGAAACAATGGCGAGCTAATTGAAATAAGGGACTACATGCGGTGCAGTGATTAACAAGAACGAAGGGTCAGATGGATGTATAAGGAAGTGGCCTCTTTCGGTAATGGGTGCAAGACATAGAGCATCTCAAATCTGTTCAAATGACGCACAAAAGGACGTGAGAAAAGAGATGATTGGTTAAGTGTTTAGGTGGGAATGGCGTTCAGTGACTTTCCGGGTCATTTATATGGTCCAACAAATATTTTGCAAGTCATGTTCTCTAGGTAGAGAAGTACGTAAGACTCAGAGATGTGTCCCAATAGATACCACTGAAAAGCAAAGTTTAATAAAAGATTTTTTTAATGTGACTTGAGTTTTGAATTACCCCGAGACCAGAAGTAATCGTATGTGTGGTAAAATTCCATTAAGACAGCTCCCCTTTCAGAATCAGCCTGAGAAATACACTGAGTAATGGAAACACTAGATGATGTGTTTGACATGGATGTATAATCCTTGGAGGACAAGTTGCATACTTGACATAATCCTGTCCCAGTACGGGACAGAAGTGATATGCAAGTTTTGGAGGTTTTGCTGACAAGTAGAGCTACACCCTTGGATCAGGAGTTCCTGTAATGAATTTGGTTCGAGGGATCCTCAAACATATGAAAAACAAGTAACAAAACCCAAACATAAACGACTGATCCGGGGTGGCACAAACTTTGTTATACCTGTTAATATTTTGCAAAAAAGAAAATATTAACAGGTTTAACAAAGAAAAACTAAGTAAATACTAAAGAAATACAAGCCAGTTTAATACAAGCATGTGCAAAAAACACAAGAGATAAAGAAGGACACTGCTACAGTTACTCCATTATAACTGCATTACCATCAGTCCACCTGACCACACTGATGTGCCATGAGGGAATTCGCCCCGAATGGTTCGTAACTAAATATTATTGAAAATGATTCATTTTGAGAAAAAAAACCACCAAACTGGTTCCCACATTGGTTTTAAAAGGAGACCTTATTTACGGTCATTTACAACGAAGTATTGTTGCATGTGTGCTCCTCATTTTATTGCTATACATTTTCCGTCCCTCTGATAAGTATATTACCAGACGCTATTCCCCGCGGACCTTCCTGACTGGCCTTTACCATTTGTCTGTTCGTTAAGACTCACTTACCCTCCATCACTCTAACCTTACCAGACTGATATGTCTGTGTTTAGGTCATCATGTGGTGGTAACGTCAGACGGCTTGTGGGGGGTCTCATATAATCTCAGGGGAAGTCTGTCTTCATGGATATGTATCACCACTCCGTCTGCTGCCCAGACATGAGCCACATAAATGCAAGCCGAGTCAAAAGAAATATCCGAAGCGGTGATGTTGTGCTTCTTGCATTCTAGACCTTTAGCTCTCAATGGAAGCCTCGCCTCTACAGAACCAGTTAGAGGGAACTGCTATACTCGAAACCTTTCAAAGGCAGCAATTCCATTCAGAGAGCACCCCAAGCTCAAAAAACCTTTTGAAGAGCTGAGTGTATAATCTCTATTTCTCGAAGGTCAGAGATCCCTCCCATCACCTTCCCCAAGACGTCTCGAGCAGGAGCAGCAGATGATAAGAGAAGATGGAAACCCATTTTGAGGATATGAAATGGGTGGATGTGCTGAATAACAGAGAGATGATCTCTAAAGAGCAAAGGTCTGCGTGGCAGTGAAAGGTGAGCAGATAGACTGAGACCCAATCAAAAAACACTAAAGGAAAAACAAAAAGGAGGCTCAAACTGGCAAAGACAGTCAAAAGAGAAGTGAGATGAGAGCTGTCACATAACAATTAGTCTTAATGATGCCATGGTGCTCCCTCAGTGCTTGAATGTTCATGACATAAGAAAGCTCTTAATCCCTTAAGGCTGAAGAAAAAGCATGTTTGTGCTTTTTAGTCTGCTCTGCTTCTTTAATAATGAGAATTTTCAATGCCATTATACGATTTTATATGTAAAGAACATGATCTAACAATCTTGTGGGTTTTTATCTCGTCCAAACCTGAAAAGCATATGAATAGAAACAGATTTCACATTTGTTTGTTAATGACAGTGGTGTGAATTCTGTTTTAAATGTGTGTCTGCTCACTTGTAATCTTGTAATAAAGACAGCATTACGGTTTGCCTCATCTATATAACGAAGCACTGTAACACAATACAGCTTAAATTCTTGAAATCACATTACTTTTACTGTTTTATTAAAATTACCGTACTAGTAAGGCTCATGTCTCTAGCGGAAATATATTATTAATATACAACACACATTTCTGCAACATACACTATATGGGGACACCATTACACCAACAGGGACTTTAATTACATTGAATTCAAATACACAGACTTTAGTCGGTCCCCCTTTGCAGCAGGAACAGCTTCTTGGAAGACTTTCTACAAGATTTTGGAGTTTCTGTGGGAATTTGTGTCCATTCATTTATGAGTTCTTCCGCACTGAACTCCTCCAGCATGTCTTTATGGAGCTCGCTTTGTGCACTGAGACACAGTCCTGCTGGAATAGAAAAAGTTCTTCCCCAAACTGGGTCCACAAGTTGGAAGCATGGCATTGTCCAAAATGTCTTGGTCTGCTTGAGTTTCTACACCTGTGACAATATGTATGATTGAATTCAATCATTAAGAGATGTGTCCCAATACTTTTGTCTATATAGTGTATCTGTGTCTGTTCTTGTATTCAATTTGTGCGTGTATATGCTACCTGCAAAAGCAGTGCCACTTAATACTTAATATGAACACACAAACCTTTGATCTGTTGAAGCATCAAATCCTGCTTATATCAAACTGATGGATGAAGCCCAAACTCACTTAAATGTATCAGATTCAGAAACAGCTCTGCAGCTGGTAGCCTAGTGGTTAGGGCAGCTCTGCAGCTGGTAGCCTAGTGGTTCGAGCATTCGCCCTGCAATCAGAAAGTCCGGGTTCGATTCCCAAGACCGCTAGGCACCTCTGAGGTACCCTGAGCAAGGTGCCGTCCCCACGCACTGTTCCCAGGCGCCATGTTCCTGCTGCCCCCTGCTTCACTTGGTGAATGGGTTAAATGCGGAGGTTGAATTTCGTGCTGTTCACACTGCTGTGGTGTGTTCACGTATGACAAATGGTCACTTTCACTTTTGAAACAAAACTGTTTCTGGACTTGTTCTCCCAGTGTCTGTGGGTTTTCAAACTACATTCCTTCATCATGTTAATCAAGCACAACTGTTTAGAGTGAGGGCTGGCATGGTGGTATGTCTTTTAATGATGTTTACTGTAATTGGAATTTCTTTCTCTGTAAAGTACTTCAAGGACTGTTGGCCTGGCTCTCGTCCAGCCAGTACAAGCGTGTATATGTTTTCCAGAACGTAATCAGTAAAGAAATCCCATTACAGTGTGAGAGAAAAAATGAGTCGTTTGTAATGGATGATTATTTTTGAGTGTCCTGACACTGGTTACTGCGTTATAAACTGGAACTATAAACACACACCAGCACATGTGTTCCAGCTCAGATGGGCTCAAGCAGATCCACAGCACTGCTGATGTGCTTCCATCATTCCAACTTTTGCTGCTGACCGATACAACTGTCACTTCTAGTGCAAAAGCCCACTGAGCTCTCTGTGACAGTTCATGTTTGCTCTCATGATGTTTTTTTTTTAGCATATCACGCCTCTCTCAGTCCCCCATGACTTCACACACACATACACACACCACACGCAGTGGGCCGCACTCCATCAAGAGGGTCTGTGAATTCTGTAAAGGATGAGAATCTTTCTATAAAATCAAAAGCCGATTGTAAACTGCGGGGTTACTTCAGGGTTAAACTTATTTGCTGTCTCTGGCTCTCTTTCGCTCGGTGATGTCACTCCCCTCATGTGGAACATGTTACCAATCGCAAGTCAAAGCCTTTCTCGTTCACTCTCAAGATCAAGCCTGAATAATCTGAAGATCATTTTCTCACCAATCAGCACCAATCAGTGCTTGGGCTCCGGCTAACAGATGCTAGCGTTTCATTTTTCTAACGGAGAGATCCAAGGATACATATGACCTAAACAAAATTAAATAAAAATCACCATGATAAAATGGACCTGGAACATTTCAAACGTGTCCAACTTTGAATTAGACTGTGGGCCAAAGGGAGATTGTCATATTAATATCTAAGGCAAATACTTACACAGCATGCAAGCCAAGAGCCAGACTGCCTCAAAGTGCACATCATCCCAAACCCATTTGCTCCCCTGCGTTCGGCCAAGGGGAACTTCCTTTTGTTTCTTTTCTTTGGCCCATGGGGCTACCACTCTCTCCTGTGAGTGAAAAAGAGTGTGTGTGTGTGTGTGTGTGTGTGTGTGTGTGTGTGTGTGTGTGTGTGTGTGTGTGTGTGTGTGTGTGT
>JBBPDC010000109.1:35944241-35955798 GCA_037974485.1 Hemigrammopetersius urotaenia
GTGATATCTTGTATGAAATGTTTGGATATATAATTTAAAAATAGTAGAATAATGACTATATATTTAGGGTGGCTTGTTATCATTTTGGGGGGGGATTGAGACCTTCAGCAGAATTCAAATGAGCCATTTTAATCTAGATAATTTTTTTTATTTTAATCTAGATTCATCTAGATTAATTCCAAGATTACAGTGAGATTAATCTAGATTTTTTTTAAAAATCTATGCCCACCACTAATATATACACAGCAGATATATAAGTAAATATAAGAACACTGTAGATTAACACATACACACACACATACAGGTACACAAGACTTTAAGACTTTATTTTCTATTGCTCTGTGTGTCTTACATAAGCAATATCCTCTGGGATCTAGAAAGTTTCTGATTCTGATTCGATAACACCAGAGTTTCTGGCTAGATGTTTGTACAGATGCACCTTTAACATCAGCTCAGACACTAAAACCACTAAGGCCAGAGAGGACAGCAGGCTAATGATATCCAGAGCAGAACTTAAGTGTCCTGAACTCGGAGCGGCTAACAGGTCTAGGCTGAGGTCACTGCTTTACGAGCCGTCTTTACACACATCCACATGGAATCACCATCACTTCCTCTGCAGCGTCATTCCGGTAACGCTTTGAAGAGTTCACAGCCATGACTGACTGGCTTTGTTTGTGTTTTAAGAGCTGGTGCTGAACGGGTGCTTTTGTTATAGCAACACAGCGCCACTTTTTAACAGCACAGAAAACTGGCGACGGTCCGCACAGTTTTTCCACATGCCAACGCGAGGCAACCGTTCATTTTAGAAACTTCCATCATACGTGGTTAGGCCGCGTAAGTAGCCTCAGTAAATTAGAGTTATAGGTCTATGCTGGATGTAATAAGGCGGCGGTAAAACAGGCTCCGGCACTGATTTACACAGCCAATGAAGCAGAGTGTAAACACGGACCTTAATAAAGAAGTCTAGTGATCTGCCTTCATTTTTTTTCGATCAGGCAAGGGGCCTTGCTATTTATATTTCCTTAATAAACACAATAAAGAGGCGCGTGAATGTGTGTGAGAGTGTGTGTGTATGTATTTGTGCATGTGATTGATGTGGATTGGCTTTGTAGATCAAATGCTGGCTCATTTTCAGACACTTTAAAAAAAGTATATTAATTAAGCTTTGTACCGAAATGAACCCAATAGTTTCACACATGAAGATACATACGTGGAGAAATTTCACAGTAAATTATTCTCAATATATTTTTATTATTTGTGAAATAAACCCTTTTCGCCATGCAATTTCCACTATTTTTAAGGACAGAATGTGTATGATTTGGCCATGCTAAAAGAATATTTTTGTACTCCTCTGTGTATACACCTTCTCAAGTGGTAGAACCCGCGTGTTGGCCCTAACGGTGTGGACTAAACACGCCCTAGCTGTCTGTGATTAGGGGAGGAGCACTGGCACATTCATTCATTCATTCATTCATTTTCTGCAACTGCTTAATCCTTACTAGGGAAGTGGGTGACCGGAGCCTCTTTCAGGGTCAACAGGTGCGAGACAGAGATTTGCCCTAGGCAGGACACACACACACACTATTCACTCACACACTTGCACCTACGGTCAATGTAGAATCCCCAGTTCACCTGACACCCGGGTCTTTGGACTGTGGGAGAAACTGGAGACCCCAGAGGAAACCCACGCCACCACAAGGAGAACATGCAAACTCCACATACACAAGACCAGGACCCAGATTCAAAACCCCAACCCTGGAGCTGTGAGGAGCATCAGCACAATGTGAACACACACACACACAGAATGAACTCCTATAACGATTCCTTGCTACCGACTACACATAAAAGTTGCAAGTAGAACAGTCCTGAAGGAAAATGACACTGGCTTCTCAGTTGTGAAGTATGTTCTAGTAGCACCTGGGGCGATATGTATAAAACATCTAAGAATGCATATCCACCACTCTACTTTATGTCTCTGTATCCATTAAGAAATAAAATGACAAACTTGTTGTTACATAGACATTCCGAAAATGTTATATTCTGAACAAGTTATAAGCCCACCATAGAAAAATCAAATAATGTCAAATAAGGACAACTTTTTTTTTGAGCAGATGTCTACTTTATTATGTTTGTGTCCACAGTGGCGTTCCGCTTGGAGATTTTCGGGCCAGTGTTGATCAGAGTTATGCCTGCGAAGGCTCAGAACACTGGAAATGTAATCAATCCATACATGTAGAGATAAAAGTTTGAAATTGACTCCATATTTGCCGTGTCTGTATCCGACATGTGCACCTGGATGTACTTGAGAAGAAATTTCTCCAAAAATGAATCATGCCTCATAGCTGGCTTGCCACCATCGCAGTATGGTGACCTTGGAACACTATGAAAAGTCTTCTACTGTAAAGCTGCCTCTGAACGACAGCGGAGCCTGTTTTCTGTCCCGAGCAACTCCTCGCAGCGTGACAGAGCATGCAGAAGTAATGATTTCCTAAAAGCCTTTGGTTTCGCACTACAAATGGAATTCTGCATCCTTCATCCCCCGTTTGATTAAAGCTCCCTCAGCTGAGAACTGAGACTCAACTTCTGCAGGGAACTGGCAGAAAAGGCAAACAAAGCTCTGTCCCTTTCCTTCCTTCTCCTCCTTTTATTCGTCCCTCTCCTCTGCCCTTCTGTTCTCACGTTCTCCCTTCTTCTCTCCTCTCTTCCTTTTCCTCCTATTGTCTCCTTTCTCTTCCCATCTGCTGTTCTTTTCCTCCTTTCTCCTCTCTTCGATTTACCTTTATCTCTCACCCTTTCTTCTCTTCTCTCCTCTTTTCTTACCTCCCCTCTTCTCCGCTACTCTTTTTCTTTTTTCCTTTTCTCTGTTCACCCTTCTTTTACCCCACTTTTCCTTAAACTCCGTTGTCCTCTTTCTTCTCCCCTCCTCTTCATTTGTACCCCCATTTTCCCTCGCCTCCCTGCCTGTTTCTACCCTCTGCTCTTTTCTTTTCTCCTCCTCTCCCTCATTATCTGGTCTCCTCCTTTGTTCTCCCCTCTCATCCATATTTTCTTCCTCTACTCTTTTTTCTTCCCATCTCCTCCTTTCTTCTCTTTTCCATTCCATTTAATCTCTTCACTTTATCTGCCCTTTCTTCTCTCTTCTTCTCCCATCCTCTCTTCTTCTCACTTTTATTCCTTTCTTCTCCTCTCCTCTTCCCTCTCTTGCCTTAACCTCCCCTGTCCTCCTTTCCTCGACACTCCAATTCATTTTCACCCCCTCAACTCCCTCTGTTTCTACCCTCTCCCCTTTCTTTACCTCTCTTCTCCTTTCTATTCCAGTTTTTCTCTTCACTTCCTCTACCTTCTCTTCCCCCCTCTTCTCCCTTCTTCTCCTTTTCCTCCCTCTCTTACTTTACCCTCCTTACCCTGCCCTGTCCTTCTTTCTTCTACCCTCCACTTTTCACCTGCATTTCCCCCTCACCTCCCTCCGTTTCCCACTTCTCTTTTCTTTTCTCTCCTCTCCTCCTTGCTTCTCTTTTCTATTATATTCCCTACCTCTACCCCTCTTCGCTCCGCTTCTCCCTTCTTCTCGTCATATTCCTTTCTTCTACCCCTCCTTTTTTCGTCCCCCTTTCTCCTCAACCTCCTTTCTTCTCATTTCATATTTACGCTCATTTCCCCTTCATCTTCCTCCCTGTTTGTCCAAGCTCGTTTTTTCGTTTCTCCTCCTCTCCTTTATTCTCTGGTCTCCTGCTTTGTTCTCTCCTCTCATTCATTCTTCTCCCCTCTACTCCCTCCTCTCTGTGGCTCAGTACTGAGCTGACCCTCTCTCAAGTAGTGCTGTTGTGAATAATAGCACTGTCCAAAACAACCGGTGGTGCACACGTTCTCCGCTCAGCCTCCCGGCAGGCTGATGCCCAAATCACATTTGATTAAATATGAAAAACAAAGCCTTTGGCGACATGCGGATTGCTGCAAACATGGAAAACATTTTAAAAAGAGAACAGAAAAGGGGACAGAGACAGGGAAAGAAAGAAAACAGAGACGCAGACAAAACAAAAGTTCTAGTTATATACGTTGCGTGTAGTAATTAAAGAAAACAATGCAACCCTTTTCACAGAAAATCAATTGTTGGGCTACTTTTTGCAACAGCCAGCTTCACATTAATCAAAGTGTGTCGGATAAATTATTGCATACTATCCCAAATAATGATTTTAATGGCTTTATTTACCAAATTATTGTCTACCAATCTATTGCCCAAAGGGTGCTCTAAACAACAGTGAGGATGCGCTCATTTCTATTGAAATACTGCAAACATTTGGAAAAGGTGAGAGACAGAATAAGAGTAGACGGGAGAAGACCGGGGGTAAGAGATAGGGGAGAATTAAAGTGCGTAATTGAGAGTGATGGACATTACCTATCATTTCCTCTAGTCTGCTCAGAGCTCTTAGCTCAGATAAAAGCGAGACGGTATTCAAAGCCATAACTGTGCTGTCAGTGTCTGTTTAAATAATACGCTTTGCACGGATGTATCAGAAACTAGCCCTTGGTGAATAGAGCTGATTTAGTGCACTGAAAAGGAGACAGAAAGGGAGTTAAAGAAAAGGATGTTTGCATTTTCTTATAATGCTGCTACAGGCAAGCTCTCTGTTGTAATTGGTATTAATACACACTGACTATATGTGTAAATTGCATTATGTTACAGGGTCGTCAAATCAAAAAAAGTATAATTTTACAGAGGGATATGAAAGCATATGTCTGTTTGTCGTGATTTGGATTGGCCTCACCATAAACTAAAGAGGTTCTGCACTGGGAGCCTAACCTTAAAAGCCTAAAAGGCTTTTGACAGCTTCAGGCCAAATTTAAAGGTTCAAAATATCTCATTTCCACATTTTTACACTTACACTCGATAGAATTAGCTGAGACATGTTTATCTGTCACATTAGCCTTCTTCCGTTTAAAATGGCAGCTGCTAGAATATCTTTGCTAACAAATACTAGAACTCAATAGTTACCTAAATAGCAGAATTTTTCAAACAATGCCAACAAAAATCTCCAAAACCTACTGAAAACTTCAGCCCATTTGAGGAAGCATTTTTCAGCTGACAAACAGCTAGCCCTAACCCTTACCCTGACTAAACAAAAAATCACAAAGATGTGTCTCTTTTGGAACCAATTCCATGCAGCCAGTCAGTACGGCCCGTTGGTGACCTAGTGGTTAAGGAGTTCCCCATGCGATCGAATGGTTCCAGGTTCAAATCCCAGGACTAACAGTGGCACCACCAAGGAACGCCTGATTACTCAGATAACTGAGTACTGATTACGGTTCACTCAGATAAATGGGTTAAACACAGAGGACAAATTTCACAGTGTGGGCCATGGTGTGTTCACACATAACAAATGGTAACAAACATAACAAATTTTTTTTTACTTGGCACTTAAATAGAGTTAAATAGAGTTAAATAGAATCTGTTCAAAATGGTTAAAATTTTGGGAAACGACAATCGGTAGATTTTTTTAAAGATATTAAAAGAAATGTTGAAATCAAGGTCATTGCTTCAGTAGCAGCCTGTACTCTTTACACTGTTGATCATTCTACACAGTTGTCTCTCTGTTTACTTTCTAGCCAAGACGTCAAGCAATTCAAATTAATTTCAATTCAATTTTAGCTATTTAATTCAATATAGTACTGGTAATTGTTTTCACAAAGCTCCTAAGGGTCCGAGCCCCCTACTAAGCCAAAGGTGACAAAAAAGAGGAAAAAACAACCTAATCAGAACAAAGAAACTTTGGGAGGAACCAAGACTCAAAAGAGGACCCATCATCCGCAACCCGGAGAGAGAAAGGAAGTCTCTATGGAGAAAACTAACAATAAAAGGTCTCTGTGTACAGGCTTCATCACTGTTGAACAGCAGGGCAGCTATGACTAACAGGGTAGGTACAGTTAAGAGTCAGTAGTGGTAGGTCTTGTTGGATCAATGGCCCCTTCACTGCTCAGACTTACTGACTAATACATAATGTCAAGAACACACGCCCGTTACTCTAGGGACATTAAGGGTCACTGACTGAGACAGTCGTGTGATTTCATAGCTGCTAAGAAAACAAGGGCTTAAAATGAACCAATTCCCTTGTGAACAGGCCCCTAATGTCCACTGGGTCCTCCGTCTCTCAGGTTCCCTCCCACTGACCTTTACGCACATACTGCAGCTCCCTTTCCCTCCCGAAAGCATGACGTCACCCTACATATGGTCTGCTAAATCACACGGCATGTACAGCAAAGTGGTGAGAACGATGCCTCCTGCTGGTGAACGTTGTAGCGGTGATGTCACCTCCTGCTGGTGCCGTGCCAAATGCTTCGGCAATCAAATCTAAGCCAGTGCACACGGGGCACCACAAGTGGTGTGTGTGTGTGTATGACACTACTCGCGGTCATGGGAAGCACATGTCTGGCACGATCTCAAAGCAGCACCAGCACCCCAGCTAGACTGAGCAGAGGGAAGAGGAGGAGCAGGCCTTGCTCATACACCCCCACAGCTGTGTGTACTGTACACAGCTGGGCATCCACGTCAACATTTCACAGTCCCCCAGAAACAACGGCTCAGTGTTTCCACTCTCCGATCCAGTCTGTGGCAATCATACTGTACAGAAGTGTCCCAGTGTGTCGCCGTATGGTGTCCAGACTTTCCAAATATTATACTGTTCGACACATTTGAAAGGAAAATGTATACACCAGTGGCCCACACAATATGTTCACAACAGGCCCTTCCTCCTAACGAAGGGCTTTTTTATTAAACTGGATGTTATCTTCAATAAATTATCGGTCACTATTTTGAATGCTCCTAGTTAGTCACACACAACTGCATTTTTATGAGCTCAGATGGCAACATGTCTATATTAAATACATGTCTATATTACTGGCATTACTTACAAGATACCAAAAATATTGCAAATAAACATTTTAAACTATCAATAAATGGCTAAGGCTATTGTAACTAACTGGGCTTCCTTTCCAACAGTTGTCTAAAGCTTCTGCCTTGAAGCTCTGAGACACCTTCTGTAAAGGGACATGATGGGTCATGGGTTGTCTCAATTGTTTTTAATTCAAGTGTAATCTGAATTATTGGTCATTTTACACAATTTCTATTTGTTGATTAATTTAAACCATGTTTCACAGGCAGGAAAAGCATAATTCATATTATCATAACTCAGTGATACTGGAGCTTTTCATGTCTGTGGCCCACTGCTGCAAATGTGTCATTAAGGAATATTTCTCAGCCTTTACCGAAAGGGGGGCATGTAGTGGTGTGATGTAAGGCCGGGCACTAAGACCCAACGGACGTTTGCCCCTAGGTTCTGGCACGCAGGGTGGGCAGTAGCTCAACCATATGCTCTTGTGTGGAAAAGAGGCCACTGAGAGGAGCCAGAGCACACTCAGATAACCTCCCATGACCTTTCAACAAAGCTGAGGAACAGCCGCAGCAATGGGGTCACAGTGAGTCATGTGGAGCCCTTGGCTTTGATCAAAGATCCATGAACATGCCCTGAACAACTGACAGCATGAGAACACTCTGGTTCCTTATGAAGATACTGTCCAAGACACTGTATAGAGAACAACTCCAAACCACTAGCAAACTAATTTTATTTATTCATCTATAGTATTCTTATCCACCTCTCTTACTGACTACAGCATTTTGTTTTTATGACTACAGAATTTTCTACAGGGTATTATTTCGGCTTTAAATTATATTTTATATTCTTGTCTTTGTGTCTCTGTCTGTGAAGTTGCAGCATAAGCAAGTCGATCGATCAATAACTGTCTGATTCGGATAAACCTTCTAAATAAATTATTCTACTCTTTGACAAAACTGAACCAAAACTCATCCAAGTTGGACTTGGGCATCTTTTGTGACACATTTCAAAACAAGCGAATTAAAAACAGCTCACATGATTTTTTGGATTAAACTGTCTGTTAGGGTTCATCTAAGAGCATGGAGAATTAGACAATAAATTACCGGAGAACTAAAGAACACAATATCTGTCAGGAAATGATAGAACAACTTGGCAATCAAAATGATTAGAGGTGTGACTGCTGCCAAACACACTACATATAAGAGTGCAGCGATAATGTTGTCTCTTCCTTTACCTTTGAAAAAATACGACAAAATCAACCTCATCGTCACTGGATGTTTTTCCAGTCTCCATTATTCAAAGGATCTATGATCTAAGTCCCTTATTGTGAGTCCAAGTCAAGGCTCAAGTCTCTGGGATACAAATCTTGGTCTAGTCTGGATGCATTGAGGTATGAATCTGACTTGAGTCTCAAGTCTCTGGGGTATAAATCTGGGTGGAGGCTTTGAGGTATATAAGACAAACTCGAGTCTCAAATCTCCAGGGTACGAGTCGAGTGAAGTCTCTCGGGTACAAATCAGGGTCTAGCCTGGATGCTTATGAGGTACGAGTCTGTCTCGAATCTCAAGTCTGGGGTATAAATCTTGGTCTAGCCTGGATGCTTTGAGGTACGAGTCTGGCTCAAGTCTCAGGGCTCTAGGGTACGAGATTGAGTCTCAAGTCTTTGGGGTGTGAGTGTGAGTCCAGCCTTGAGTCTTTTGTTGATCAACTGTAAAAGTTCCCTCCACAAAAACTAGGTTCAGAAAAACCTGTAGCACTGCACTCCAAAAAGGGGTGGGGACACTTGAAACAGTAAGTTCAGCTGATGCCCTGGTAGTTAGGAAGTTGCCCCTGCGATCGGAAGGCTATAGGTTTGAAACCCAGGACTGCTAGTGGCACCACTGAGGTATCTCTGAGCAAGGTACCATTAACACACACTGCTCCCTAGGCTCCTGCTCTGTAGTGTGTTTACGTACGACCATAGGGGTCCACTTTACTTTACTTTAGTCTGTCATTTGTCTAGCACATATGCTAGCTAGGTAGTGCAACAGCTAGTCCAGCTAATGTGTTAGTAAGTTTTAAAAGGCTGTAATCTGTAGCTTTGATTGTCTGCCAACTTCAGTTTAATTACTCAGTACACTAGCAAGCTTGCTATATAAACTACATCCCATTTCGAGCCGTTTTCAGAATCAGAATCAGAAAACTTTATCTATCGCAGAGGAAATTGCTTAATTTTCCTCTTCCCTTTAAAGACTGCACTCACTGCATGTAGCGTTTCATTCCAGTCGTGAGAATAAAGATTTTTCTCTAATCAAAAGCTTGTTATTTGAAGCTGTATCTAGGCTGATCCTGCTGAGAGCTTTGCTATAATGACCAGCATGACTATAACAAACCTCCCAGACAAACAGGCAAGATAAGAAACAAAAGACTTTGTCACACAGATGTTCATTTAATTGATTCAATTGAATTAATTAGTATTATCTATTAACTGAATTAAGTCATTTAATTAATCAACCACATTGAGGCCGATATCTCTAATTTAATCTGTTTTAATCTTAGGCTGAAATTTGCCTGGAGTGGAGAGTCCAAATCATGTCAGTTAACAGGATCTGAGTGCATCTCTGGCTCTCCGTGCTGTAAAATAATTTTTTCTTTCTTATGAACACCCGACTGACACAATTTTGTGATCAATTAAAGGAAGCGTCAGATTTAGTGTCTGGACGTAGATGCGTTTATTGAACAAGCTACAGCTTTAGATGGGTGGCCCTGAGTTTGGCTGAGGGTCTGCAATCGTTCTGCCGCTCCTCCTGGCTCCTGACCATTTCGAGCCCCTGAGCCCACACAGAGCGAGTGGGTGGGGTGGAGGTGGTGGTTAAATGGCTGGGTGATGGATCACCTCCGTGGGGATATCAGCCTCTCTCTCCACGAGCTGTTGTGCGTCTGGACACTCCACCACACCTGGTCCTGCAATAAGCTGGCGGAGCATGATTCCTCCACGTGGAAGAATTCAGCTCTATGCTCTGGGGGAACAGAGCAGCTCTCAGATATTCAGCGCTCACTGATCCGTGCTTCCAGGCCGTTCAGAAGACTAAATTTACAAGTCCTTTTGGACCACAGAGCAAGGTAGAGGGGATAATCAGAGCTCGTGGTGGTGGGCTACTCCTTCTGGTTCCGGATCAGTAGATTACAGACTCCTGGTGCCTTTAAAGTTGTGGCCTGGATGGTCCGAGTATTGATTTTCTTGAGGGCTTTAGCATTTGCCGTAGACTTCTCTACACATTAATCACAGTGGGATGGAACATGGAGAGGTGCTGTCTTGGTGGGTTAAAAATGATGCATATGGATTGATAAGACACTAGGCACTCGATATTAGGCTTAATTACATTTTTACAATTATTTTATTTCAAATTCCATACGATTTGCATTTTAATCACAGTGTTTGCAGGCTTATATCACAGATCGCATCAGTAATTCTCTCTTGTAACTCATTTTCACTGTAACGTGTGACCCCGTTTTTTCACTATGTCATTGTTTACATTTGCCATGTCTCTGTGGGCTGTGTGTGTCTGTTGTTATCTTTGGTCTTAGCCCAGTCTTAGCTCCACCCCCTTGTTATCGAGTTCAGTTATCCTGTAGTGTCCTAGTACATATACCTCTGTGTTTCATTCTGTATGGATTGTCTGTTCTCTTTAGTTATCGTGCCTTGCCAGCGTTTTTGTTTCAACCCTGTGGGTTATTGTGTTTTTGTCTTATCAGTGGACCCCTTGCCTATGTTTTGTTCCGTCTTTGTTTATTACAAACTTTCCATTTTATACCAATAAACATGTCATCCGTCCTTTATATTGCGTAAAATCTTGATAAATTTCTTTTCTATTCCCCCCTTTTTCCATTCCTTGAATCAAAGTGAAGTTGTTTTCCATCTCTGTTCTTTATTTTCCTTTCCTTGTCATATTTACGGCATTTATCAGACGTAATATTAATGTATGTTTTTGTATTTTCTCTACTTGAGTAAAATGACCATTTCCAAAATATAAGGTTTTGACAAGAGATACGACACTATTTTACCCGAAGTTCAAACAAGAATGCCTGACAACAGTAAATGTATAATGCAAGCATCTTTTGGTGGAGTTTTACATTACATTACATTTGGCAGATGCTTTTATCCAAAGCAACTTTTGAGAAAAAACACTCAAGTTTCTGGACAGGTGTAAGGAATGTCTTTTAAGATCCTCGAAAAAAACTTTGAGTGCACTCCCCAAATATATAGTGGAATAAATTCGTTAGTAACAGTATATGATTCAGTTTAAGGAACACCAGATTAGGTAAAGACACCATGTTTCACACATTATATTGGGCCATATGAAGTCTGGAGTCATGACATGTCTCTCTCTCTCTCTCTCTCTCTCTCTTCTCTCTCTCTCTCTCTCTGTCTTTCTGTCTCTCTCCCACTCTAGTTCTTTGTCAATCGTTCCCTCTCTCTATGTCTCTCTCTCTCTGTGTCTCTCTCTCTCTGTGTCTCTCTCCCTCTCTCTCCCACTCTAGTTCTTTGTCAATCGTTCTCTCTCTCTCTCTCTCTCTCTCTCTCTCTCCCTCCCTCTCTCTCTCTCTCTCTCTCTCTCTCGCGCTCTCTCCACCCTACCCTTAGTGCCAACCACATAGAGCTGCACAATTAATCGAATTTTAATCACGAT
>JBBPDC010000109.1:36057399-36070189 GCA_037974485.1 Hemigrammopetersius urotaenia
TGAGTGAGAGTGTGTGTGAGTGAGAGTGAGTGTGTGTGTGAGTGTGTGTGTGTGAGAGTGTGTGTGTGAGAGTGTGTGTGTGTGAGAGTGTGTGAGTGTGAGTGAGTGTGTGTGTGAGTGAGTGTGTGTGTGTGTGTGAGTGTGTGTGTGAGTGAGTGTGTGTGAGAGTGTGTGTGTGTCGCTGCCCTCACTTTACACAGGCATAACGTCACACGCTCTTAAATGATAGATGCTATCTTTTAATAGCACCTCTGTTCTCTAAAGTGTGCAGAGGCAGACCTTACAAAGGGCTCATTTCTCTAGAGACTTTAACGTCCTGCAGGTTTTTTGTGTGCGATCAGTTAATTTCTACGTCGCGGCCGTTTAGCGAGCTGGATGCTAAATACGGCGTGGCATATTTTAAAGCGTGATTTATGACTTCTGTCACTGAGAGGGAATCACGCATTTCACCCAGCACTTGCTCAATCTTCCGACTGCAGCAATAAGGAGATTAGACCATTATACATGCAAATAAGCATGATTTTACCTCGTGAAGATTGAGGAGGCAGACAGTCATTTATTTATTTTTTCATCACGAACACCTCCTGGGCGGCAAAGCTAGAAGCTGATTAATATGCCACATGCACATTTAGAATGTGATTTTGAAGCTCAATTTGCTTAAATAAATGACGATCACGTCTTTTCTTTAACAGAAGATTAAGTTGCAGACTGTTTTTTTTGCATCAAACTTTTTAAAATATTTAGGTTTTTTTTTCCCGCAGTAACTTCAGCCTTTCAATGGTGATGAATAACTTTTGGATGGTTTCTTGGACTTACATTAAAGTTGATACTGGATTAAATTGCAATTCCAAAGGCATTTTCCCGTTAATTATTAATTTGGTCTAGAGTTAGGCTTATTCTGGCCCATCAGCTTCTTCCTGCCAGTCTTTTAGAACAGAGTGGGTGTTTTTGGAAAGGGTCCTGAATTTGACGGTCGGTTCAGCTTTTAATTTTTTTCTTAATTGCATTTTTTAAAGTAGTAATTTTGAGGAGAAAAATCCCGTTACGTCATGCAGTAAAGTTCTGTTGTTTTCCCTGATCTCACTAATTCTCGAAGAAAGACGTTTTTAATGAGTGGGGTATAATGGGGCAGTATCTTTTGGCTTTCTGCCCTTTTGTTAAATATTATTAAAGTTTGCATTTCTTAGTGGTGTTGAGAGCTGTATCCAGTTTTAATGTCTTCTTCTGTGTAAGTGAGGAAAGCTCCCCCTGTGCCATTACTGCATAGTGTGGGTCACTGGGCTGTAAGGGCCAAATTGTGTGAGATGATGGTCTTGGCATTCGTCTCCTGGTGTTCTGATATGAAGAGGTTATAAGAGCTTGATTCTTCATCTCACAGCTACAATATCACTTGTGTGTGGAATAAGAGGTCCCTGTGAGATGGCGGCTTGTGTGTCCTTTTTAAAAGAAATGTCACGTTATGATTCAGATGAAAGGCTGAAACGTGCTGCAGGTTCTCCTTGTTTCAACAGTGTCTGCTTCTGCATCACCAACTATTTTTACTGGTGATAGTTTTGTAACAAATAATTCTGAAGATAAAAGTGTGGGTACTGTGTCCATTCTTGGATAGACCGGAACTAAAATCGTCAAAAAAAAAAAAGTAATTCTTTAATATTACATTCTTGTAAATTCTATTTGGTGCTTTGGGACTTCTTGGGACAGGCTTTGAGTTTAAATAGGTGATTTGGGAACAGATCTGACTGCCCAAACCTGCTTTAGGCAATGACAGTGGAATATCTCTCCAACAGTTAAAATGTCTTACCCTTCTCTGAGAGCTTCTCCCTTCTCCAGTTCCTGAATGACTCCCAGCAGCACTTTGATGGTTTCCTGGCTAGAGCTGATCATACTCTCCATAGCTTGCAGCCGTGCTTTGACATCCCTGTCCTGATTGACAGGCACTATTTGCTTGCAAGCCTCACTGTCCGCTTGTACAGTCCCCGCCCCCGTCCCCGTCCTCATCCCGCCCTCACATGTGGAAGCTGACAGTGGAATGGCTGCAGGGGTGATGGGAGCTATCGCCTCTGCCTCCTCCATGGCCCTCAGAGGCCGGGCTGAAATCATTCCGGCATGGCACTGCACCTGCGTGGTACAGCCGGTCCTGGGCAGCGTCTGGGACTGCAAACCATTCATTTGTAGAGCCTTTTTGCGCTTGATGCGTGCTGACGGACTCTCCAGACACTCTACCTGCGTTAGGGAGTTCCAGGCGATGGGCCCTGTCACCTTGGAACTGGAGTCTGGGAGCGCCCTGCCGCCTCCATCCTCTGAGTTCAACAGCTGCCGCTTCCCTGAACGGTCTAGTGATTCCGAGTCCCTCTGGAAGCTTTTCCGGTGTTTATTTCTCACTGTGCAGATCTGGTAGTCAGACTGGTCTGCCCCAGACTCCACAGGACAGGGCAGTAGTGTCCTCTCCGTGCACTCTGTGGCATGCGGGTGGTGCTCATTGGTTGCAGCGCACTCATTGGTGTGCATTAACGCTCTGGTCTTTCGCACAGCGTGAGACGGCGGCACTTCCCTGCCACCCTCGCCCGCCTTTGCCCTCTTAACGTCGATAACAAATCCATTATCCTGGTCCTTATAGCTCTCCACTGTTGCAGCATGCTTGACGGTGTGGCCCTTCTTCCTTTCCAGCGGGAACGTCTGATAGCGCTTCCTTAGGTCCGGAGAGGTCTGCACTCCAGTACTTTTGGTCACGTTTGGGATAGATCTCCGGGCAGGGACGGTCATATACTTGCGGTAAGCCTTATATGACACAGACTTGGCTCCACGGACCCCAGCAGCCTGCTCGCTCTGTGCCTCACAGATGTCCTTGAAACGTACCTGCAGGGCTTTGTTGCGCTTGCGTACCTGCTTGCTCCCGTCCGACGGCTCTTTCACCTCCAGGGCCATAGAGGGCGCTGCCTCGGAGTCCGACTCGGAGTTGGTGAGCATGCATTTACCGACCTCTTTGCTCACCATGGTTCCTGCCAACAAAAATACAGGGAAATGGAAATGAATGATGTGTCATATTCAGCGTGCTCTTGCGATCTGGCTGTGAAGTTTTACAGCTGCATCAGTCGCCTGCCAACAGCAGCTTGCGAAAGTCACCAGGTCTTCGTTCGCGTGAGTCTTTCACCCTCTTCAACCACTCCTCTCACCTGCGGTTATACTGATGACACCGATCTCAGAAATGTTGTCTTAGCCTGTGACTCGTTTGTCATTGACTGTTAATTGCATCTCTTAATCTTGCGTCCTTCCTGAAGCACCAGCTCACTGGGAGAACGATGAGGAGCCCTGCTGCTCTACCTGAGCCTCTGCTACTTGTAAAATGTTTAAAAATTAAATAAATAAAAAATAATGGTGCTTACTTTGGTGCTTGCTCTATGATTCAGCAACTTTACCTTGATTCTCCCAGGGGTATTCAGGGCCATGCGTTTCAGACCAGTCTTTTCTCTTTGATAATAATATGCTTTTAAATACACTTCAGAAATCAACTACATATGACCCTTTTTTCAAAGTGCTCTTTGCTTGTTCAGTACAAAGGGTGCTGTCAGATGGAACTGTAGAGTATCATTCTCATCAAGGCAAGCTCACTACTCTCTTTCTGGCTATGGACAGTTTAGACAGACACAAACAAACTCATTGTTATCCAAACTAACCCACTTACAGACTGCAGTTTTGGTTTAGACCTCCATTTGCTTCAGAGAGGTTTAATATAGCTCCGTTCCTGAAGACTAACAGGATAGTGGTTTTAAATACCTTCACAGCATTGGATTATGTCCATTACCCCTCACTCACTCGTTCAATAAAGTCTCGGAGTAAAAGACGCAAGGAGAGAGGGATGTGGTAAACGAGTAGTGACAGGGCCTTAGTGTCTTCAGGCCTCTTGTCTTTTTTTTCCCAGATCAATCTCATCTACTGATATCATTAACAGCCTGTAGCTTAGAGCGCAGATAGAGACCAGTGGGACGGACATGTGCATGCAGCATGCGTTCACAAACAAGGGCTTACGAACTATACAGACACACGTAACTTGATATAAATCTAGATAATTGATGGGGTTGGAGTTTATATGTGCTGTATTTTCCCTTTCTTCTGTGTTGATGGTAATTTCGCAGTGATAATTCTCCCTGAAAATCCCTTACATTAGTAGATACTGCCACCAGTGTGGTTGTGTAGGAATCCTTTAAATCTTGAACATAATATTTTTTCATTGTACTGCTGTAGCTGGGCAGAGCTTTACTGTAATGCTCAAGGTTATGCCAGATAGAGATTATTGCTTTGTCCTGTGATGCAATAAGCCCAGGCTGCTAATACATTGCTTGGTTAGGGTTCAGTTTTTTTTTTTTATTGTTTAGATTATTCTGGGATAAAATAGATCAGAGCTTACAAAGACAGAACAAAATAGAGCATAGACATGATTTATGCACGCATGGCTTCTCTTTGCCTTTCTTTTTTGGCCTTATACTCATCCATAGTAAATATGTGGTGTAATAGAAATGTTCCTGAGCTATACCTTTCCTGGCCTTTCCGATCTCAGTCTCTCTCCCTGCGGTCTATTTGCTCAAACAGATGAACTACACAGACCCAAGAGTAGCTTCTGCTCCACCTTGCCTGAACCACTGATTCTATTTGGAGGACTGCTTCTCTGTTTAGGGTCCCAGCTTTAGGCAAAGTGTTGGAGCGTTTCCATTGATCTACCTGACAGTAGAAAGCCTCATCCCCTGTCCCCTTCCTCCTACCCAGATAGTCCACATGACTCCAAGTACATGGCCGATTGAGTCAGCTGGCATATAGTATGCACACTTTTCACCCCCCCTTCCCTAATTTGGCCTGCCGCTGCTGCCAGATAAGTGAAGTGAACTGACCCACAAACTGTTTATTCGTCTGAGACTCCCACACGGTTTCCAGTGATGTCTCTATATTTCTCCTTCTCTCCTCCAAATGTTGTGCGCTCTTCTCGTCACCTTTTCCTCTCCAAACCAAAAAGGCCACTCATCTCATTCCCTCTCCTCTAAGCAAAAAAGAGCATTTGATGTACGACAGTCGTCTACTTCTGGAGTTGATTGAATCCCCTGATGATTAATGTTTGAAAAGCTCTTGGTTTTATTACTCTCGCCTCTTTTTATAGCCTCCCCCCTCCCCCTGCACTGGACTTCAGGGTGCCTCTCTACAGAACTCAGTGGTGGCACTGAGCCTGTGGGTGGACTCGAGTGCCCCTGCTCTCAGCGCAGACACCAGGAGGGAAATGGAAAGTACCACAGGTTTCTCTCACAGTCCCTCTTTTTTCCAGTTGGCCCTTTTCCATGCACACAATGTACATATTACACAGGTTTATACATTACACATCGTCTTGAAGCCAAGTTCCTTGTAATCCGAATGGAGTGGTGACGCCAGCACATCCTCTACTACCAACACAATTCTGCCCAGTTTAGCGCACAGTTACTGTTTATGTGCTGGATTTGACTTATTAGGGAAAAAAACATGTGGCTTTTGAAAAATCTGAGATACATTTTGTTTTTTTCCAATATGTTAAGCTTGGGAAGCTAAATCTAATGGTGTAATAATGCTTTATCTCTAGGTAGTGCTGTTCTTAATACTCAAAGTTGCTTGACGAAAGGGAGAAATAATAAGAGACAAGTAGAAAACACGACCATAACATTGCAAAGAACTATGCAATTGAACACTTATCGATAAAAAGCTAATTTGAAAGGGTAGGAGTCTGTTTAATTGAGATGAGTGATGAGAATGGGAGTTCCAGAGGAAGGGGGCAACAACAAGCCCCTGCCACTCGAGAGTTTGGATGTTTAGGAAGGTAAAAGAGAGGTCTGCAGAAAGAGTGCTTTCTCTCTGTTGGGGAGGTGTTACCAGTCTTCACTTCGATCAACGGAAAATATAAAGTGTCTGGGAGTGCACTTTTAGAAATTGTGTAATGATTCTCAGCAGTTAGTCTTCACATTGGTAGCTTTACAGGTGAATGAGGAAAACCTGCTGAACTTTTAATGGAAGTTAAAGTAAAGAGAACTGGACTAGTTCTATCGGCCCATTCGTCGGGATTTTTTACCTTCTATTACCTCAGAGCAGTTTTCTGCAGATATTTTGTCCTGTGGAGATGGAGGGTAATAACCGATAGTTACGGCTTCTGTCCAAACGAAGTCACATTAAGATTAAACCACACCGGCATGTTATCGTATGTTGCCATTTCCAGCTATCAGCTTAGTCCTCACCAGCACATTCAATACTGACTATCAGATCCAGGCATCTCCCAGTTCTCCCCACTCTAGTCTCATTAACTGGATACAGTCATCAGTTTTTCTCTGATTTGAAAATTGCCTCAAATCAGAGTTAGAAGAGGAAACACTGAACGCTCTCTGCTGGTTTCAAGCACAGGATGGAACAAAGCTGGTATCATCATTGTTACAACTTCCCTCATCATGAAGAAAAGCCGGAACAAGCACGGGGTCCTACAAAGGTGTAAAAGCACAAAACATCTTTGGGGGGTCACACAAAGCCATGAAGTAAAACATTGTGAGAATTCTGAATCGTGAATCTCGGAGTCGAGTGTAACTACGACATTAGAGTCATTACTGTGGACTCAGCCAGTTACTGCAGACCGGGCTGTGGGGAGTCCTCAGACTGCTGAGTGACATCACTGTGCTGTGGAACAGGAAATCCCTCTCTACCCGATTACACCCCACCCCCCCCCACCCCCCCCCTAGCCTCCTCCCTGATCTCATATTACTTCAGAGCAGGCTGTCCTGAAATACTGTGGTTGAAAAATGAAAGTACAGTATGACACTTCTGGACACCGCGGAGGCAGCACTAATCCGGCTTTAGCTCTTGCCTTCGCTTCTTTTATTTATTCATTCAGCCCGTCCTGTTCCTGTTGTTTTTATTGTGATTAGTGCAGACTGTTGTGCTGGACAGCAGAGCCAGAAAGAGAGTGAAGGTGTGTTTTGGTTAAAAGGAGTTTCTTCGATGGCTTTTGTGGGAGACTGAAATAGGAGTAAGAAAGAAAACACTATTATTTATGTTCTGCTCTCAGTGTGTACTCACTGTCGCTTGCTGTGACCATCAGTGAAGTGTTCTCCGACGCATTAGTCCGTCAGTTAATCGTTCTCTAATGCCGTAAGATGGCTGGGTCCTTCCTAACACAGAGCGTTAGAGGATTGGGCCCGCACTGATTGTAGCACATCAAAGATGAGACGCTTTAGCGACACGCTGCTTCGTCATTCCAGCTGATGATTTGTGCTTTCTTTCCTTCCATTAAATGTAATCTGGCAATAACTGGCTCTGTCCATTTTCTGTGGTGGGCAGAAATCCCAGAAACGTCTTTTCTCTCACCGTGACCCATGTGTACCTATCTCTGAATCGACCAGTAATGCTGCCTTAAAAAATAAATACAAATGAAATCAATCACTTTGGCAGTTTCATGAAATATATAATGGGGTATCGTTATATATTAGTTCTAATGGGGTGTGTGTGTTGTGCTGTGCTTCAGGCGGGTTAAGTGATGCAGGGTAGGGTCGGGATGCTGGAGGAATGGGGCGGTGGGGTGTGAGGGGCACGGTGTGTGGTTTTAGATTAGACTTTGCCTGCTCTGCCAGCACTGCTGCATATTAAAGCATGTCTGATGGCTAGAGGCAGGCCGTAATGACGCCTTCTCTGAGTCACTGTGAAGTAGTAACAGAACACAGAATAGGGAGCTGCCTGCACATGTTCTGTTCCTCACACACAGCTACAGCGATGCTAAAGAAAGTATTATTTCATCTGCAGCCTGGTTTCATATCTGTGGTGGGATGTTACGCAGGGTCACTTTCACTGCTCAAGGACAGAATGCCAGCTTTTCCTGAGGTTGGCAGGCATGCTCTAGTTTAACCAGACAGCTTGTCCAAGTTCAGGGGGTCCTGGATGGCAGTGTCAGTCTGGTTACTGAGAGTACTGAGAGTGTCAGAAACTGTCAGTATTTATCACATTAATCAGTTTTAGCACATTTGTAAAGACACAAAGATCAAATATCACGAATTAAATAGTATTATTTTTGCATAGTACTTTCAATGTTAGGGTAAAACTATTGTTGTTTACGCAAGTAAATCATAAACCTGGGTCGTAGTGGGGTGCAGTAGTGCCACCTACTGGCGTAACACTTCAGCTTACACACACATGAAAATATAAGCAAGAGTGTGTGTTTACTGGTTAACACACTGCTGTTTATTTAAAATAAACGAAAACAAATAAAGCCTCATTCTTTAGAACTTTTTGTTGCTTAACTTTGCTGAACCGTACCGAACCGTGACCCCAAAACCGAGGTACGTACCGAACCGTGACCCCAAAACCGAGGTACGTACCGAACCGTGACCCCAAACCGAGGTACGTACCGAACCGTGACCCCAAAACCGAGGTACTTATCTGTGTAGCGTTACACCCCTAATATATACACATTAAAACAAAACTCCAGCTTTACTGTGAATCATGAAATAAATATTTTAACTTAAAACCAAACTCCAAGACTCGATGTTAGAAGATTTGCCTGTTAGCTCATAAACAGTCAGTTGGGTTCTTAACTAAGGCTGTGTTCGATATGCTTCTGTGCCTTTTACGTCATACATACGAAGCTTGTCACTGCAAACATGCATGCATTCATGAGACTGAGCATTTTTCCGTCTCTGTGCTGGGTGGGATGTTCACCCTTGAAATGGAGGGAAGTTTGGCCTGCTCCTCCTTCTGCCATGCTGAGGTTGTTGTGACTGTTTACAAGCTCAGCACAGTGGAGGGACCAGGTCATGTGATCAGAGTGGCATCGGCCTGAGTCTCCGGAACCCCAGAGAAACTGCAGCTTGTTTTGTCTAAACAGTAGTGGCACTATTTCATGATAATGTTACTGTGCATAATCAATACCACAGTGTGTTCAATGTCGGTGATATATTTGAGGATAAATACAATTAGAATACGGCATACAGCTCCGCATATATGGCACTGCTCTTCCTTTCTGTTCTGCCGTGTCTGTCTGTGTTTAGTCTCTGTCTAGTTTTCGTTTTCCTCTGACTCTGTGTGTGTCTTTCTCTGTCAGTTCCTTGGCTGTGCAGAACTAAAATCAAATGGGTAATAGAACTTACCCCCTACTGTCTGCCTACTCCAATAGGAGCCACTCCATTTCCCTAATGAGAGAGAACTGGGAGAGATGAGCAGAGATAATGAGAGAGAGAGACAGTGAGAGAGAGAGAGAGATGACTGTAATAGAGATGTGGAGATGTAATGAATGGTTGAGAGACAGGCACATGGAGAATAAGAGGTAGAAACACGTGAAGAGAGAAGTGCGTGCTCTTCACACAGAGCAGGTGTGTTCCCAGCACAGATGAAAAGTAGCATTCAGTCTGAGCAAGAAAGCTCAATATATACCACTTCGCTGCTCTGTCTCAGTGTGAGCCATTCAGTTAGAAGGGATGGGAACCTAACTGAGAACTTGGCCATTACCTCTGAATACTTATCATTTAGTCGTAGTAATGAAAAGCTTGTCTTTGATTAAATATCTCTTTGTGTAGGGAGTTTTGATGCATTTTGGATTTTATGACTCTCAGTTTAAATTGTGGGCTGATTTGATTGTGAAGCACTTTAGCTCCGCCCACCCTCAGCCTGTAATTAGTTACTGGAGACCCAGCAGCTCTTAATCCTCCTGGTTTACTTTTCAGTTGCTCTGGTAATTCCCTGCGAAGTGCATTACGGAGGGAATTCAGGAATGTTAATATTTGAGAGATTCATAGGAAGTGTGTAAGGCAGTTATTGGGTTATCACTACTCAGGATAGTTCCGAGTGTCTCGTATTGGGGCTGGGCCGTGAAGTCGAGGGGGCGGGTCTTTATTATTTTTCTTTTTAAAGCTTTCCTTTCCTGAGTGGTGGTACTTAGAGATGGAGTATGAAGTTTCTCAAATTAGGTGCGCATTTGTCGTACCACATGTGTACCGCTTATGTCAGTCCCTGTGTGTGTGTGTGTGTGTGTGTGTGTGTGTGTGTGTGTGTGTGTGTGTGTGTGTGTGTGTGTGTGTGTGTGTGTATTCACACACACATGCATGTTTATGTAAATATATTGCCGTGCCAGTTTTAAGCTATCGTTGATATTTTAGGCTTTATCTTTTGTGTAGAGTGTAGGGACCACTGCACAGTATTGTACAGGCTCCTGTAACCACAACTAGGAGTGGGAAACACTGATCCTGCTGCAGTACACACATTGCGCATTGCTGGAAGGGAGGTGGAGAGACTGACTGAGTGCTTTAGTTACAATCAAACCCAGCAGATGCGCCCCGGGTTTTCCCTCGACTTGGAGCATGTGTGCACATGCAAGCAAGAGAATGTGTGCATGTCCTTGTGCAAGTCTGTTACAGCTAAGCCAGAACACTCACTCCCATGGGGGTTGGTGGGGGTGGGTGTGGGGGTTGGTGGGTGGGTGTGTGTGAGTGGGTGTGGGTGTGTTGGTGGGGGTGGGGGTGTTGGTGAGTGGGTGTGGGGGTGGGTGGGTTGGTGGGTGTGTGGAGGTGGGGGTGTTGGTGGGTGTGTGGAGGTGGGGGTGTTGGTGGGTGTGTGGGTGTGTGGAGGTGGGGGTGTGGGTGTGGGGGTGTTGGTGGGTGTGTGTGTGTGTGTGTGTGAGTGTGTGTGGGTGTGTGTGTTGGTGCAATACAATTAAAATTTTTTCTGCTGCTGTATTCTTAGACACACACAGAATCTGGCATGAAATCATAAGAATACATCCGTCGGCATCATCCTTGTGACTTCAGTGCTGGGGATCACTTATGATGTTCCGCCAGACCCTGAGTTCAGCCATTTACATTTTTTGCTTTTGCCAAAGTGAACTGCGTGCTCAGCAGGGTTCAGGTGGAGCAATCAGCTGGGAAGAGAGACAGTCTAGTTTTAAATACCTGTTAATTAATGCTGACATTTCTATTCCTTAATTGTTTCATTTCACATCTGATGTGCTCATATGTGCGTTCACACCTCCCCACCCCTCCCACTCCACGCTGGTGGTTATGCCTTTGTAACACTAGCCTTTGTAACTGCCTGTGTATATTAAAAGCCTGGAATTGCTGGATCATATCTCCAGCATTGCCCTGGGTCTGCTCTCTACGCTCTGAATGTGACGCGGTCACTCCCAGTCACTCTCTCCTTCATGTGCGGCAGCAGAGCAGGGGAGATGGAGAGGGCAGGGGGTCCGGTGTCCGAGCCATACTCAGATACTTCTGGGTTCAGAGATATTATAAGCGTATGCTATTTCGCTCTCTGCATTTATTTTGTAACAATGTTAGAAATGCTGCCAGAACAGAGTGCTTTACTTCATCATCCATGACTGAGCTCCACTGACCACCTTTGCACTTTGCAGTCTGTATTTACAGACTATAGTCCAACTGTTGAGTGTTTAACTCCCTTTTCCCTGTTTATCAGTGGTTTAGGACCCCCACAGGACCCCGAGTGAGCAGATATCATCGGGGTGGTGGATCATTCTCAGCACAGCAGTTACACTGACATCGCAGTGGTGTGTTAGTGTGTGTGTGAGAAACACGTTGTACCAGACACATCAGTACAGCAATATTTTAAGCACTTCTGTCCACCTGAATAGTCCAACAACCAAAAATATCCACACTGCGGTGCCCTGTGGCCAGAAACTCACCGCTGCTGGAGGACTGGAGGGTGACTAACACAAACTGTGCAGCATCAGACCATCATTAACAACTTTACATCTGCCCAACTGCTTAGATGTGTCTAATAGAGTGGGCCGTAATTAGACTCAGTGTTTAAAACTCCAGCAGTGCTGGTGTGGCTGGTATATCAGTGTATGCGTCACTGCTGGGCTGATTAAGGTCCACCACTTAATTAATACCTGATCACTGGGGGTCCTGTATCGGTCCTGACCATTGAGCAGCATACATCAGGCATCAAATCACGTAGAGAAACAGATGGACTGCAGTCTGTAACTGTAAACGTCACAGTGCACCATAAGTGAAGGTGATGAATGAGTGTAGATGTGGGTTAGGTGTACCTAATATAGTGGCTTGGCAGTGTGTGTTCAAAAGATGAATCTTAAACTCAGTGATATTAATCCTTCAGCAAAAATCAATAAGTGAAATGTGAAGCATGAGTGGAGGCAAAGCAGCCCTTTACAAAGTTGGGACCATTCTGTTGTCCTTGATACTGTATGTTCTTTTTCCTTTGGTTTTCCTAGAGCGAACACACACACACACACACACACACACACACACACACACACACACACACAATGATTTGGTCTCAGGTGTGCTTGAGATCTCTTTAGTATGGCATATATTTACCCCCTCCCCTTCAAATCACGGCATAGAACAGGCCTGTTAATAAATAAACCTATTACCACATGAAAGCCAACATCTGGCTGGGATGGAAGCAGCAGTGGTGTGATTGCGGCCAGTCTACGTGTATGGATGTGTGTGCACGCGTGGGTGAGTGAAAGAGTGTTCATGCTACAATCGTTTCCTGCTCTTTTTCAGCGATCAGAGCTGCGCTGCTGGTGGCTGTTTGTTCCCGCCAGAGGACCGCAGTGCACACTTTACGTCCTGTAAAACACAGTGCGGTGTTTTTCTCTTGCATGGTTTGTTTTCCCCTTTTCTGATATGAATAGGTGACAAATCGAGTCCGACTGGACATCTTGAGTTCCTGGCTGTGCACAAATGACTGCACCTCCAGGAACTCAGCTGTAAAACTCCTGAAGTTTGCAGACGACACCACCGTCATTGGACTCATTCAGGATGGGGATGAG
>JBBPDC010000109.1:36155280-36171647 GCA_037974485.1 Hemigrammopetersius urotaenia
TGTGTGTGTGTGTGTGTGTGTGTGTGTGTGTGTGTGTGTGTGTGTGTGTGTGTGTGTGTGTGTGTGTGTCTGAATGTGTTTAAGTGAGTGTGTGATTGAGTCTAAGAGTTTGAATAAGTGAATGAGTGAGTTTGAGTGTGTGTGTGTGTGTGTGGGTGTGTGTGTGTGTGTGTGTAAGTGAGGACGGGACTATGTGTTTGAGTGTGTTTATAAGTGTGCATAAGTGAATGGGTGTGTGGATGTTTATAAATGAGTATGTGATTGTGTGTGTGACTCTGGGGGTGCATAAGTGAGTTTTTGTGTTTGAGTGTCATTTCTGTGTGTATTCTGAAGGCTGTGTGTTTGTGATCGACTACGAGCGTGTTTAAGTCTGAGTGTTTGTATGATTGTGTGTGTGTGTGTGTAAGTGTGTATTTATGTTGTGTGTTTTGAGACTGTATAAGTGAGTATGTGATTCAGTATAAGCGTGTTTGAGTCTCTGTGTGCATTCTGAAGGCTGTGTGTGTCTGTGTGTGTGTGTATATAAGTGAGAATGTGACTGAGTAAAAGTGTGTTCAAATGTGGGGGTGGGGGTGGGGATGGGGTGGGGGTGTATGTAAGTGTCCTTCTCTCCATGTGTATTCAGAAGTGGGTGTGTGTGTGTGTGTGTGTGTGTGTGTGTGTGGGGTGGGAGGTGCCCCTGGCTTGGCGGTCCTATTTAAACCCCTCAGAGAGGCAGTGGCAGTAGTAGCTGTAGCAGCAGCAGTGTGTGAGAGTGAGTTTGTGCGTGTGTGTGTGTGTGTGTGTGTGTGTGTGTCTCCTCCTCATCCCAGCTCGGTAGAAGCTCCTCGTGGAAATGTTTGTGGAGGGCGAGCGGATCATGAGCGCGTTCGGTCCTCAGGCTGGGGGGCAGCAGGGGGGTCCCGGGGCGCAGGAGCTGCTGGACGTGGCGGTTTACTGCGACAACTTCAGCCCCTACCAGCACCACCAGCACCACCACCAGCAGCAGCACCATCAGCACCAACAGCAGCAGCAACATGCCGTGCATGCGACTGGCTACGGCCTCGGCGAGTACGGACACACGAGCACGAGCACCAACACCACCTCCAACCCGTACCTGTGGCTGAACGGGCCGGGCCTCGGTCCCTCCCCCTACCCGTACCTGCAGACCGGCTACGGCGCGGGGCAGCGGCAGCTAGTGGCGCCCCCTGCAGGCCTTGCCGGCGCAGAGCTCGGCTGGCTGTCCATGTCCAGCCAGCAGGAGCTCTTCAAGCTGGTGCGACCACCCTACTCCTACTCGGCCCTCATCGCCATGGCCATCCAGAGCGCGCGCGACAAGAAGCTCACGCTCAGCCAGATCTACCAGTACGTGGCCGAGAACTTCCCCTTCTACAAGAGGAGCAAGGCAGGCTGGCAGAACTCCATCAGGCACAACCTGTCCCTCAACGACTGCTTCAAGAAGGTGGCGCGAGACGAGGACGACCCTGGTGGGTGGCACAGCTCTCTTTACCTTTTTGTTAGTTAATGAGTGGGTTTTTAGTCTAATTGTATTTCAGGAATTATTTATAGCTGTTTATTCTCATAATCTGCCTGAAGAGGAAAGTCACCTTTTCCCTGTAAGAACTGAGTTTGTTTAATAAATTGGAGTAGTTGCATTTTTATCACTTTGAGAAAGATACTGGTAACCTGAACATCAGCTTTGAATTAAGTCCTGTCTGACAGCATACAGTAGCTACCCGTCTGTCTATCTGTCAAACAACCTACTACCTACTCTGCCATCGATCTATCTATTGATTTATCGATCTGTCTCATATTTTGATGCGCTTTCCTGTTTTATTCTCACCGGTTATTAAAATGAAATACATTTTCGTTGCAAACTATTCATGACTGGTTGATTTGGTTGTTTTGCAGGTAAGGGGAACTACTGGACTCTGGACCCGAACTGTGAGAAGATGTTCGATAACGGAAATTTCCGCAGGAAGAGAAAGCGCAGGGCGGACGCGGTGAAGACGGAGGTCTCGGGTGCGGATAGTGGCCCCGGGGTCGCGAGCTCCACTCCGTCCCCGCGCGGGCTCGGAGCCTCTCCCGGCGCAAGCGAGCCGCGCTCCCCGCCGTCCCCGGAGCTCAGCCCGTGCTTCGACAACTTTGTGAGCCACGTAAACTCTGTTCTGGCCGGGAGCGGTGATGGCGCGCGGGGCGGTGCGGGCGCACGATCGCCGGTGCTCGGTCACGGCCACGGGCGGCTGAGCTACTACACGAGCTCCGTGTCCAGCTACTTCAGCGTGGACAGCCTCATATACAACCGGGAGGGAACAGAGGTCTAAACGCGGGAGATTCGTTTTTCCCCGCGTTCTACCGCTAACGTCACCGTAGCAACCAGAGAACACTGGAACTTTAAAAACTTCAAAGGCTTTTTAAAAAAAATCCCACCCGTTTTCGGCCCGGTCCTGCACTGTGATTGGCCAGTAATGTTTGTAGCGACTGGGCTTGTCACAGACGTCACCATAGCAACCACGCTAAAACTGTGAAGCGTCACTTCTCTTTTCCCACCTGTTTTCCGCCCAAGTGTCAGAATATGTGTGAGCAGAAGAAAAACACTGCACTCTGTGAGTGTACATTTATTTTACAGCCTTGTTTGATATGTTTTCTGTTTATTGTTACCCAGTTCTCTCTAACACGATATAAAACAGTTGCACTGTCATGTTTTAAATATGCAAAAGTGTTCCACACACACACACACACACACGTGCATATTGTGCACTCACTGCATATTCTCACGGTATACTCTAGTCGCCCATGCACGGCTTTCTAATTCTTGCTAAAATAATTTTTTATTAACTTTGTTTTGTAGATGGATGTTGATATATTTTTATTTAATGAATGGTTGTAATAATTTTTGTAAATAAACTGCTATAAAACGTGTTTCTGTTTGTGAAGTGAATTTCATCCGTGACACGAAAATGTCCTATTTTTAAAAAAAATATTACATTAAGACACTATTCTACAAGCAAAACGCTAACTATTATTAGTGTTAATAAACAAAAATACATTTTAGAATTTTCCCTAACAAAAAAAGTGTTCTCGTTTCTGTTTATTTATTTATTTAAATGCTACTGTAAGTGCCCCCCTCCTCTCCCCCAAACAGACCCAGAGCGTGCCCTCCCTGAATACCCTCGTCCCGTTCCAGCCCCCATCTCATGCTCAACAGCTCCATCGAGTTGACGTTTATTTATAAGAAGAATTTCGAGATTAATCGAGCGTCCGCGTTAATCCGTGCCCCCGCTGCGCGCCCCCACTGCGCGCTCCCCTAATTGCTCCCCACGCTTTAACCCTTTAAACCCTCTCTGTCACTCCGTCCATTCTGGTTTGGGACCAGTGTGCATCTCTAGCAGCACTTTCCGGTCATCCCATATCCCTCCGTTATGTATTATTAGATATGTTTGTTAAGTGTTTGTTTTCATTAGTGGAGCGTGAGAGGGGCTCAATTAACTCATGTCCCGCGCGAGCAGCGTGAAATCAGCAGGTGAGACTGGAGCACTTTCCGCTTGTCGAGTTGAATCGGGCCGAGTCTGCGAGTTCAGGAGTTCAGATCTTTTCCTTCTCTTCTCTTCTTCTCCCTTGGGTTTGTTGAGATCTGTTCTCTCTGTGGTTCAGGCCTTTTTTAACGCGCAGTTTCACCTGAATGAAGGTCTCGCGGGGGAGTAAAGAGGGCCGAAGCTGGCAGGGCTGGGTTTATTGTGAGCAGGACACTCTATGGTCCATCCCGTCCTGCTGGGGGTCAGAAACAGAAGAAATGTTGTTCTCGTGCCCTCCCAGGTCAATCAAGTTGGTTGAGTCCAGTTGGTTGAGTCCCCTCCACAGTCCAACACTCAGGGGGGCGGTGGTCCCGGGACGGGAATCAAAGAAATCAAACGAAACACCTCGTAATTAGAGCAGAGCTGAGAGCAAACCAGCGTTCAGTCCCACACAGCGGCTCAGTGTGTCTTAAAAAGATTTTATAATATTATACACGATTGTAAAATCATTATTTATTTAGGTTAGATTTTATTTGATTATAAATCATTCCAAGCAAGAAAATGTTACCAAACAGAATTATACTATATTACATTATTACTGTAATATACTATATTATTATTATAACAAAAAAAAAACTGTGAATCTAAAGTTTTTAAAAAAATAGACAAAAAGCAAAAGCGAATTAAACCAATAAATGAGCCTCTGGTGGAAAAAAATCCTAAACATTAGACTAGTTAGAAAAGCTTGATATATTTAATTAATATTACAAAATTCTCAAATTTCTACGTCATATTTTTTCTGCTTACTGGTAAAATAAAACCAACAAAATCTAAGCCAAACATGTAAAATGACGGTCATTTCTAATACACTGTTTAGTGAGGTCATATTTTCTAATCATTTGCATTAATTTTTTGTTGCTTGACGTTAAAGAAACGGCTCAGATCTATTTCATGTGTGCGTGTGCCGTATGCATACATGCATATATATATATATATAAACAGTACAGTGCAAAATTTTTGAGAAAATTATATATAAATACTTGCTATTATGGAGCAAGCTACATTTTTTCCTATTTAAGTTATTTTTATTTTCAGCTATTTTCATTGTTTCACATTAATAGTTCATATGTATATAAACGTGTTCAATAAGAATATTAAAGGACCTTGTATTTGGACACTGGAACTGAAAGTGAAGGATAAGAGACAGAAAGTTAAGGTTTGTGAGGACAGAACTCTGTTGGTGTGATCTGGACTCTCAGGATCTCATTAAGAGTTCATTTGTTGGGGATTTGTCTGTATACACGCAGAGATAGGTTACTATGTATAAGTGTGTATATAATTAGTTAAATAGGAAAAATAGAGTGTGTGAGCTTGAACACAGCTCGCTCTGTGATAAGTATATATATATATATATATGATATTAAAGATCAACCTGTGTTTGGGCTTACACACTATATTTAAGCTTCAGTAATGTCATTGCCTAACATTAATGTTTTGTATAATTATGTTATAATTTGTATATTATGACAGTTTTATTCTCTGGGACTGAAAGTGAAGGATAAGTTTGTGTGGACAGAACTCTGTCGGTGTGATCTGGACTCTCAGGACCTCATTAAGAGTTATTGGTGATTTGTCTGTGTACGCACAGAGATGGGGGTAAAATGTAAAATTGCCCTACTCTTGCTACAAACCCTGCCAAGCTGACCCCCCACCCCCCTGCCCGGGGTTCTGAGAGGTGGTCCTGCTTGGCCCCTCTCTCTCCTGTGAGCTAAGACTTTAATGAAAGGTTTCAGGCGTTCCTGAACCCCACAGAGCCCCAAACTTCAGGAGCTGTTCCCGCTCAAAAGCATGTGTTTAGAGTGGGTTTATTCTAAACTCCAGTAATCCTGTTTCCCACAGCGGGAAAAGGAAATATCACTCTCCTTTGACACCTGCTACCTGATCCTGACCCTGCAGCTTCAGAACAGGGACGTTTTTGGTGGAGTTGGTTTGTCGAGTTCATGCCTTCCAGAAAGGCTGCATTCTTCAGGGTTAGTGATGTAATACAGACCCAAAACCTGCTGCCAGGTCACTTTAAAACACTTCAAAACTCTGGAAGGTTGTTCATATCTCTCAGTTTTTCATGTTTATAAGAAGTGAAAAGTACTGCAGTCATTAAAGACCTCACAGCTTCAATCACAACAAACCATTATAAGATATAATATACATTTTACCCTGTAATCTACTGCCACTGGCAATAGCAACACTGTTAATGATGCTGCTGGCATTTTATAATGTATTCTGGGTTTGTCTTATTACCACCTAAATATAAAAGAATGGTCCAAACGTAATTATAGTTGCCGCCTTCCATCTCCTCCTCCTCTTCTGCTCCTTTTTATTTTTAATTATTGTTATTTTTTAAATAACAATTACCAACAGCAGGCCGAGTCCAAAAATATGGAAAAAATCTTGTTTTCCATTTAAACCTGGAAACGAGCAAAACGTTTTCAAAATGTCTTGAAGAATTTTAAACAAAGAAAAGTGATTACAAGAGTGAAGGAGAAAGTTCTGTTTTTTCTGTTTCTCGATTTAAAAAACCTGTTATCAAGTAACAGTGGATGTACCGCATACAAAAAATGTTGAAATTGATGTGAATATTTTAAGCTGACTGCAATTTCTAATATTTTTTTTTTTGCTGACTTAGAAAATAACGAAAAATATGTGAATTTTCATGAATTGTCTCATATTTGGGTGAGAGTCAGACTCAGAAAACTTTATTGGAGGAATTTCTTATGTTACATATAAAATGTAAATAAATATGAAATGTTCTACACAAAAGGCTGGATATAAATACTATCAGCTCAGTGCTCCGTTTGTGTGTTAAATCTGGGCGTGTCTGAGGTGTTTAAGTGCAGGTGGAGGAGGAGGTTGGTGCAGCGTTGGTGCTGCTGTGTTTCAGAGCTGCCTGAGGGAGTGCAGTCGTCCGGTGAGTGACGGAAAGCAGGCTGGAGAGCCTTTGGCCAGAAAGAGCTGCACTCTACAAGGTGTTAAAACGACACGGCTATTAATTATCCGAGCAGATGCTTTTTCCTGATAGAGATTCGTTCCCTTAGCAGGGTTTCTCTCAGGGCACTCCAGCGTTACAGTTTAAATCCGTTTATTCCTCAAATGTCTCAAATATAAAAACTAAGACTCTTCTAACTGACTCTCAGGGCACTCAAGCATGAGACTTTACATTCATTTATACCTCAAACTAAAGCTAAGACACTTCTAATCGACTCTTAAAGGGAAAAAATGGCGTGATTTCTCGGGACTCAAGCATTCGAGTTTCAATTCATTTATACCTCAAATTCAAAAACAAAGACTCTTCGAACTGACTTTTAAAGGAAAGAAAATCTTGTTTTCTCAGAATGATTTGATTCCTCAGATATAAAAACTGAAATAGAAAGTATACTTAAATAACACTACATAGATTCATCAAACACACAAACCAAGAATTTTCTAACTGACTCTTTATGGAAGAAATGATGTGTTACATGACTAACTCAGACATACTTTAGTTTCTAACTCACTGGTATGTATGTAATATATGTAAATAGCTTCTAAATACTATAGGCTATTCACTGTCTCATCTCATATAGCCTATTGTGTGTTACTTAAATGACGTTTCCAGCAGGTTATAAATAACGATATGATCTCAGTGACCAGTCCGACAGCGCCAGGATTTAACTACATACCGAAAAGACCTCCTAAGACATGACCATGTTTTATCTGACCCCTGTATAAAATCATTAAATGGGCTATTAAATGCAATAACTAGCCAGTCTGGTCTGATCCCAGCTCATAATTTATAAGAGTGACGCTCTACGGTCTGTTCATCATAATCAAAGCCACATTAAATGCTATGTCTGCTCTGGGTCAACGTGTCTTTTTCTCATAGCCGCTTTATGCCCAGAATGGCTGGGCAATAGGAAAGCTGACCCTGGCATGCTCTCTAGGTTGCTCTCTGCTCGGTGAATATGATATTAGGGGCACAGATTCTAAAACTTCACATCTGCTTACCCCAGTCAGCCAGAATTATGGGCTACTATCTCATATCACGGGCCTGATCTCTTGAGGAAGTTAAATATTTAAGGGCACAGTTTGCTGACAGCTCTCTGGTACCCCCGCTGGCCGCATTCACCAGGGAGCTCCCAGCGCCACTGTAAAAAGATGAAGTGTACATTTGATAGCTGAAGATAATGCCCATCTATTGGCATGACCTGGTTTGGTTTCATCCGCCTCCATTCTGGGCCCATAAAGGCAGTAATCTATGGGCCGATAATGGCATGGGATCCAGGGTGCGAGCAAACTGCCATATGGACGATTTTATCCAGAACCCATCCAAACTCACTCCACGTCCAGCTGTTAGAGCTACTCTGGGAGCAAGTGTGAGAAGATTTGGCCAGGCTATAGCTACTGCGTGCTGAATTGTGATTGATATTGTGTGCAATAGTGCTTTATAAAGCTGACATGGTGAAAATCACAGTAAATAGTGATTCATGATTTAATTAGTAAATGTCTTTATCTAGACCTGCTGGATATCACAATAAATTGATTTTCATTTGTGTCTCAGAATCAAGTTAACAGTGTTTAACCCTTATAAGTCAAGTGCCATTTCTTTTGTTTTGCTGTATTATTTCAATGAGCTCACAAGATTGTGTATGTTTTCTCCATTCACTTCAACGTTAAACTGTAGCAAAGATGATATCAATAACCGTTCAATAAAATTATTGTATAAAATAAAATACAATAAAATATCTCCTATTTACAAACACAAAGGCAGAATCAATTGTTTAGCATCTCCCCAGGAGTGTCTTACCCTTTCTACTTTTCATTATTAAATGATTCGCACTGGTTGTGTATTCATGAAAAGTATTAGGTAAATAGAATATATGAGGAAAAACACACATAACTGTGCCTTCGGATGCAGAGGTGACACGAGGTGACGCACAAGTGTCCTGCTGAAAGAATCAAAGATGTGACGGATTAGCTGGCTGGAGTGATGTCTGTTAAATCCTCCGTTTGTGCTTGTCTTCACATCTGTAGGCCTGGAAAGCCAATCCCCACAACAATGTAACATATCCCTGCTCTGTGTGCCTCCTGAACGTATTTTGACAATCCCTGCAAGGAAGTGGCTTTGTTCCCACATTGTGGATCTCTGGGTGGATCATCCTTTATCCATGGCCTGTGTCAAAACACACTCGGCCCTCACACCCCAGCACATTCTGGTGTGAAGAACTGCTCATGCATAAAGGACCCAAGCCTCGGTCGCAGCTCCTGGGCTTTTGAATAGTGAATATGTGAGAAATTGAGACGCTGTTTATAATAATAATAATAATAAAATAAGAGTAATAATAATGATAAAAATAAAAATAGTAGTAGTAATAATAAGTGTCATCCTCCACATCATCATTATTTGTAGTAGTAGTATTCATTTGCATTTGTGAAGCACACAATTACATTCCTGTATTATATTTACACTCCACTTAACTAATGATGCAACGTTTGCACACATTGTTGTGAAAAATGACCCTTTGTACTAAATTGCTGTTTTGTTATTGGTGCTGCTGCTGTTGTTCTTATCATTATTATTGTAACCATCATTTCATCATTTGCACATTTTCAGCACACAGTTACATTCCAGTGTTCTGTTTGTTCTCCTCTTGGCTGCTGATGCACTATTTGCACGTTTTAAGCGTGTGAGAACTTACCCTTTTTAGAGTTTATACTCTATATTTTATCTGGAGCCAAACTTTGATGTTGATTATTACTATTATTGTTATTATCGTTGTTGTTGTTGTTGACCCCAAACCTAATCTGTTAATTATCAACTAAGTGTTTCTATACAATCTATATGCAACCATTAGTACGAGGACACATAATAAATCTTCTTTCTTGTTTTATTGCCTTTTATCTGAACCCCTCTCCCCTTTTAGCCTAAATCCTCACAGGTAGACCCCCCTCCCCCACGCCTCGACACACACCTTTCCCTTTGTTCTGTCAGAGGTGAGTGTTCTTTCCCAGCTTGGCTGGCGTAAGTCTCGGATGATCCTATGCTAAAGGCTAGTCCAGACCAGGCCAAGCCGGGTCAGGCATACCCCCCTCCACCCCCCTCCACCCCCCTCCACCCCAACCAGCTTTTGTTTTTGGCTGTAATCCCTACAGCACTTCAAGAGCATCACTGACTTCTGAGGCAGCTGCCCAGAGAAGAGAAGAAAGGCCTGAGTCTTAAAAGGGTGCCCCCCCCACTCAGTTTCAGGTCCCAATGATAAGGTGATCATTCGCTGATAACTTTAACTGTCAATGCCCCCCAGCCATCCACTAATGATATTCACCAGGAGGTTATATTAAAAACACTAAGGTTAATTAAGATTGATATTATTATATTTGTACAAAGATACTGTGTGTCCCTTCACTGCATATCTTGACTGATAGTGTTCTTGACTGATAGTGTTCTTGACTGATAGTGTTCTTGACTGATAGTGTTCTTGACTGATAGTGTACTGCATGTCTTGACTGATGCTCGTATTGGATAAAAGCGATTGCCAGATGAATGTAATGTAATGTAACACCATTAAACACACACATTTCACTAGAACGCGTCCCGGATGAATCAGGGCATTTATAAAAACAACAATTAGGAAGAGTGCTGGGCATGCTCATTAAAGTGCTGGTGGTAACACAGCCGTGCTTGTTAGTGCCAGAGACTGCTGACCCAGACACTGTTGACCCAACACAGCTCCGCATGTGTCATACATACAGAAAACAAACACGCAGCTTGTGCATGTGTGTGAGAGGCCGAGACAGACACACACACACACACACACACACACACACACACCTGTAGGTCCACCTGTACACCAGTCTGCAGTTTACCTACAGAAGCAAGACCAGCACGACATCAACATCGTTTCCTCTCGCTGTTGTCATGAGATCACATTCCAGATCCATGACATCACTCTGTCTGAATGAGAGGGAGAGATGGACGATGATGACAGCACGAGTATGCTGTGAAATGAACATCACAGGGACTATGGGCCCGACATGCCCCCACTTGAAACAGGCCACTTTCAGCCTTGATTTTTTGTTCTGGCACCTGAGACAAACTCCCATTCATGAGATATTTGAACCATCTGTTTGCAGCAAGAGTCTTAGGAGATAAAGTTGGACTGACAGTGTGTAGGACTGTTCAGCTAGGAGCTTTTACAACAGAGAGAAAGATTGCAGAAGTTGAAAAGTGCATTCTCAGCTGTCGACTTGCACTGATATCCAGTATATCAGGTTACAAGAACCCGACTCTCTATAAAATGTCATTCAGACGTCTCAATCAAAACCAAACGTCCAGTCGGGATTAGTGGGTGGCAGTAAAGTGCCTGTTAAGTTTTCATGAGAGTTTTTTTTTCCAGCACTCGTTCCTAATAAACCCCTGTATGTGTCTCAAACTTCTGAGACTTATAGCAAGGAATTAGAGGGAGCTGTCAATCAGTCTTCAACTATGAACGCTGTAATTCTTATTTTTGTTTGTTTATGTGAATATCCAGTTGCACAACTAGCCATAGGAAGATGCGCCCACAGTTTCTTAACAGTTTGCGAGTCTTTTGGATGTTTTCACCCTCTCCGACGCCTCCAGAGGCAGAAGCTTAAGAGGGATGTTGTTGTTTTAAACCCCTGCTGGCTCTCAGCATGGAGACACTGTTCAAACACTCCTCTCTGGGTCAGTTACGCCGATGACAACACACACTCTTTAGTCTTCTTAAGGCTCCCTGCCCTGTTAAGCTTAGTCAACCTGCGAGCAAACAGAGATGAAAGAATGCTATAGTGGGTTTAAACACACACACACACACACACACACACACATGCTGCAGGATGGCCCAACTTTGCGAGTGCACATTTATGAACAAACATACTGTAGCCTTTGCATTGTAAGTAAGTAACATCTCTCATTTGTCACACCACAGCACACAGCGTGAGCAGTGCCCAGGGAGCAGTGTGTGGGGGCGATACCTTGTTCAAGGGTACCTAGGCAGTGCCCTTAGCAGCCCTGGGATTCAAACACATGACCTTCTGATCACAGGGCCAACTTCCTAACCACTAGGCCACCAGCTGTAACTAAGCAAGAACTGAATATGCGTTTTTAATTTTCAGAATAAAAATATCTTCACCATTAAAAAAAAAAAGAAGATCATTTTAAATGTATTGCTTCAAACTTAAATGAAGCAACTGCTCTCTTTGCTTCACTCACCCTTCAAAAAGGATCCGTTTGTGTGAAGGACATTTTAAACCCAATTTAGAGCCTGACACAGATGTTCTCCATCTTTTGCCTATTAATGACTCATAATGGAGTTATGTATACAGGCTATGTCACTCAGTGTCTGGGGCAATAAATAATTTGGTGCCCTGTTGCCGTAAATTCTCTCTAAAATTAATAATCTTGTTTAGTCAAGGATATACATAATAGAATCCATTAAAAAGCCTGCATTAAACTAACATTTGTATAAGGGTGCCATGCCTTCTTCAGAAAACTCTCTTTCTCCTTTAATGTTAGTGCCCCTCCCTCAGTAAATGGAGTAATTATGCCTGTCATTACCCTGCCCTTTTTGCCCCCTGATACAACTCAAAGAGAGGTGTCACTGTCTCATCTTTATGTTAATGGCACCAGCCGCCTGCAGTTTAGGCTCAATTGGTAGGTGGAGGAGGGTGTGTGAGTGAGTGTGTATGCATGGGGGCCGCGGCTCTCCGGCCAGTCTGTCTGTCTGGACCCAGCATGCTCTCTGTTCTGCGTGTCTCCGGGCTGATGGGCCAGGACATGTCTGGGGAGAGAGGTAGAGACACAGAGAGAGAGGGAGACGGAGGTCTGGCCCAGAGGCATGCCTCCCCCAGCCCCCAGCCCCCAGCCCCCAGCCCCCAGCCCCCAGCCCGCACTGATCCAGCTTCAGATGTTCATTAGTTGATTGAGGGAGAGACCGTGCATTGAATTGCCACAAGGCCAGAATCTGCATGCCAATGGTGTGTAGACTCATCAGGTCTTCTTTACCTCGGAGTCTGGCCACCCCTGAATGGAAGGGATTTTATAGGCAGACTAAGATCCTAAAAAAACTTAACACCAAAAAAAAAGGTGTGACGTGTGCAGTATTTTTTCATTCATTTTTTAAACTTTGCAACATTAAAAAAAGGGGTAATAAAATTTGCAAGAGGTTGCTGAGGATGTTAGCTATTTTGTGTGTGTGTGTGTGTGTGTGTGTGTGTGTGTGTGTGTGTGTAAGAGATGTATAAGATGTGGCAAAGTACAACACACTGTAAAATATTTCTAAATATTTACTTAATCTGCACCGCATTCAGTCATAGATTAGTTTTGTGGTAATTACCCACTAATTCATTTCAGTAACTGTGTAAATCGAAACGTATTACCGGATAATAAGCCAATCAGAACATCAGAATTCCAGTTGTATTTTTTTCCTAAAGAAAGACAGTGAAACTATCCAAGTCTCAAAAAGGTCTCAAAGGCCCGATCATTAAACCTAATCTATTAAACCTAACCTGGGCTTTCCCCATCGCAGTAGCTCCTTTACACAGTGATTAGTGATTTACAGCCACGCCAGGGCTGACAGCACTCTTTGTGGAGGTGTCAAAGTGATAAGATGGTAAGAAAGGAAGAAATGCAAAAGCGTTAGGACACTAATTTGATATGCATTAGGGTGGGAGCAGGTCGAGTGTGGACATGTCAACAGAGAGGAGTGTGAGTCTTACTACACGTGAATAACAAGCATAGTTTAATAGTGTGTGCAGTATTGTGTTAGTTTTGTAACAGAAATGCTCTTAAATGAGCCCTAACATTCTCACCACCTTGGCATTGTACTTGGTGAGATGTGCTGTGGCTACGCAACTATTTTCTGGGAGAAAGAATAAGATACCTTTCCTCTTCATAACCCCTTAGATTCTGTTGTGTATTGATAGTGAAGGTGGGGATTATTTAAGTGCACATGCTCCACAGCTGAACTCGGTTCAGGGAGGATGGCACAGGGTCAAGTGTGCATGGTATGAAGGGTTTGAGCCAGGTCAACTTCAATCAGTTCCTCTATCCAATAAATATAATGGGACTGAATGTGAAGCTGTGTGGTTCTAATGGCCCATAATGGTAGGAGGTCTGACATCATAATAGCTCAATTTCTCCAGCTCTCTCATTAGGATGGTTTCGGAGGCCTTCGTAGCCACTGTACGAACACACACACACACTGCAATCATCTCTGTCACGTATTACTGACCCCATCTGAGAGAGCTCCAGTCACCTTTAATAAAGAGAGCAATCGTTAAGCAATTATACTTAATGAAACAGGCGGTTGTGGCCATTGCCTTATGTATAAAGCTATTATCTCACCAGCTCGCGAAGCTCCGTGCACATGTTAACACGATCAGGAAAAATACAGGGTTGGGACGCTGTAATGTTAAGTATAAGTGGCAGAAAGATGTTTTTAAAGGACCTCGTAACTTATGTGTGAGGACAAACCCCTCCCATACACATATTAGGCCATATCATAACTGAGGAGAAAGAGACTATGGCAAGACTAGATCAAGGCCTTAACTAGTCTTTAACTACTTCCAGTGCAAATGTCCTGTTTTCAAAACGTCTTTTAAAAGTAAGATACTCTCATAGAATTGTTTACATCCTGCAAGAGCTTTCAGAGCAAATCACTATAAATTCAATCAAATCATAATTAAATATTTACTCCTCATGTTACAGACGTGTGTGGTGTGGACTGAAGGTTTAGGAGGTGGTCCAAGCAGGGGGTTATCTTGGTCTTTCAGGAAACAGCCATGCTTCAAGGTTCTGTGTCCGTATGCAATGAATCAAGTCAATGCCAAAGCCAATAGAAAATGATCTGCAATAATTAAAGCTGAAGGACTCTTAGAGTTTTACCAGCTGAGGTAAGTGTGTGGGAGCAAAATCCTAACTGGCCTCTTGAGGATAAAATAGGAGGCTGCTGCCTTAAACCTTTATATCGTGTGAAATATTTCTATTTGTCCAATATTTCTAAATAAATTTGTCTTGGGGTTGGAAGTTCAGCAAGAAGCCGCTCTGGTGTAGAAAACGAAAAAGTCTGAGAGATGTGAGTGTGTCTCAGTTGGAGGCAGTGAAACAAAGCATGAATTGTTTAATGGTATTGATGTGAAGTTTTAAGTCTCTCTCTCTCTCTCTCTCTCTTTCTCTCTCTCTCTCTCTCTCTCTCTCTCTCTCTCCCTCTCTCTCTCTCTCTCTCTCTCTCTGGGGAACCCTCTGAATGTAGCGTTGATTCTGTCTCCGTGCCAAGCTTATGCCAGCCTGTGGTAGAGACCGGATTGTGTTCAGTAAGAGAACCTGTGCTGCTAAACAATGCCTGATTTACTCTGACGCCTCTTTACACGGCCGGATCATATAACTAGAAATTTACTGACAAAGCCAGAGATGATCTGAATCAAAGTGAATGACTACTGAGCCATTTGAGAAATCTGAAGCTGCAGACAGCAGGACGGGCTCCAGAACGTATTTGGCCTGATGGGCGAGGGCTCGAGGAACGCTTTCGGAAAGGTCACATAAGTTTGTTTTACAGTTTGGTTGAAAGTTTACAGTAGAGCTGCTATGATGTACTTCTTTTCTTTTTTTCTCCTCTTCACCAATGATGTTTGTAGATTTAAGGTATGAGGCTGGATTCCGTCCTTACAGTAAACAGCCTGGACATTCAGTGACTGTCCTTAGGTTAACTGTGCATATTTTAGCTTATTCTTGCCCTTCAGTGTAATTGATTACCTGTATACTGTCTCTTAGTCTTAATATTTACCCCAGTATTTACTCTGTTCCCTATTTAACTGGTTAAACGGTTATCACTACTACTCCATCTACCAGCGTCAGTACTTCCCTGTACTATTCGTGTTGCATATTTACGTTACTATTTGCGCTACCTCTTATAGTCAATATTTTCCTGTGCTCAAGTACATTTACCTGTGTAAGAGTGCACTGTCCATTAAGGTCAATGGGAGATTCAGGTTAGTTCATGAGGGCTTTATTTTGTTAGTTATCTCTACAGAGGCTCTCTTTTCTTTCTCTCCGGATCAACCAGAGGAGGATGGGTTCCCCTTTTGAGTCCCGAGGTTTCTTCCTCCAGCTTAGAGAGCTTTTCCTGGCCTCCGTCGGCTCTGTCTTGCTCGCCAGGGGCTCGGACCTGGACTCAGTAAAGCTGCTTTATGACAGCTAGGTTACAGAAGTGCTACATTAATCAAATTGAATTGAAGCAAACCATTTACCCGAATAAGACTACAGTCTAGTAGCAGATCTGTTTACCTGAATAATACTACACTGTCCATCAGTGTCATTATTGACCTGTGCTCAGGTAGACTCTGTATGAATGTCACTGTATACCTGTGTTTGGGTACACTGTTAGTATCGCTTAGGAATTTTGTCAGGGGCGGCATTTGTCTGTGCACGTGTCACTAATTGTCTGTGCTTGGATGCATTGCCCATTACCTATGAGTAGGTGAACGGTTCACTAGTGTTACTACTATATTGTCTACTAGAGTGAATACTTACCTGTGCTCATTCACGTTACAATTCAGTGCACTGTCCTTTAGTTTCACTGTTTACATGTATGTGTACAATCTAGAAGTGGACCTACTCACCTCTGCTCTGGCACACTTTTCATGAGCGTCACTACATACTTGTGCTTGGCTGTTCTGTTTGTTAGTACTGCTATTTGCCTGAGCTCAGGAATGTTGTTTGCTGGTGGCAGCATTTACCTGCACACAGGTGTCACTATTAAACTGTACCTGGGTGCACTGTCTATTAGTGTCACTATTAAACTGTACCTGGGTGCACTGTCTATT
>JBBPDC010000109.1:36179661-36190081 GCA_037974485.1 Hemigrammopetersius urotaenia
CTCTCCCTCTTTCTCTCTCCCTCTTTCTCTCTCTCTCTCTCTTTCTCTCTCTCTCTCCCTCTTTCTCTCTCTCTCTCTCTCCCTCTCTCTCTCTCTCCCTCTTTCTCTCTCTCTCTCTCTCTCTCTCTCTCTCTCTCTCTCTCTCTCTCTCTCTCCTTCTCTCTTTTTCTCTCTCTCTCCCCTCTCCTTCTCACTTTATTGCCCTCCTTCTACTTACTTCATTCTTGCACAGCTGACATCAATCAGCCGGTGATGACATGCCACAAAATTTTGATCGTGTTAATCTTTTCACTTAACACTTCCGAAGTCTTCAGACTGTGATTGTCATCTACCTCCGTTTTTTGGTGTATTTCACCCTGAATGAACCAATGGAGATGGTCCTAACCCGTTTGAAATGGCATTAAATGTTAATATATACTTACATTACGTTATATTATATTTATGTTATGTTATATTTTCCCCAATTGAGAAATTTTCAGTAACATTTGTTATAATATAAGATTCACTGTATCAGAAATCAGAATTTGAAAACTTTATTGATCATAGACTTGATCCCATATGCTATGACTGCACAGACCCACAGAGACACAAAAATATAGTACAATGACTATTATCTCTCTCTCTCTCTCTCTCACACACACACACACACACACACACACACACATATATATATATATACCACAAATATTGATAGAAATACTATTAATAAATAAAATTACTGCTTTTAGATTGTTTATTATATTGTATTGTTCATTTATACACACATATATATACATATCTACAAAAATACTTATATACATTTGTTAATATTTATCTTATATTTATAAATATAAATCCACATTACTCACGTATATTATTGTATATGATATTTGCTCAGTATATTGTTTATTGTATCTTTTAATATTGTTGTTGTTTTTATAGTGTTGTGCTTGAGAGACACCATCCACCGGAATCAAATTCCTTGTGTGTGTTCGCTCACACACTTGGCCAATAAATGCGATTCTGATCACTTGTTATTGATTATCACACACAGATCTTATGAGAAACCTGTTTCTGACAGTTCAGGCCACAGTCGTGATGGAAGACTGTAAGATACAGTGAGAGAAAATGGAGTTCTGCTTTTTTAACGTCCTGACCTCATTCACAAAGGCCGACTGGAAGAGCGGCTTCTGAGGCTCGTATCGAATTCCTGCACGGTGTTCCTGCGGCTCGGCGCGAAGAGGCCTGGGGTCGGGCGCTAATTTGTAGCGCTGTCGGAGCGTAACTGTCAGCTCGTGGCATGTCTGCGACAGGAAGAGGCGCTGAGGTGGAGACCTACTCAACAGAGGAAGGAGCTCAGGCTTATGAAGCTCATGTGTGGCTTTTTGTGGCAGGGAACTAAATTATACCTTTGAAAAGATGCGCTGTTGACTGACAGCACTTTAGTCTCTAGGAACTGAAATTTAGCACATTCCAGAGTTTGGGCAAGCAGATATGTAACGAAGGTCACTGAAGGTCATCAGGTCTTCATTTGATGTTGTTTCTATTAGTATCCAGAACACGATGAACTCCACAAACACCAGCAGTCGAATGTTGGCGGGTGTTTTAGAACTGGACCAAAGGTAATGCAGGAGAACCTTCTAGAACAGAGTGAAAGGGACACCATTCTAGAACTATGTGAAGGTACGAGAACACTCTACAGCAGTATGAATGTGAGAAAGCCCTTCAGCAAATATGGATTTGAGAATATATGAAAGTGGAAAAACATTATAGAAAACTAAAGTCTCTAGAACAGTATTTTAAAGAGGAGAACATTCTAAAACAGTGTCAATATAAAGGAAGATTTTAAAATGAGAACTGAAAAATGAGAAATGGGAATTCTCTAATGTTATGAACACTGAACAGTATGAATGTGGAAGAACATTCTAAAACAGTGAAAATATTCTGAAACAGAATGAATAGTGCGCAGCGTTCTCGACTAGAACGAGCTTTTAAAAACATTCGGAACAGAATGAGCGCGGAAGAAGATTCCAGAACGGCATGAACGTGGAGGAACGTTTCGGAACAGTGTTCTAAAACAGAGTGAATCCAAAAGAACAGCTTGGATGTTGAAGGACATTCTACAACACAGTAAATATAGAGGAGCATTCTAAAAGCGAGTGAAGCGGAGAACACTGGAGAACATTCTGGAACAACATGGACGTAGAAGAACATTTTACGACAGAGTCTCTAATGGGATGACTACTGGAGAACATTGTAAACGCTGATTAGCATTCTAGACCAGTGTTAATGGAAGAGAGCCCTCTGTAATCGGGTATGGAGGTACGGTGCATCATACCTGATTACAGAATGTTCTCTTTAGTGCTGTTAGTTGAGATGTCTGTCTGAATTTTGAGTTCTAGGATAGCCCTCAAACTTTTACTGTACAAAAAACTCAACGCTTCACACCAACTTTATATGATGTGAAACAGCACATGGAGCTGCCAGAGCCTTGACGGGAGGTGACAGCATCATACAGAGACGTCACATGCTGCTGATATATTTTATAGCCCGAGGTCTTGGTAATCCAGATTGTCAGTGTTTGGTTCAGAGCTACAGTATTTCACTGCTCTGTCACCTGGGTCTTCACGCAGCCAAGGAGCAACGGGGTGAGTGGTGTTGAAACTGCTGAAATGCATTAGAAATGGACTGCATGATAGCAGCCCGCGATGGGGAAATACCTGCTGAGACACCGCAAATGATCCCAGCTGCTGCTGTCTGGGATGGCTGGGATCGCCTCCGTTTTACGGTCATTTGGAGGTTGGAACAGCTTGGACGCTCCCAGAATCGCGGTCTCAGTTTCAGCCTGCAGCTTCTGATCTCTCAGGCTCCGTCTTGCTTCAGTGGCTGCCTCTGCTTTCATCTTAACACCTAGACATCACCTACAGCTTCGGTTACCAAAGGCTGGAAAGAGAGGTTTAGGGGTGTGCAGATGGGCTCGCAGCTCCAACTCTAGTTTATAGAGGTTTATTTAAGTCATATATTCAGATTCCTGACCATTCCTGCAAGGATCACACCACCGTTCAGTGAAGAGCGAAAACGCATCAAGGACAACATGAAAAGAAATGCGGATTTGGAGAAGGGGGTAGATAAGATATGCCAACACAATATTGCCTCAAAACGGTGTTTAGTCTGATTTTATGAAAAAAAAAATCATGAAACGGCTGAAATTGGTATTTGTGATTAATCTCAATCACAGAAAACCATGCAATGCATCGTAATATGGAGAATTCAATAGTTAATTCAAAAGTAGCATGTTGTGCACTTTTATTTTAAAAGTATTGCTATACCAACAAAAGTGCAATAACATTTGGTTTGCAAACTCTTTAAACAAATACGGAGCTTTTTAACAGCAGTGTTTCCTTTAACACACTTAAAATATTTCTTAAACCTAAATGCAATCAAATCAAATCTAAAACCAAAGCTATTTGCCACTGCAGGGCATTCATGTTAAACCAGTTCCCCTCAGAGTCCAGAGCCACAATCAGATCATTATAACAGGCACCTTCTGAGCAACAGCAAGTTTACGTTTATAAATCTGTTCCTGTTTTCTCTGAACAGGTACCAGCAGCAACTTTTATCGGGGAGCAGCATAAACAGTCTATGTTTGGTAGTAATTGTCCCTGTTAGAGTGAGTTGAAGTGGTCCAGCACAAAAAAGCAACAAACGTCATAAATAAAGTAATAAGAAAGCTGAGTTCACGCGTGGTACAGTAATAGTCGGCGTTAAGTAAAGAATGTGTTAATGCTATAATAACGCAGCGCCCAGCATTTTTCTACAACGTATAATAACATCTTCACATGTTCATGTATATTAATGCCAGCATACATTTATAATGTAGTTAGTGTCAATTGATGGAGCACAGCATTCACATTTTTAATATTTGTATCGACACTAAATGCTCAACAGCGCACCAGCTTCTAGTGCCTTTTCTGCATTATCTGTAGTTTTAATCATTGCTCAGCACCGGTGTGCCGTCATTCAGGGGAGACCCAGTGAGTTAAAGCTGATATCATACATTCACTCTTTGCACATTTTTTTATTTTGTATATATTACCTCTTGTCATTTACTTTTCATCTACAAATACTTTAGTCTTACTATAATCTTCCAGCATCTTGGTGTCTTCTAGTTGCAGTAGAGGACAACCTCCAGCTCTTACTGTCATTGTTTCCAGTTTCAGTTACAGTTGAATCGGGACGCTCTGAAGCACTTTTTACAGCAACGTTGTTCCTACAGTATATAATGTTTGACCGATGATTTTTACCACGTCTTTAGAGAATCCCTTTGGAAAAGGTCAGCATGACAAGATTCCCAAACTTACTAGAAAAGGTCTTTCTCTGTGGACTATTCACTAGAGAGGGCACAGGCGCTTTAGCATCACTTGTTGGTTGAGTGTGTAAACCCACTTTGCAGTGATGCTCTTTGTACCGACCCAAATTTAGTCATAACTTTCAGTTTCTTTCCTTCTCTCTCACTCACTGGCTGATTTTCCTCTCCCTGCTGCTGCTTTGTCTCCAGATTTGCAGAGGCTTGCCCAGTTTTGAACTGGCAACCACAGAGGCAAGGCTTAATCCATTAAGACACCAGGTATTGCACCCGAAAGTCTGACATTGTGGAGAAGAATGAAGGTGTGGTTTAGACTCAGCACTTCATCCTTTCCATTCGAAAGCTCTGTAAGTCTACTGTGCTGTTCACGCTTATTTATCCACGTCAGTTTCATCTGCGTAAGTGTATTATAGTATAAGATGCATTTAGCAATCTTGGATATCAGCATTCATTTAACCCCTGAGAGAGTCAGTGTTACCCTAGAATGCTTAATGCACTTGCACCCAAAGTGAGGAAGATCTGTGCTTCAAAGCAAAACAAAGCCTCTCAAACGTCAATCAGTTCTTGGGAAAGCAGTGCTTTCCTGAACATCGCATACCTTACTGAATACAATACGAAAAAAATAATAACATATACATGAATTTAAAAAATATATATATATATTTGTGTATTTTTTTTACTCCCATATATGTTATTATTTTTTTCCATTGTTTGGATTTTGAAATTCCATCAGCAGCTCCTGGTTTAATTTAAAGGACTGATTGAGTCAAAGCCGGAACACACTGATATCCTGAACATAAAACCAATATTTACTGTAGAAAATTTGTATTTATTTGTTTTATTTTGAATATCTAGTGATATTAATGAGAAGAAACGCTCAACGCTCATCTAAAAAGTATTTAAATATTATTTTATAGACTTTTGCACAGTGCTGTATGTGCACAAACAGTGAGTCCGCCAGTTGCTCCAGTCCTCGTGTCTCTTATTAGCATCTCCTGAGGCCATGAGGAAGCTGCAGACATAAAGAAAACTGAGTTCTTGTCCATGTTAGAAAAACACGCTTGTCTTCCGACATCTGGGTCACTGTAGCAGAGAGCATGAGTGCAGCAGACTGTGCTCTGCGTGTCAGGGGGTTAAATATCTCTGCTCTCATTTGACCAGTCCTGCCTTGTCTTTTGGGCCCGATTCATTTATCACAGACTCTGAGATGGGGCTCAGTGCAGAGAAAGTGCTCAGACTCAGTCAGTCAGTCACTGCATCAGTCAGCGCTCGGTGTCAGCTTCACTGGCTGGCTGCTGAAGGGGACAGTGGCCTTGTCAAGAAGAGATTGACCCCCATTGTTGTGTTAAGCCTCTTCAAGACAGATGCCTCACATGTTTGGGAGCAAATCTCTGCTTTCTAAAGATTCAGTTCAATTATATTCCAGCTAAACATAAATCTGCTCAGTGGATCTACATTTCTAATTGAGGTATTTAAAGCACTTTTTTACATTAATTAAAGATTTTAACCAAATGTAGTTGATTGAGATCGCACAGAGAAGATAAACCCACCAAAATTCCTCCTCCTCAGATACGGTCCACTCATTATTCCACTAACAGAAAGACACAGGGAACACAGTCAGAGAGCTGCTGGGTAACAGCCTCAGCTAAGCAAGAGGATGAAGGCTCATCTCACAACAGCCAACACACTGTGAGGACCCCAAACTTTTTGGAACAAAGTTCTGTGAACTTATTGTCGAAAGTGGAGCTGGTCGGAAGGCAGGGGTTACAGCTTTCCACAATAAGAACATCATAACAGCCGTATCAGACACACAACACACAATTCTACGGGAATATCTGGGGATTTTTTACAAACATGCATAAATAGAGAAAATCATACTTCACACATGCTTTGTGTACACACACACACACACACACACACACACACACACACACACACACACATATACAGTACAGTTTACTGCTGGGCACTAGTGTTAAGTTACAACAAATACACATGACATTAATGCAGTAAATGGTGGTTTTATGTGTGGCTAAGTGTTAACCACCTCATGGAAGCCCAGTTTTACTAGCAATGCCATCAAATTAGGGGCTGATTCTGGAATTTTATTCATTCACCCAAAGACTGCAGGCCCTGAGCAGAACCCTGGATCCAAACCTGTGTTCTTCTAACAGCTCACAGAATATCCACCACTGTTTAGAGAAAAGATATCTGAGACTTTTTACTGCTTTTTATTTGCGTTTATTCTAATATTCTGCTGTTTTTGCTGCACAAAGAAGCCACTGCTGATAGAAATGACTTAAAAGGCCTAAGACTTTTGCACAGTGCTGTATATGTGCTTTCGGTCTACAATCCTCAGATTTGATTGTTGCTGTGATGTGCATAAGAATTATTCAATGATTTTTCCATTTCACATTGAAAAGTACTGGATACTTTAGAATACAGTAGCATTTTCTCTGACAATCAAAAATGGTTTAGATGAGTCCCCTGTTCAGGGAGGTATCGCTGCATTTTTACAGCGCCGCTAGTTTGTCACGGTGAAGAATATGACCGTGAGTAAAGTTAATGATCCTGGAGTTAGCAGAGCGAGACACTTTAGCTTTTAGCTTCCAGACGAAGTGCTCCATCACTGCTGCCCAGCCGAAGACTCCGAGGTGCTCACCTTTGAATCTGTCAGCCCCTTGAGGTGTGTGAGAGAGAACGGGCTAAAGTGGAGAAATAGCTGCAGGTGTTTTAGGGGAGATCTTATCTGATGTTAACTGAGGAATGACACCTTAATGGAGCAGCAGGGGTGCAATTACGCCCTCTCTCTCTCTCTGTTTCTCTCTCTCTCTCTCTCTCTCTCTAGCTGCTCTCCTCCCACTGTCCCTCAACCTCCACTCCATGCCACTCTCTGCATTCACTGACAAATTAAGATTAAAGACGTAGATAAGGGCTGGTTCCTCCCTGTCTGTCCAGCTCCCAGCTACACCTTCAGAGTGTGAGAACAGGCCGGAGATTTAAGCTTAGATTGCATAAATCACACATTTATTCCACCTAAACATTTAAAAAGCATAATACTTTACTATAGAATGTTAAAAACAGTAAATAAACAGCCTTCATACTTTGTACATATATGTCACTCTGAGTAGAAATGCGACACAATTAAATTGGTTAATTTACTGGTAAAATTAAACATACAGAGCCCTAGACAAAAGTGAAAAGTAAAAAGTTAATGGAACTAAATAAATCATCGCCAAATATAACACCGCTGCTATGCTGTAGGGAAGGTAAGAGAGAAGCTAGCAGTGACACATCAGAACCAACAGAGAGCAATCAACAGTGAACTTCATCTCCATCGTCTCTGTTCCCATTCAGCACTCATAACTCCTCTGCTGGAGAAGAACACAGTTTTGTATAATTATGACTTTAATTAAACACAGAGCTCCTTTGAATGAGCACTTCAAGGCTCTGGTCAGACAAAATAAAAAAGTAAACATTTGGAGAAAATACATCTTTATTATGAACTGTATGCAGTAGTACGCCGTACGCCGTATGCCCCACAGTGAAGCATGAAGGTGGGAGCATCATGACCTGAGACTGCTTCTCTGCTCAAGATACCCTGGCATTGCATGTCACCTAAGGAGACAAATCAGTAATGTGTCATAACATACAACCAGAAATAACTTATGACTGACTGCGGAAAAAGGTGGAGGTCATGCCTTAGCCAGTGTCCTGACTGAGCTGAAAGTACCGCAAACTGAACTGAAAAATATGAACTTGTTTAAAATTTCAACAGTCCAACAGAGGGACTCGCATAACTTTGTTTAGGACCAATTAAAAACAGCTTGCCAAGAGAAATGAGCCAAAATTAAACCACAAGATTGTGCAAAGCTAATGAGTTTTTACTGTAGAGGCCTTTAAGACATAATTCCCAACAACAGCTTCACTAATGTCACCAATCTGTGGGATCAGAGCTGCTGCACTGCGTTTCACAAGACCAGGAGTGATTGATCATATAAGATGATTTGTAGCAGAGTTTATACTTATTTAAAGGTTTTGTGTGTGTGTTGTGGTTGGCAGGGATTTTTGAATGTGCTAAGACTGCAGAGATATCATCTTAACTAACTGAAACTCTCTGAAGTAATTTCACGCTACATCTAGCAGACAAGGCAGCCAATATAATCAGTCATCACTCGACGCCGTTAAATTGGTTCTTTGCATGCTAGTGTAATGTTTGCTGTTAGCAGGGTACAGGTTCCACAGTTGTAGGATCAAGTTTTGTAAAATTCTAAACTATAAAATATGTTTAAATCTAAAATGAATCCTGCCCAATGACTCTCCTCAGGTATAGACACAATTTTGGATGTGGGGTAATAAGCAAAATAATAAAGGTAGGTTGTGAACCCCACAATGTACATCAACTATAAATATATATACATTAAAACCACGTGCCTAACAAGGTTTAGGTCCCCTTATGCAGCCAAACAGCTCTAACCCATCCAAGCTGCACAGTGGGGCCTCCATGGATTGGACTGGTTTGTCCAGCACATCCCTCAGATACTGGATCGGACTGAGATCTGTGGAAGTTGGAGGACGAGTCAAAAGGTCACCCCTCTGCCATTTTCCTCAAACCATTGAACTATTTTTGCACAATGTTTTGCATCATTTACGTGGTCTACAACAATAAGTACATGCCACAGTAACATCCACATGAATGCCAGGACTTACAGTTTTGGAGATACTCTGACCCAGTCTAGCTGTCACAGTGTGGCGTTTGTCTCTCAGATTCTTAAGTATGTCTGTTTCTCCTCTTTCAAATATATCAACTTCAAAAACTGACCGTTCACTTGCTGCCTATTGCAACCCACAATTCCACCCATTCCATTAATGTAGTGGCTGATCAGAGTGAGTTGTGTGTGTGTGTGTGTGTGTGTGTTTAGCTCAGCCTCTATTTCTTATCTGTGTGTGAGAGCATCCATACCCTGCAGCTACAGGTGTGTGTATCATAGGGACTGTGTGATGAAGGCATAGTGTTTCACTTCACTCTTTCACTAATCCTATCAAACAATCCCAGCGGCCTGAACCCGGGGCTCCAGCTTAATCCATCCTTATCATGAGAGAGAGAGGGAGAGAGAGAGAGAGACAGAGGGAGAAAGAAAGAGAGAGAGAGAGAGTGAGAGAGAGCGGGAGAGAGAGAGAGCGAGAGAGAGAGAGAGAGAGAGAGAGAGAGAGACAGAGGGAGAAAGAAAGAGAGAGAGCGAGAGAGAGAGAGTGAGAAAGAGAGAGAGAGAAAGAGGAAGAGAGGGAAAGAGAGAGTGAGAGACAGAGGGAGAAAGAAAGAGAGAGAGAGAGAGATTCTTACTGGATCTCATATTTGTCAAATGGAAGACATAAACATCATCATAATCCTGACAAAGTACACAGTGCAGAGCTTTACTGTTGTCAGCTAAAAGTATTGTATAGATTCCCTTTAGAAAGTATCCAGTGTTACACAGTTGCCGTTAATAGTCTCCAGTCTTTCAGTGGATGATACTTGGAAATGACTGTGAAGTGTGAAGAATCTGATGTAAAAGCTCTTGCATTAAAGGAAAAACCTTTACAGTACATGTGTTGGTTTTATATCTCATCGCAACCCTCAGTAGCAGTTGTTTAAGGGTGTGTAGTAAAGACTCCTCACTGAAGTCATTCTAATGTGCAGTAAGTGTTTCTAGATTTTTGTGAACTGTGTAATGAGAATGCAACATGAGCAGTTAGCTCATTATAACTTAGGTTTACAGAACGAATTCAAAATGATCATAAATATATATATATATTTACGCCATTTATCCAAAGCGACTTCCGTTCCCTACCTACAGGGGGCAGTCTCTCCCTGCAGCAACTTAGGGTTAAGGGTCTTGCTCAGTGGTGGTGCTGAAGGTAGGATTGGAACCTATGACCTACCCACTAGGCCACTGTTCCCTTTATTCTGTTCACAGTTTGTGGCAGTGTGTGTGTGTGTGTGTGTGTGTGTTGTGAGTGCAGTAGTATGCGTGTGTGTGTGTGTGTGAGTGAGTGTGTGTGTGTGTGTGAGTGAGTGAGTGAGTGAGTGTGTGT
>JBBPDC010000109.1:36237042-36247821 GCA_037974485.1 Hemigrammopetersius urotaenia
TCATACACAGTCATACACAGTCATACACAATCATACACAATCACAAACAGTCATACACAATCATACACAGTCATACACAGTCATACAGTCATACACAGTCATACACAGTCATACACAATCATACACAATCATACACAGTCATACACAGTCATATACAATCATACACAATCACAAACAGTCATACACAATCATACAGTCATACACAATCATACACAGTCATACACAGTCATACACAATCATACACAGTCATACACAGTCATACACAATCACACACAGTCATACACAATCATACACAGTCATACACAATCATACACACTCATACACAGTCATACACAATCATACACAGTCATACACAGTCATACACAATCATACACAATCATACCCAATCATACACAGTCATACACAATCATACACAATCATGCACAGTCATACACAATCATACACAGTCATACACAATCATACACAGTCATACACAATCACACACAATCATACACAATCATACACAGTCATACACAATCATACACAATCATACACCGTCATACACAATCATACACAGTCATACACAATCATACACAGTCATACACAATCATATACACAATCATATACAATCATACACAATCATACACAATCATACACAATCATACACAATCATATACACAATCACATACAATCATACACAATCATACACAGTCATACACAATCATACACAATCATACACAGTCATACACAATCATACACAGTCATACACAATCACACACAGTCATACACAATCACACACAGTCATACACAATCATACACAATCATACACAGTCATACACAGTCATACACAATCATACACAATCACACACAATAATACACATGAAGCTTACAGACCATTCTCAGGTGCTAACATTTAACTCTTATCACGGCAATGAATTCAACAAGACAGAGAGCAGAAGCTATTATAAACCATTCCGTTATTAACACAGCTGTTGGAGATAATGCTTTTAAAGGTAGCCAGTAAAAGATTGTGATTTTTATTTTTATTAAATAATTCAATAAGCCAAGCAGCATCAAAGTGTCCAGGCTGTATTTACTCTGCAGGACACAGGGTGGCACTCTTAAGCTGTGGATCAATCAAAAAAAAGTTGCAGCTTTCAGACTCTGTCTGAGGCATGTCAGGGAGCCAGCACACCGGATTTAGCGAACAGCTTCACAACAATTATTGCTCTGACTCTGTCCAAGATAATAAAAAATAGAAAGAGAAAAAAGAATAGGGAAAAATCTGGCATGTGTTAATACATAAATTCCATATGTTTGTCTGAGTTCCTGATAATGCTTTGACATTGCACCAGAGTGACAGGACTTTTGGTGGGTGGGGGGTGCTGCGGCGGCGGCGGTGGCGGTGGTGGTGGTGGTGGTGGTGCTGAAAGAACTCTTAGAGACCTTTTCTCGCAAATGGTAGAATCCTCAGCGCGGTCAAATGACTTTGAAAGTATTTCCTCCGCTGAAATGTGAGGAAGCGGCCTGGTTTGGCTGCTGGGGGCAGAAAAGATGTTGACCTTTAGCTAAATCTGATGGGAAGTCATGGGAGAGGGGGGTAACTGTGAGAGGAGAGGCTGCGGTGCTGGGCTCGGGCTGGAAAGGGAAAATGGGAGTCAATAACATGTTCCAGATATTCCAAATGGACAGAAGGTCAAGTACACTCACTTAAACACTGACGGCACAGACAAAAACCATAAACCCTGCGTTCTCTCTCTCTCTCTTTCTCTCTCTCTCTCTCTCTCTCTCCCTCTCTCTTTCTCTCTCTCTCCCTCTCTCTTTCTCTCTCTCTCTCTCTCTCTCTCTCTGTGACTTCATTTTTCATGTTGAGCGTGTCAGTGTAGCCATGAGAAAGCTGGTAGGAATTCAGTAATAAAAGAAGACCCTGAACATGTAGTGTGTGTATGTGTGTGTGTGTGTGTGTGTGCGCGCATCTGTCACTCAGTAAGACTATACAGACTTCGAGAAATAATCCAAATTCATTTTGAAGAATCAAATATAAGCACAAGGGTTTTTCAAAATTCTAGAGGAAGAACCTTAGATGATACAGCCTTAAAAGCACATAAATGCTGTTTTCTTCCCAGTTTCTAGCTGTGATGGAACAAACTTGTGTACCATTGCTGTTCTAAATCACCCACGTAACGCCAAAAAGATATTTCTACAAAAGAAGTTATAAGCTTTTTCCCATTTTAAAATAATGCAGTGAGATTTTGTCATTAACGTAAAGTTGCAGGCCAGACGATTGGAAAAAAAATGTAGATGTAATATTTATGTGTTTTGATTTAAGTTAAATTATATGCTTAACTGTAATAAAACAACTGCATTTCTTTTTAATTATTAAAAAAAAGCTCATAATGCCGTGTTTTTGTTCTTCACACCATTTGAAAGTGTGTCAGCTGTGTGGACATCCCCTGAAAATGACTTGGAATAAAATCTTATTATAGTAATGTACGCTTAACCCTGTTCTCCTCATCTTATTGAAATATGAGATATGAAGCACAGACAGACATGGCAACGATATGAAGGCGATGTTTGTGTGTATGTAGGCTAAACTGGTGATCAGTGCATTTTCACTTTTTATCAGCTATAAACTGTTATGATAAAGGAATTTACAAAAAAGGTCCAAAATGGCATTAAATGTTGTTTCATTCACACAATTTAAAGAATGTTCCTTTGTTCTGTAAATGTTGAGGATATGAGGTTTAGTCGAGTCGAGTAATGCTTAGAACATCACTGTTGTGGGGAAAAAAAACGAAAACAGCAACAACAACAAAAAACTTCTCATTTTTCTGTGTTTATTTTTCTAGAATCTGACAAAACCAGCTCTTTGTTACATGATGTAAAAATTTTATGACAAACGGACCAATGAAAAGAATCCTAAAGGAACTATAAAATATAATATTTCTCGTGAAAATCTGGTTTTCTTCTCTTGTAGCGTCACTATTTTGGAGAGAGAGGTTCTACTGCATGCATTCTCGATTGCAATCACACTAAAAGAAACTATTTTAATATAGAAATGAATTATTTGTGTCTAACAAAGATGTGTAACAGCCCACAAGGTTTAACTCCTCGCTCCATTTATGTGAAACACAGTGTAAAAAAATCAGAAAGTTCCTCCAAGACGTCTGTTTTTTTCCCCTTTTACTTAGAAGTCTGAGTTCGGGGGAGATGGACGGGACATCTGCTGGAGAAAGAGGTTTAATTTGGAGGCTGAAAATGTGTCTCTGAGGGGTCGAACCCCCCTGATTGTGAACTAACCTACAAACTGCTCACACAGATAAGAACACTTTTGTCTTTGGTGATCAAAGCGCGGCAGCAAAGTGCTTGAAAGAACAAGCTAAGGTGAAATATGGATGAGGGTGGCCTGGATTTGATGAAGTCTGCTCTAAGTGTGTGTATATATGAGTGTGTGTGTGTGTTGGGGCGGATCAGAGGGAAGGAGTGTATTTTGTTAAGGAGTGGCACTCCCTTCGCCCCTCCACTCTCCTGTCTGTCCTGGAGTTGGGGATATTTGCATATATGAATGATTGTGTCTTATGTAAGGTGATGCGAAGGGCCGTTATATAAGCTCCTTTTACGCAGAAATACAGAGAGCACAGATTCAACCGAGTGTCCTCAAATGATGATGGAGAGAGAGAGAGGGAGAGAGAGAGAGAGAGAGAGAGGGAGAATGAGAGAGAGAGGGAGAGGGAGAGAGAGAGAGAGAGAGAAAGAGAGAGAGAGGAAGAGGGAAAGGGAGAGGGAGAGAGAGAGAGAGAGAGAGAGAGAGAGAAGGAGAGAGAGAGGAAGAGGGAGAGGGAGAGAGAGGGAGAGAGAGGGAGAGAGAGGGAGGGAGAGAGAAGAGACAAGATTATGTGATGGAAACCTAATTATCCTCTGAACTTTGGCTAACTTTCTGAAAGTAAAGTTAAATCTCCATAAACGGAAAAGAGCACCACTAAACCCAAGTAGGACGAAGCAGACGTCACGAAGATGTCAGTTCCATTAAAAGATGGACATGAGGATCTCAAACACATTTCTTAAGTTGTTTTAATTTGTAAAAAGCCACAGAAGCAGAAATGAAGACTAACAGTATAGAAAAAGGTATCCTGATGAATCGCATAGACATGCAGCAGAATTACTGTAGAGGCTGAAAGCACTAGTCTCCTAATGTATCATCAACATGCACCACAACATGCAGGGGCCGTATAGTACAGTGTTGAAATAGACTGAGTGTTGAGTGTTTTCTCACATTAATATTACTTGAGCACTGGGTGTTTTTTCAAATGAATATTGCTAAATAAACTTGATAAAACTAAACAGAATAAATACAAATAACAGTCATTTATGCTCAGTATATCAGTGAGTATATATATATTACGTCTGAAACCTCGATCAGTCCTTCATTAAATTAAATCAGGAGCTGCTGATGGAGTTTCACCGTCCAAACAGCGGCTGGAGGAACCGAGGAGGAGCCTGGAACCGCACCTGTGTTCTCCTCACCGGCTCACACAGTATCGACTGCTTTACAAACTGGATACTTTTTTCATTGCTTTCTTGTTTGTTTGTATTTATTCTAACAGTACATTTGTGAGCAGGAAGACACTTTAAGTATCACATGCTGAGAAAATGGCTGTAATTCATTTGCGCTTTTGCACACCAATCAGTCAAAAACATTCCAACCCCTGACAGGTGAACACTGATGATCGTGTTTCAGGGGCACCTGTGAAGGCGCGGGAAACATCAGGGAACAGGCTTTAAAGTGATGTAGAAGTAGATAAAACAGATAAGCATAAAGACAAGGACAAGGTTAAAGATCCAAACAACTCTGACAGGAGGACTGGGTGAGAGCATCTCCAAAACTGCAGGTCTCGGGGGGGGGGTCCCAGCATGCGGTAGTTAGTAACTACCAAAAGTAGCGCAAGGAAGGACAACCAGTGAACCAGCAACAGGGTCACGGGTGCCCAAGGCTCACTGATGCGCATGGGGAGCGAAGGCTAGCCCGCCTGGTTCAGAGCTCGCTGAAAAAGTTTACACAGGGAGGAGATGGCACCAGGAAAGCCAGCTAAGGCAGTGTGCTGCGCCTAAACCTCGCTGCACACCAAGAACATCCTTTCATGGCATCAATATTCCCAAAGGGCAGTGACCTCAATAACCAGGATCATGCAGAAACTCTCGGGAATGGTTTGAGGATCTAGACAAAGAGTTCTTGGCCATTCCCAAATCTCAATCTGATCAAACATCTGTGGGATGTACCAGACAAAGTAGTTTGATCCATGGAGGTCCCACCTCACAACTTCCACGATTTAAAGGATCTGCTGCTGACTTCCTGGTGCCGGATACCACGGCGCATCCTCAGAGGTCTTGTGGGTTTTTATGGTCGATTATTGAATGTCTGCACCAAATTGAAATCAAAGCAACAGAAATGAGAACTCGTTTACTCGTGTGGTGTCTACTTGTTTATGGCACATGCATAGTTTTACAGCACGCTGTGAATCGCATCCTGACTCTGCAAACATTACAAACTAAGTCATTTTAATGAAAAAAGTTACGTTATGAGTGTAGCAATTGTTGATGTTTAATCTGCATCATTTACATCACAATAATTTACATCAATATCGCAAAAGCTATAACAATTAACAAAGCTGTAATTGCAGTAACAATTAACATTCTTACATTTGACAGCCTTTGATAACCTTAACGAAATGAAAAACACAGAAACACTCAAGAAGCTCTTCTGATGCATCTGCCTGAGACTGAGACGCGTCGCAGGGCAGCAGCCAGTATATGGGTCCATATACAGTTATATTTTACATGGACATTTTGCTATGTTACAAAATGAATAAATTATATTTTTCTTAATAATTTAGAAACTAAAATGCATGAAAAATTCTATATTGTCAAGAAAAAAGCATGTTTCCATGAATTTGTGGGGGTTAACACACACGATTATTATTACAGTTCTAAGAGGCAAACTCTGAACTGGGACTTTGCTGGGGAACAGTGTTCAGTGTTAGTCGGGATGATGAACAGTGCAGCTTTATTGTCTATTTTGTTGTCTATTATGTGTATTATGACCGCTGCTCTAAGGAGTGATCCAGGGTCCTGTGAGAAGGACATGAGCAGGCTTGTGTTTGAGAGGCCAGAGCGTGTCTCCATGTCTCTTTCAGGCATCACACTCCTGGATGTCTACAGGGACAAGCGGAGCTATTCAGCCGCTCCTCCCCGCTCAGCAGTGGGGTGTCTGGGGCCGGCGAGCTCCGGGCTCCCCCTGCCCTCATCACCTGCTGGAGAGCCCAGCTGGGCGGCTTTAAGCTCCTGATAAAACTCATTACAGTTGCTGTGGGAGACACAAGGAGCCACATTCCGGGGCAGCACAGCCGGGGCTGCGTCCGTCTCACAGGAATCTTCCTCCTGGATGATCCTCTTCATCCTCCCGACCTGAGCTCCCTCCACTGGGGGACAACGCTGGAGTCCAACAGGACCTCCAGGACCCTGCGCTGAACAAAAGTGGATGCACTGCGGATTTCTGGTTAGCGGTGTGTGGGTTATCACAAGATTCCTACAGTTCTCACAGCGCACTGAAGGACCCAGTAGTGGTTCATAGCTATACACTGAAGAGCATTTTCCTTAGCTGTACATTTTGTATTTAATATAGTTTTTTAGAGAGAGAGAGAGAGACAGAGAACAGAGAGAGAGAGAGAGAGAGAGAGAGAGAGAGAGAACAGAGATCTCTAGCTTCTTAAAGATGCATCTCTCATAAAAAAGAGAAAGAAAAAGACAAAGGGCGAAGAGAGGATGACAAAAGAAGGGATGACTGGGGAATGAGCTAGTGGGGGGGCAGGCAGTTTGGGGATTTTATGCACAAGTTCATTCGAGGTAGGCCTGTTTGATTAATGGGACATTTTCTGCCTTCGCTTTTGCATCCATAGATTTAATTAAAATGACCTCCTGGAGAGAGGCAGCATTTTATACCCAGACAGACAGGCCTGCAGAGGATCAGGCAGGAGTGGAACAAGGGAGAGAAGACAATCAGACTGTGACAGAAATGTAAATATAGCAGAGCTCACAAAGAAATATGCATAAATATACAGCCTGCCCCCCGCGAACGAATCACTGCCAAATACGATCTAAGGCCGCTCCGTCCGTCGTTCACGCGGAGATATGCCAGATATAAAACTCAGCAGTCGTTGCGGGCGATACGTCACTGTAATGATTATTTTCAGAGTGTTCTGAAATGGTGAATTAGAGAGGGGGCTTGGTCTGTTGGGTAGCATCTCTCTCGCTAATGGATGAGGCTGCAGTACTGTACTGTATACTGTACTGCATATCTGCCTTTGGCGTGTTTATGATGCAGGGCTTTAAGACCACACACACCATGTTTCCACTTTGCTGAGGACAGCAGTTCAGCCTTGATGTGTTTGTTTGCAGTGAAGGAGAAATCTAGAAGATGCTACAGGATGCCAGATTATTGCTATCACCGTTAGCAACAGTAAATAAACAGAAATCACAGAAAAAAAAAACAGAGGAGTTCGCTTGGGACCTTCTAGGAGGGAGACATTCATATTTAAGCTTCATTCCAAATGTTAACCATTCACGAGAATTTGGGATATAAAGAGGTTTGAATAGCCCGGCAGCTGATGTGCGATGTAAAATGCATCCATATAATAATACATTTTATTTATAGGTGCCTTTCTGGCACACAAGGACGCCAAATGTACGTCCCTCAAACACCATGAGTCACAATATACCACTATATTTTTTCTTGCATGTGCAAACCCAGCAATGTATTTCCAGAGAATTCAAGAAACTGTCTTTTCTGGAACAAGACCTTTAATTTGTTCAGCAGACAATATTATTCATATTCTTGGTTGAATTTGGCCATAAAAGTAGCAGAAACAGTTAAGGTTTGGCTGCACAGCAATTTTCTGACCCAGCAATAATAAAAATAATTGCGGTGGAATCTAAAAGACGATAGTGGGTTACATTTCTTAACGTTTGCAAAAGTAAATGAGAAGTTATTGTGGAAACAGAGAATGGACAGCACTGAATGTGTCCAGGCCTGGTTCCAGAGTAGGGGTGTTTTAGGCCCCCCATCTAAACCAACCCCCCCGCCCCGCAATCTAAACCTAAAATTTTAGTGATTACCTTGTTCCAGAGCAAAATCATGTGAACAGCTATCTACATAACTATCATAGCCTGTTCTGACCAAGTTTGTCCATAAATTAGCATTACATTGATATTTGAGGCATAATCAGATGCATATAGGCCAAGTGTGATATTACACTGAGGAAAAAAAATGGACTAATACAACTCAAATGTGTCAAATGGTTGAATATGAATAAATATGATCTGTTGACAAAAAGCTTGCAAAAAGAAGCAATTGTGAAGATAGAACAGATTTTATTCTTTTCCTTTAAAACAGTGGTCCCCCACCTTTATTGGGTCACGGACCGGTTTAATATCAGAAACTATGTTCACGGCGCGGCCTTTAAGGAGCGGCAGATAAATATACGTACTTATACAAATAAATGATACGCATAAAAATTGGGATATTTTAAAAATATAATAATGGGGGTATCTTTAAAATACAATAATAAGCGTAAATCCAGTGTGTACTCGCAGCTTTATTAACAGCGTTTCCATACAAGATTTTTTTCTGTGCAGCCCGCGGACCGGTACCACATGACCCACGGCCCGGTACCGGTCCACGGCCCGGGGGTTGGGGGCCACTGCTTTACATGATTCAAGCAATTCAAAGCAATACTTTTTGTCCCCAGCTTTCTGCTTATCTAAAGAGATCACCTGTTTAATGTCATTTTCCCAAGCTGTGGATTCAAAAATTCACACCGGGGTGCAATGCACGCCTCTGAGCCTCCTCAGAACCGTCCCTGTACACACCTGTTTTTATCTAAACCTTTAGGAAAGAACATGGACCCAACCGAAAGCCCTTCATCCAGCAGCAACATCATCAAATCTCCACTGTACAGCAGCAGGAGTGGAGAAAGGGTGAAAAAAAGCTCTCTGTTTTGATGATTGAAAGAGACACACTGGGAATTTGGCATGTTTTTGCCTGGTGTTAGAGAGCCAGGCCTGGGGAGGAAACAGCAGAGAGAGGTGCAGGGTAAACATCATTAGTGCAGCAAGGAATGTTCGCTAGGTGGATCAGTGTATGCGCATGCCAACATCAGAGCGGCTTTCTGTAATTCTCCCCTCTCTCCGCAGCTCCTGCTCATTCTGCAGCCTCTTACCCCTCTGCCAATTAGGCCACACTGGTGAGAAAAAAAACAGCACGCGCACCTCTCTCTCTCTCCCTCTCGCCTCTTCTCTACTTCCAGTTCTGTGTGTACCCCTGTCCTTCGCTGTGTCTTTCGCTCTCTAACGTTTGCGCTCTTCCTAGTTTGCTCTACCTTTTCATCTTTTTCTCTCTCCCTCTCTAACGAGACGAGACAATGCTGGCTCAGTGAGCACTCCTTTGGGACGGCAGAGCTGTGGAGCGGGATTGAGGGAAGGCGGAGAGATAAAGAGCGAGGGATAAGCACAGGTGAGGAGAGATGAAAACAGGCAGAAGCGAAGGCACTGATAGTGTTACGGATCTGCGCATCCGGTGAATACTGACAGCACACTCGCTGAAAGCCAAAAGACAAATGTGTTTCTTGCAATGCCTTTTTCTAGAAGAAACAAAACCATTTCACTGATTATATATAGCGATGGCGGCACTAAATGTACGTTTTTCCTCAAACTTTTGTAAATATAAACTCGAAAATGAGACCAACTCACACACATGAAAGTGTCCTAAATGCTCCACATTCTGGATGAACTGGCAGGCAAACAGATAACAATCAAAAAGTTACATTACATTATAAAGTAACATCATAACTATATTTCACATGTCTTGTGTGATCCAGATTTTCAAATCTCAGGATCACATTGTCAGCGTCAATAGTGACAATACATTTTTTGTTACACATAGTGCAACCAAACATGTAACATATGTATTTCGTATTTACTCACATCTCGTAAAATTTTTTTTAATAAAAACGGAGTTTACATGAGAGCTTAAAATCTCCCTTTTTAAGCTCTCATGTAAACTCTTTGGTTGAATTTCTTTTTACAGTAGCCAGAAAAAGCAATTTGGCATGTTTAAACTGGCTGTCCCTCAGTTTAATCATGCATTATTAACACGGATGTATTGTTTTCATACAATGGCAATGTGTGTGAAAATGTATCAAAGCTGTAAGATACATGTATGGACAACCATCATAAAAACAAGTGGATAAAGTGTTTCAAATGTGTGTATTGCTGTTTGTAGTTTGCTTCAGTGGTACACAAGTTTTTGATATCAAGAAAGCTCTCATCAACCCTCCTTACACCTCATTGCTCACTAGCAGCTCAACCCAGAGTCACAACTTGGGGGCACATTCATTTATCTGTCTAATAATAACAATAATTATCAGTCAACATAAGGCTATCAACAATCAGCATCGACCTTGATATCAGTCAGTATCGATGTTATAATGACTTTTAATATCTTATGCTTTCACTCAGGCTAATCACAGTCTATGTCAACCTTATCATTACAGTCAGTATCAGCCTTAATATAACTATCAACCGAGTAACATTCAATAATATCAGCACTCATAAAACCAATGACCCGTGACGTACCTAAAACTTTACTCACATCTCACTGTAATCCATTCTGGTCTCTCACACACACACACACACACACACACACACACACACACACACACACACACACACACACACACACACACACAC
>JBBPDC010000109.1:36356029-36368117 GCA_037974485.1 Hemigrammopetersius urotaenia
CCCAGAAATGCTCTCATAATTATAGATTAAATGCTTAATAAGATTATTAAAAAAAGATAATACATTTTACAGTACTATGTATAACATGGATAATTACATAATAATTATAAGCCCATTATATACTCCGGTGTTAAGTGCACAATAGCGTATAAACTCCAAGGTTTGTACTGGTTCTGCAATAATTCCCTTACACTTCTTATATTTTGTAACTAGTATGTAATCACATATCTGACAAAAATATGAAGTACTACTACAGACATACATAGTACATATTAAACTATCACTGCATTTGATGCCAAGTCCTGCCATGGAGGCCTTAATGTTTTCACATATTACTATTTACCTTCTTTCCCCACGAGCACTTTGGGTCCGAATCTTCCAGACGTGGATCTGCGTTTACTACGCAATTACTTGTATTTACCATTAAATACCAGGCGCTTTTGAGCTGTCATAGAAAGCATGAATTACACTCATTACCTGAGTCCCACACCTACCCTCATCCACGCCCCGTCTGAACTGGCTTAAAGAATCTAAATATTTAAGAGCAGTCATTACGGATGGTGAGGTGCCCCTCCCACCGGCCCGGCGAGACTCTGCGCCAGGAGTCTGGGGTAGCAGACAGTAGCGTGGCGCTCGTTAGTGAGTGATGACTGAGGTCTGGACTCTATCAAAGCCAGCCACAATAGCTAATGCATAAGGTTGATTTGGAAATGCACAGAGGAACGGCAAATCCCCAAACCACCCAAACTTCAGGCCTCTGATGAAAGGCATGGAGACGTCCATACATTCCAGTCAAACTGAAATCAAGTTCAAATTTAAATCTGCAGGGCAGGGATAGTAATGCAGACACTAATAATAAGGACAGCAGCATCCACTGAGGAATCAGGAACGTCAATATTTCAAATATGCAGCGTTTCTAGAGCATTATTCAGTAGAACCATTCCTTAATATTCCTTGAAGAAGAATGTTAGTGTCTTGTACCTACAGCTTAAGCATATATTCATAAGATATAGCAGTATGTAGAGTCATGATAGCATTTCTCAGAAAGCCAATGTTTTCAGTCAAGTCATTCACGCACCGCTGATTGGCCTTCGCTGTTTTCGCGTCCGGCTAATGCGGCGTGCCATGCATCCTATTTGCATGTGCTACCCCGAGAATTCAAAAAGTTAAGTTATTAATAATTTCTCAATTTTTTCCAATGCATGTAATTAGAGCGGAAGCTTGTTTACGTCCATAAATTATATATGTGTTTTAGTTATGTCTTATAATGGTCTGGCGCCTTAAAGAGTATCATGAAAATATTGGACTTAACTCCAGTAAATAAGGCTTATTGACAAATAATTGGAATTTGCATGGCGTATGAAACTTTCATGGCCGAGTCGAAATCTAGTAAAAGTAATTGGGGTTTTGAAGTGGATGCTGCTCCCTCGCTCCAGCCCCAGCACCCCCCTCCCCACCCCATTCGCTGCGTGATGACGGCCCAGCGTCTCGGTAAATACTCCAATTATTCCAGTGTCCCCAACCGCGTTAGGGTGAGCGGTTCTGAAACGGCTCGCAAGTCCAAAAGTTTCAATTTTCTCCCTTCGCTCCCCTCAGAATTCGCTTGCAATTTGTTTTACGAAAAGGAGGGGAATCCAGAGCAAAAGCAAATAGAATGCAAAAGCCAGCTGTAACAAGCCATTAGTGTGAAAATGGCTTGGTGAATAATATAGTATACAAGAATAGCAAAATAGGCTATAAACAGCCTGGGGAGGGAATTTAAATATGTAGTATACTAATATTTAATTTATTAGCTTCACTTGGGAGCTAAACACTTAGCAGCTTCATTTTTAGATCAGAAGGAGGAAAATACACTGATTAATGCTCCCTCAGTCTGACCACAGAGTGGTCTTACTGCTCGCAAACCACACTGGAGATAATGCAGTAGACTACACTACCCAGAATGCAAAACCCAGATCCCTCAATGCCATTCCTAGGCATGATGTCTCAACTCTATCACATACATATGCTTAGTCTTATGTCTGGCATTTCACTTAAACCAAGCAAAACTCGGCTCACTTGAGCACATAGTACTTAAACGTGTCTTCTAATAGAGTCAGCTTAGTCTCTTTGAATGAATCTTATTATTAGGTAGTTTATAAGACATAATTCTACTCTTTTAATGAAAACTACACACAGTCACATTGGGTTTAAGCTGTATAAAGAAGAACTGTATCTGGTTTACACAGTTAACACACACAGGCCATGCTATAATGCCATTACACACTGGCTTCCAACCCGTAAATAATCTCAAATATACTGAGATGGCTATTTGAGTTCCCTGAATCATCATTTTTAACTTCTTTCATGCAGTGATGATCAAATCAGGGACCCCCAGGAGCTCTCCTCTTTTATATCCCTACAATTCCAAGTTTGGTTGGAGCAAGAATGAGGTCTAGTTAGGGCTGGGCGATTAATAGAAAAATAATCGAAATCGACATTCAGAGCCTATAATCAATCACATTTTTCCAGGTGGATTATTTCGATTACTTTCCCTTTAAAAACACTACCGCGTGTGGAGTCACGTGACCCCGCGCCGTTATGTTACGTTATTTCGCCGACTTGTCGAGCACGGAGAGCTCAAACACTGAGACAACTGAGCAACTTGTCAGTGAACTATGAGGGAAAAATAAATAAATAAAATAATTGCTCATTAATCGTAATCGAGTTCAAATGTTCGATTAATCGAGATTTTGATTTTAGGCCAAATTGCCCAGCCCTAGGTCTAGTTTGAGAAATAAAAGTGCAGGTTTTTTTCCTATGGCATCAAATTCCGGCGTCTTTATTCTGAAGAGTGTCTAAATATGAATATGTAGTGCAAAATTAAAGTTTGGGTACCTGTTCTCCTGTCATGATATTGTTCTTAATCCGAAGGTGTCCTGGCATCAGGGGAGCCAATAATGGGTGTGTGATGAAAATGGTAACTTTGGGAATCAATCAGACATCTGAGGAGGAAAAAAGAAACAAGTTAAAACAAAGAAACTGAACACAGTATAACTGAGGGGGCAGGGAGGCTGAGATGCTTCCTCCATTACTTTAGATGACCCCTGGACAATCACCTGACACATCTAGGAATACAAGAGGGTTAAAAACACCTTTGGGAGGATCTGGATAAAGGGGGGGACTATATTAGGTCTTGTACACCAAGTATGAAGCACTTGCATCCCTGTTTGTTGGGTTTCTAACTTGACTGTACCAGACAGTGCTATCAAACCTGAGAACATTTCCTAGAAGCAGAAACTTTGCATAATGCATCTGGACTAGAGGGAAACCTCTCTCTCTCCTCTCTCTGTCTATCTCATCTCTTTCTCCTTCTGGGTAGGACTACTGTCCACACTTTCAGCTAGATACCCCCCCCTCCCCCCCCCCTCTCTCTCTGGTGAACACTGAAAGTATCTCTTTCATTGCTACGCTGAGTGAACAGATAATGTTGCTTTGTTTTTTGTTTTCTTGGCCTAAATTGTAAATACACTATCAGCTCTTTAGATCTTTAACCTATTCATTTCACATTTTGTGCAACTGTGCAGCAGAAGAAATGTCTTACTGGCTCCTAAAGGGTCCCACACAATGCCCCCCCCCCCCACCCCCCACCCCCCTAGCCTCCCCACCACACTTTTGGGGCTGGAGTGAAGTGAGTCGGCATGCTGGAGGCTTGAACACTGTACAGTTCGGTGCCGAGCCATATTAACCATGCAAAGCACACTCGCATTCTCTTTGAGGGGTATCCGTGCCCTCTGACGGCCCGCTCACTACACGGGGTGAACACCCAGGCCGCCGGTACGGTTTCACCTAAGGGCCAATGTGAGTTTCTCTTTTCAGCTGCAGGGGATATGACATCAGCAGAGAGCATGCCTGGGGAAAGGGCTGGCTGTGGCACTCTCAGAGAGAATGTCGGGGAGAGACGAGTGTGTGCTCCCTCTCAGAGGGAACACCGGGGAGATGAGTGTGTGTCTGCATGTTGCTCGCTCCGTCTCTCTGAGGAATCCCGCTACAGAGAGCCGTGTTTGGAATGCAACAAAACCAGAGAGTTCCATGTACAACATAAAGAAAAACGGAATCTAGATCACCCCAGCAACGAGAGTATAATATAAAAATAAATCTGCTGACACAGATCACATATGCACTGTTTACACACTGTACATTTCTTTTTATATAAAGAGAGATGATACAGAATGAACAGTGTACATACATACATACAACATGAATGCTTCAAACTACAAACGTCATATATGTGTGTGTGTGTGTGTGTGTGTGTGCACAACATGAACACAACATCACACACAGATTTACAGAGGGTTTGGTTTGGAGTTCTCTGTTTTAATTAAAACTGTACCTACAATATCACGGACTGCGAGACATTCTATGAGTGGCAGAAACCCAACTCTGCCTCACTCACCTGTAGCCTATTAGTGATCAGCTAAAAAAGCTTCTAAAACATAACAGCCACTACAACATTCACAGCTGAAAAGAACTATAACAAATAACATCTTGCTGTTTATATACATATTTTTTTCCGGATGTTTTCACACAAGGGGACCAGTTCACCTCACCGTGGTGTCCCAATACTTTTGTCCTGCGACCTCACGAGTAGCATATCTAGGTGGGGAAAGCACTCAGACACTTCAAACTGTTTGGTAGATCTACAGGAGACCTTTCAAACAAGCTCCCATTTGTGTTTTGAGCCCCAGTAGATCAGGGGCTTTTCCCGAAAACCGCTCACCTCGCCGCAGTGTCCCAATACTTTTGTCCCGCAATCTTCCGAGCTGCATATCTCTGCTGGGAATTAAAATCAGAATACGGGTTTACCTTTACATTTTCTTTAAGGGTAATGCATTTAAAATGAGTTTAAAATAAAATGATACACAGGTGCTCTTGGAACCCAACCCCCGCAGGATTACTGTATATCAGAATCACTGAGTTACTGTTCACCGTTTTAAATGTATCTTTGATATTTGAACACTTGGATTATATAAAAACGCTACTTATATTGGATTATCTGGGCTATCATCACGGTCACAGGTGGAAGAGACTGAAAAACATTTTTAAAAATCTATTAATGTAAATTGTAGCATAAAATCTTTGCAAAGTTTTAATTGCTCATTTACCATAAACATACAACTAATGTAAAAATGGGCATGTTCTCATTTTCATGTGTTTGTAAGCTATGAAGCTATAACAGCGACAGTCCTTTTATTATATCAAAACAATAAAAACAAACCAAAAAAGCCTAACTGCTGAATAAACCCAAGGGAAGCGAAGCGTATTAGCAGCTCTACAGCACTGCACCAGTAGCATAGCTACTTCAGCATTAAGTAGTAAGTAGTGTGATACATTCTGAACACTGGAATAAGATTGAAATGATATAATTACTCATGATGCATTTCCCCTCTGGTCTCTCGGCTCCGGAACCCCACTGTGTTTTCTAATGTATTCTAAATTCCAGGTAAAGGTGCTTTTCCATGGGTATACAGGAACCGTGCTGTACTAAAACTGAAGCGCGATGGGTCAGAACTCGCACTGCACTTTGACTTTCCAGTGTATCACAGCCCGGTAACGAAGGTTCTGATGCTTTATTGGCTCAGTTTTCCCCACAGTCTCTCAAAAGCGCGACCATGGAGTCAAACCAGTTTTCCTGTCAGCGCTGCTTTTGATATCATAGGCATTTATTTCGATAGCCTTGTGTACATTTTTTTTTCCTTGGAAATCTTTAACCGTGTGATGAAAACCGAACCCAGAAAACTTGTTAGTGCCGTCCGGGATCACCTCCACATTTCTCACAGATACATTTCTGCGTCATTGATAAAAAAAAACTCCAAAATTATTCTTCAGACTGTCGTGTTTGTACTTTGTCGTTAATTATTGAGGTCTTCTTTTTTTTTTTTACAAATAAACTGTGGCCTCTTTACGTATTATAACATTTCGACCAATCAGAAAGCAGCGTGGGTATGGCTCTGGTCCAGGTCGCTTTATTAGTAATGGAGAAACATTTGCGGTGTATCGCGGTTCCTTGTGCCAGTGGAAACGCACCGTAAGAGCAAAACCAGAGCTACTTATTTAATCCGAGAAATCAGACAGCGGCGGTTCGGTGGTAAGTGGGTCGTCTTCACATGTGATCGGCAGTCAGACTGATGAACTTCCACAACCTCTGAAATCAGTACTAGACTCTTCCATTGGTTTCTGGCCTACTTTTTTTCCCTCTCTCTCCGTGGTGCGTCAGAAGGAGAAGCGCGTTGACATTTTTCGGTTGGACTTAAAAATATGTTTACATTCAGATGTCATTCATATCTGTGGGAATAGCATAAACCGCAGCGTGTCAGAAGGAAGTCTCCAGATTCTCCTCTGCTGGAGATGTCAGTGAAAATCTTTTTTTCTCTCCCCTCCACTCTGTATCTCAGTATCTGACAGATAGACTGTACTTGAGCAGAATGCACTTCATCTGGTTTTCACGCTTGTACATACAATGCAGCTCCAGCCCCCAAAAAAGCTCCTGGCGAAGCTAAAATCCCAGAAGCATATTAAACTGTGCGGCACGAGGCCTTGTTTAATTCAGTGATTTCACATTCCAATCACTCACTCTCTACCTCTCTCTCTGCTTTACTCTCTCCCGCACTCTCTCGTACAGCTATTTTTACTGAGCTTCATTAATCTTTGTTGAATACAATGACATACATCTTTAATGTGCTTGCTGTCAAGTCGTATTTCAGTTCGAGAGCAGCAAAGTGAATGACAGCAAGCAATATTAATAAATTTAACATGGAGTGTATAAATTTTTAACCGAACAAGAATGAGAGGGTGGGCTCCCGCCACATGCACCCCCCACCCCACCCCCCTTTCTCTCTCTGTTTTCAAACCGGTGGATTTGTGGCAAGTAGGATGGGCGCATTTCCACAAACTTGAGGGCCTCACTATAAATAGATTTACATATCATTAATAAGTAAATTAGGAAAATGCCTTTCAAGTAGAGACAAGTACATAAGCATAATCTCCACATTAAAGGAGTAGCCTTTGAAACACCACAGAGGAATAGCAGAAGTCAGGGTACGTGTCATGCTCCTCTCGTCTGCTCTCTCGCTTCTGTCTTTCTCTCTTCTGTCATGTCCTCCCCTTCTTTCTCCTCCGCTCGCACCCTTTAATTACCAGGATGTGATTATGGACACAGTGTCTCGCCACCTAGGTGTCGAAAATAAGTAACACGTAGAGTCTGTCCTAATGATGCAGGAGAACAGAAACACACACAGGAGAAGAGAAAAGAGAGGGGAAAGGAGAAGAGAAGAGAAGAGAAGAGCAGAGAGAAGAAGAGAAGAGAAGTGAAGAGCAGAGAGAAGAAGAGAAGAGAAGAGAGAAGAAGAGAAGAGAAGAGAAGAGAAGAGAAGAGAGGCGAAGAAAAGAGAAGAGAAAAGAGGAAAAGAGAAGTGAAAATAGAAGAACAGAGACAAGAAGAGAAGGGAAAAGAAAAGAGGAGAAGAAAAGAGAGGGGAGGAAAAGAGAAGTGAAAAGAGAAGAGAAAAGAAAAGAGAAAGGTAAAAGGAATAAACAAAAGAAGAACATAGAAGAAAAGCAAAGAGTGGAGAATAGATAAGAAGAGCAGAGAAGAGAGGAGAAGAGAAGTGAAGAGCAGAGAGAAGAATAGAAGAGAAGAGAAGAAAAGAGAAGAGAAAAGAAAAGAGGAGAAGAGAAGAGAAGAGAAGAGAGGAAAAGAGAAGTGAAAAGAAAAGAGAAAGAAGGGAAGAGGTAAAAGGAATAAACTAAAGAAGAACATAGAAGAAAAGCAAAGAGTGGAGAATAGATAAGAAGAGAAGAGAGGAGAAGAGAAAAAAGAAGAGAGCAGAAAAGAGAAGAAAAAAGAAGGGAGCAGAGAAGAGTGAAGAGAAGAGAGGAGAGAGGAGAAAAGCGAAAAGAGAAAATTATACTTATGAAAGCAACACATAAAGGAAGTGCAGCACTGTGTAACATTTTTAAATACAGTTTTTTTTGTTGCTGCTTCTTCTTCCATAATAGCTTTGAAATATTGGTTTTAATTCAAAGCGTGCAGGAATTAAAAAAATCATTAAGGTGCTGTTTTAAATTACAAAAAAAAAGGAGGGAAAAGAAAATCCTGGAGTGCGTTTGAGTGTCGGGGTTTCTCGCCGGGTCCCAGCAGAGATAATTTGCTGTACATTCAAACCCGGCGAGGACTCGCGCGGCCCATGTTAAATAAGAGAGTTACGGTTGATGTGAGACATGTTTTTGCAGTAGCTTTAGCGATTATGAGAAATTATATGCAAAGCCGGAGTCCTGATCCGAAGTTAATTTATAATTGTGTAGAAGTTATTAATTAGCAATGTTGTTATTAGAGGAGCATGCACTACAAAGGATTTATCCTCCACACAACAACACGGGATGGAGGCACTTCCGCAGTCCCTTTTTTCTCCTTCATTCTTTTTCTTTTTTTCTCTCTTTTTTTCTTCTCCTCTCCCCTTTCCTCTCAGGGATGTTTATTTATTTATTTATTTGGATAAAACCTTTCATGAGGAACAGCGGTTTGAACTGTTGCCAACATAGGTGCACTCTCTCTCTCGCTCTCAGTCGAAAAAAAGAAAAAAAGAAAAATAAACAATAAAAAAAAGACTGCTGGCCAAGGTTAACAGCGATCTTCTACCGTGTGTGTGTGTGTGTGTGTGTGTGTGTGTGTGTGTGTGTGTGTGTGTGTGTGTGTGTGTGTGTGTGGGGTTTAAAGAATCATAGATATAATCGCTGATATCAAAACAGTGCAGTGACATCAAGCTTAATTAAAGTTTCACAACAAGATTTAAAAATGATGTGTTTTCGCCACAAATTGTTTTTTGGATTGGAATAGACAGGGAATAAAAGATGCCCATGCAAAATCTGTGACCCAAATATTTGAAATCTGCTTCGCCCTCAAATGAAAGCCTCATTGAAATCCTCTGGAAATAACATATTGGATCCAATTTTCCATCTCAGGCTGGCTGCCAAACTAATTAATTTAGTGTGGAATGGGCAGTTAGCTCGCAGTGCGCCGACAGCGGAAAACATAAATAAGGATCATCATGATCCAGCGTATCCTGAGGAGCAGATTGGACACATATGCACAGTTAATGTCAATCAAAGTTACTCGAGAAATGCGCTGCTTCTCCGCAATATGGTGCTCCAACCGCAACCTGCCGCCGAGAACCATGCAGGGAATTATAAACTGTCACTTAAAGCCCATCCACTTTGTGTACAGTACAGTGCGTACTAATAAAGGAAATACTCCAGAGTGTCAAAAAATAACACAATCATACAATATTATCTAAACCATAGTGGTAAACAATGTGACATTTCTCAGCAGTTCTTCAGCCACCACTGTCAGAACAGATGAGAGGAAGCATTATGAAGTTAATAGAAAAAGAGTTGTGTGGGTAATTCTGGACCATTTCTGTTGTTTCATTCATTCTAAAAGTTGCACACAATGTAAAGAACACCTGGGAGTTCCAAAGTTTGTTAAATGGGATATATATATATATCTCCTCTTATATCGTATATCTATCTACCTATCTCTAAATATAAACACACACACACACCAAGGTCACAAAATTAGAGATACAAAGTTTTGCCCGGCCTGCGACAATATATTTAGCTACACATAAACCTCGATGATTACGGGAGAGCGAATCATGGAAGCCATGCCAACTTTATCTCATATCCCATATCGTTTCATCATTTCAATTAAGCCTTGGCTGCAACAAACGTTGCTTGGGTACCTTTGATTGCCAGTGTCTGGCCTCTATGCATCTGTGTACTGTAGCTTAAATTATTGTGGAGTGGTCCATGTAGCAGAAAAACACTTTGGATATGCTCAAAAGAAACCCCATCTCAAAGGAAGTGCATCCTCAAAGAAGTGGAGGATATCTGAAATTCTTTTTAATGTCTGGATAGGCGGCTGAGAGAGGCTGAGGCCTACTGGTGGCTTCACCATTAACCACTGGCCCAGATTCCCATGACCGAGCAGCCAGTCCGCTCCCTCCTGCCCGTGTGTGTGTGTGTACATACGCATGCGTGAGTGTGTACATGTAGACAGACCAATGAACGCCTGCGTGTGTCACCTTAAAGTAGAACATTTACCGAAGAGCCGATCGTTTCTCTCCTCTTTTTTAGCATTCGATGCTAAGTTCGGTTTCTCAGCATTCAGAAATTCCCCTCCTGATGCAGCATTGATCACGTCCTAGTCAACAGCAAGCGTGATCTCTGACACCGGGTCGCGTTTCAATAGCCTCGTGGTCCGAAAGGCGAAAATAATCCCACCCGCATTACACCGAGCGGATGACCTCTCGAACCAGGGCCGAGTGTCTTCTCGTGTTCAAGAGCACTTTATTTTCCCATTAGCTCCCTGCACTCCGCAGGGTTAAGGCAGTTTATCAGTCACCCAGATAAAATTGGTATTGGGATAAAGCCCAAAATCTCCTGCTGTAATCCTATTTTTCCAGCGCCGCTGCGTATAATGGGCCGATAGCTCGAGTCACGCCAACAAGAGAGGAAACGCGGGGCTGACAAGCAGGAAACGGAGAGGAAAAGAGAGAGAGGGGGAAAAGCCTCTGGGCTCGTTTGAAGTCTTACTCCAAGGTGTCAGAAAATGATCCACGACACGGCGCTCTATAATGCGAAATAAATTGTTTTTTTTTCCACAGATGGGCTTGAGCCAGTTTGAGATGAGGTGTTTAAAGCGCTGCTCCAAGTGGAATCATCGATACCATGCTGTTTATAGACTGAAAATAAAAAAGTAGCGATGGAAAAAGAAAGAAAAAGCGTATCCTGTTATCAAATCCTCATATAAAGGGTCAAATTGATACAAATGATTCAATCGGTTGTTCATTTAATAGCGAATCATGATGTTTTTACTGAAATCCAACTCAGAGAACGTGTCCAATTCGCTTAAATGACTCAAGTGAATCAAATGTAGCGCAGTATATTTACATCAGTATATCTGTATCGACACTTTGCATAAAGCACGTCTTAAATCCTGGCGTTGCACAGAGAAGGAAAGTTTTTATTGAGTTCAGGTTGCGGAGTCATTTGTCTCCGTTTTCGCTCCCCGCCTGTGGTCTCGGATGCCACTTATCTCTCATTCCGTCGAGCAGCTCCAGGAAAAAGAAAAAAATAAATAAAAGAAAAAAAAAAGAAAAACAAGCTATCCCATGTTCGGGGTGCTATGGCAAAGACATGTTTCACTGTCACCAAGCCCCCTGTAAATAACCTCACTGGGAGCCAATGAATGTCACTGCCCTCCTCAAGAAATGACACAATAACCGCAGCCTCCAATAAACCGCCACCCAACATCTAAAGACACGGGCCGGCCGACAAGCGCTTTGAAAAGAAGAGGAAATCATTACTTCTGAGGCAGCCTTTGTTCCACACACACACACACACCCAACTACACCCCACCCCTCCAACAGATCAACCTCTATTTAAAGATTTCTCACACTGCTTGAGTCGTGATAAATGTTCTTTGAAAATTATATGAAGCTCGTTCATCATCAGATGATGAGATGTGGGAGAGCGGCGTAGTGCAGCGCGATCAGGTGCCTTTCTACTCCCTGCCATTGTTTGCCTTTAATTCATGTCAGACTGAAAGAAGAAGGAAAAACACACACACACACACACACACACACACACACACACACTTTCGTTCCTTCATGCCAAATTAAGCACTTCTAAATAGGGCGTTTTGGGGGCCATTAGTTGAGTTAAGCACATCAGCAATCAAAGGCAGTTTTCTGTCTTTTGTCAGTGATGGAGGTGGAATATATAATGACACAAATGTGCTTTTTATTGTTTCGCATATTTATTTATTTACGGGGACGACACCTTTCCAGACTCGGAGACAAAGCGCTATCAAAGTTCGAGCAAAGCAAAATTAATAACAGCGATTGATCATCTCTACCAAGGAAGACGTTCTGCAGGCTTTTTCTCTTTTACTTCTAGAAGTGCACTTTTTTTACAACCACACACACACACACACACACACACACACACACACACACACACACACACACACACACACACACACACACAC
>JBBPDC010000109.1:36459932-36470877 GCA_037974485.1 Hemigrammopetersius urotaenia
AGAGAGAGAGAGAGAGAGAGAGAGAGAGAGAGAGAGAGAGAGGGAGAGGGAGAGAGAGAGAGAGAGAGAGTGAGAGAGAGAGAGAGAGAGAGGAGAGTGACAGAGTGAGAGAGAGTGACAGAGTGAGAGAGTGAGAGAGAGTGACAGAGTGAGAGAGAGAGACAGAGTGAGAGAGTGAGAGAGAGAGAGTGAGAGAGAGTGACAGAGTGAGAGAGAGAGACAGAGAGTGACAGAGTGAGAGTGAGAGAGTGAGATAGACAGAGTGAGAGAGTGAGAGAGAGTGAGAGAGAGTGACAGAGAGTGAGAGAGTGAGAGAGAGTGAGAGAGAGTGACAGAGAGTGAGAGACAGAGAGTGAGAGTGAGAGAGTGAGAGAGAGAGAGACAGAGACAGAGAGTGAGAGAGAGACAGAGAGAGATCAGCAGGAGTGTGTGTGTGGGGGGTTATGGGATTGGGAGAGAGGTAGCAGAGGCTTTCATTTGGCAGGGTGTAAAAAAAATGTCCCGCTTTTTTTTTGTTGTTTTTTTTTGTGATGGAGGAGGCAGGTATTAGCTCAGAGACCTCGGTGGTCCCTGCTAGCCATTAGTTTCCTCTCCAGCTGCAGTAAGATCCGCACTGTGAATCTGCCACACTCGCTCATTCATCAGCCTCCCCATCCGCACCAGCACACACACACATTCCAATAACAACACACACACATATACAGACAGACACATGCACACAACCTGCTGGCTGCTCAGCACCACAAAAGTAAATCGTTCACAACACAACTATCAGAAACAAACATACACACACTTAAAGCCAGACGCACACACACACGTATACGCTGAGAGAAAGACCTGTTAACTTTAGCCTTAATGCACAGGGTTTTGTGTGCAGACCATTTGGGAACCTTGTCGTCTTTTCAAGATCTGTTGTTCAAATGGACATATATGAAAAAACAAGAACTAAACATGGAAATCTAGAAATAACCAACAGACGGCAGTTTAGTAGTCAGGATATTGCAAAAATAAATGAATGAATGAATGAATGAATGAATGAATGAATGAATGAAGAAGAGAATAAATGTTTAAAAGTGGTGAAGAGATTGAAGAGGAAGTATTTAAGATTATGGTTTAAATTTCAGGAAAGGTGTGGCACTGATCGTGTTGCACATTTAATTTAATCACATTCAGAAAAAACTTCAGACAATTCTCAGGTAGATGTGACCTACACATCAGAGGCCTTCTGAAAAATCTGTGGAGTCCATAGTATTCATGTTTAAATATATATATATACACACACACACACACACTTTGTACTGCCATTTGTGCGTTCCACATATATCAGAGAGTGTGAGGCAGAAAGAAAGAGACGGAAGAAAAGAAAACGTGTGTGTGTTTGTATTTGGAGGCGATGAAACATGTAATATATTGCCCAGGTTCCAGCACACTGACGGTTGTTTCATGGTGTTTCACACAGCAGTTCCAGTCAGCCTCTGCATGTGTGTGTGTGTGTGTGTGTGTAACTTCCTGCCACCCGCCTGTCTAGCAGGAAGCATTTAAATGTTGGCAGGAGAGTTGTGGAATGGCCAGTGGAAGCCACAAGGCCAGGGTCAGCGTGGAAGGTCAGCTGCCAAGCCCCGGCATGTCCAAGCCCTTCACTGCCAGCCCCTCGCTGTGCTCTCTCATCACACTGTGTTTTCCGAGCTGGCTGAAGCCTCAAACACACTCTAAAGCTGGAGGAAGAGAAAAAAAGCAAGCCCTTCCTGCAGCACGGTTCACAGATGTGGGGGAAAAAAGTCATACTATTGAACTGTATTTATAATTGCAGCTTCTTCCACTTCCAACACACACACACACACACACCGGCCCTTAATTCTGACACTATTTACTCCGTATTGTTTTCTCTGGCTGCCTTAAATGAGCATCCCTTTGTCATCCCACGCAAACAGCTAGTTAAATTAAATTATTTAATTCCGCACCACATGTCCGAGCGATAGAAGAAGAGATGTGTGCATTAAAAAAAGGAGAAAATTTAGCACTTGAGCGGACTTATTTAAATTGGAGGGGAAATTAGTGGAGAGAGTGCATGGCCATTTCGGAGAGCGCTGGTCTGGTGGTCGGGGTAATTATCTCGCTAAAGTGCTTAAGTGACACGTCTGGTCACATAGGTCAGTTTGTGTTAGACAGCTTTTTTTTTCCCTTTCCACACTCCTTTCAGACACTCATTAGCCGCAGCAGAGCAAACAGAGATAAAGAGCATTGTTAACATATAGAACCCCCCAGTTCTTATGGAGAGTGCTCGAATTAGAAAGAAAGAAAGAGAGAAGAACTGCAGCTTTTCCGGGATGAAAACGAGCCCTTCTCCGGTCCAAAACCTGCGACCATATTGACGCGGGACTTGTTTCTTCCTTTTACTTTTTTCTTTTTGCTTTTTTGTTTTTTTTCCTCCCCGAAAAAAAAAAAAATAAAAAAATCTAGACAAGCTGCTGAAATAAATCACAGCACTGAAATATAGAGGTAACATCTTTTATAGACTTCTTGTTGTCATCAATCTCGGCGCCGAGAGTGAATTATCAGAACCACAAAAAAGATCTATGTTTTCTGAGTTCCAATAACCGCCCAAGTCAGGGATGGATATATTTATTTATTTATTTTCTCATAAGCTCGACCTGCCAGCCGTGAGCGATAAGCATCATTATTGTTTTGCGAGATTGTAGTTTATGCCCCATCACTGAGCTGTTGGCACATATGTTCTCAAATGAAGGACCAGATCAATTTCAGCCAGACATGTAAGCGCACATACGGAATGTAATGAGGGGGGATGACGGGGGAGTGGGTTTTATTCAGCACTGCGTCAATACAGCAAAATGAGGGACCTCACGGTGGCATCAAATATACATTAATGTCCTGTTGTATGCTCACGATGGATTGTGCTGTTCCATAAATACAGAAAGACATGGTGAATCTGAATGTTGACAAAATTAATCATGAAATGCGAAGTAACCTCAAATTTCATTTCATTTCAGAGAGTTTGTTTGTGTAGGTACACCTATGCGCACATACACCGTTCAGCCAACAACGTTAAAACCACCTGCCTAATATCGTGCCGGCCCCCTCCATGTACTGATGTTTTGATAAAAGAATGAAGGAATTGCAAAAAAAACAATGAAGAACCCGAAACTCCCTCTCCTCCATTGTTGCAGGGGTTAGAATGGGCACTCTGAACGGTCTGCAGCAACACAGTCATACATGCAGCAAACAATGATGTACGTTTCTCTCATTAACATTTTCACTAAAGTAGATCTTCCATGAGATCAGACCAGATGGGCTTACTCTCCTAACACTCGTCATTGAGCCCATGACCCTGTCGTTCATCCTTCCTTCGACTGCATGCTGGAGACACGAGTCCTGTTGTTTTGGAGATATTCTATCCCCGTCGTCTGTCCCATCACAGCTTGGCCCTTTTCAAAGTTGCTCAGATTCTTATAATTGACTGTTTATTTGCTGCCACTGTAATGAGACAATCAGTGTTATTCACTTCACCTGTGAATGGTTTTAATGAAGTGCTTTGGTTATGCACTGTGTTTATGTAGTGTAGAATGCAGGTTCATCCGTGGCACCCTTGTTAGGCAAAATGATCATGAAAATGAACACAAATTAATTTGCTCTATCAAAATATGAGGAAGGACGTGTATTCATGTCTTAGTAAACAAAACTATTCTCTTCCACAAAAATATTGTAAGAGAGCTTGTGTGTTGCTTGTTGCCACCCCTCCATTTAACATGCTGTGTGTCTTCCATTCGCCAATAGAACATCAGCTACTTCTCTCAGTACTGTGACCACACCTCAGTACTGAAACTCTTCAGACTCACTCTTTCTGGATTCTCCTCTGGCTCAGCCTGCAGGTTTTCGGTGGGGTTTAGGTCAGGGGCCCACGATGGCCATGTCAAACGTTTGATTCTGTGGTCAGTGACCCATTTGTGTGTGGATTCAGACATATGTTTTCAATCACTGCGCTGCGAGAAGACCCAACCGCATCCCGACTTTAGCGTTTCTGGCAGAGACTTTCAGATTTTCGTTTGAAATCTCCAGATAATTCATGCAATCCATAAAGTCATGTATCCTAACAAGGTTCCCAGGGCCTCGGAGAAATTTTAGCCATCCTCTTCAGTGGGCGTGGGATAAAATAAACATGCACCCTGTACCAAGGAAGGTCACTCCAGCTCCAGTCACTTCTTGATTACTTTCCTAACATTAGATATCGGCATTTTCAGACATGTGGCTATTTTTTATCGCCATGGATTAACACACACACACACACACACACACACACACACACACACACTTCATGAGTGTGTTCCCTAATCTTCACTATGGTGTGTGCTCATTTAAACTTATATATGCTTTCAAAGACTTGCGTAAGACTTTTAATAACAATCATATACACATCAAACAAAAAGGCATCACAAAATTGTGCCTCGGGTAAAATTTGGTCACTGAATAACTGTATTACTTTTCATGTCATGGTCAAATAAGTAAGCCACGAAGTCATTCACCCTCAGAACTCAGAGAGCATCAGTAATTCAGACCCCCTCCCTCTGGGGGTTTTCCCATCCACTTGGGGGCGGAGACTTTCCTGGAAGTTTTACTGGGTTCAAAGATCTCATGGTTTTTCCTGTTGTTTCTAAGACTAAAATAAAGATTTTTTGTTCTTTATGGGCATTTTTAAAACCCTAGCAGTGGTTATTATTATAATAACTTCGGTTCTTTGTGACACAAGAACACCAACAAACCTCTGACACCTTGAGCACCAACACAAACCGGGGGAACTTCCATATAAGGAGTTGTTTGTCATATGATGACAATTCACCATTTGCTGTGCTTCCGGCACAAATCCAGGACGGACAGACAGACGAAGGGATAGACAGACAGATAAACAGATACATTAACTGACACGTGTATTAGCACACACTTTAAAAGACAGACAGTAAGAGTGGAGAGATGAACATTGTTTTATTTGTGAGTGACCTTGGTTAGTGTGTGTGTGTGTGGGAGAGAGAGAGAGAGAGGAGAGAAGAGAGAGAGAGAGAGAGAGAGGAGAGAGAGGGAGAGAGAGGAGAGAGAGAGAGAGAGAGAGAGAGAGAGAGAGGAGAGAAGAGAGAGAGCGAGAGAGAGAGAGAGGAGAGAGAGAGAGAGAGAGGAGAGAGAGAGAGAGAGCGAGAGAGAGGAGAGAGAGAGAGAGCAAGAGAGAGGAGAGAGAGAGAGAGCGAGAGAGAGAGAGAGAGAGAGAGACGCAGCAGTTATAATGACAGTAATAAATGCATAACCTGCTGGTTCCCAGCACTGACCTGTGGGAGGAAACCCACTTCCCTGCTGTCCTGCTCCGCTCACGGGGGGGGACTCGCACAGGGCAAGATTCTATTACCACCCCTGACCCCCCACCTCTCCAAACTGCCCCTCTCCTTCTTGCCCCTCAGTGTTGAGAGGCCCTCTATCCTCCCCGCCCCTCAGAACTCTACTCCACCCCGGCGCAGCACTGACTCGGAGCTCATTAGCCCGCTGCCTCTGAGCCGCCGCTGGCATACATTGCTGGCTTTATCTCCAGCAGCCCTTCAGACGTGAGCATTGTCTTTTATTTCTAATTAGACTGGTTCATCAGCGCGCTGACTGGAATGCTTATGCTATGCAGAGGAACTCACGCCTGCTGCTGCTGCTGCTCTTTGTCTGAGAAGAGGCTGCAAAGAGGCTTTAAGGCTTGTTTGCAATGTGTGATCAGTGCACACACGGGTTTAATGGAATTCTTACATATTTGCAGTGGCCATGCAGTTAACAAGCAGCAATGCAGACGATATACACTATAGAAATTACACAGACGTTTGCAAGAAAGAATAGCTCCACTATTGTTGTCTTAATTTTGAACAGTAAAACACAAAAGAACCACAGAGTTATGGAGGAAGAGACAAAGGGTGTCACACATCTCTCACTTATTTCCCCACACAAAAACATAGTAAGCCTAAGTCTGGTTCATTTAGCCATAAAGGCCAAATCAGATATCAGTGCTACTCCACACATACGCTATATGGACTAAAGTATTGGGACGCCTGACCATTACACCAACATAGACAACATAGACTGAGCTTTGTGCATCGAAGGACAGTCATGTTGGAATAAAATTGAACGTGTGGCGCAATGGATGGTGCTTTGGACTTCTAAGTTCAGTTGTGAAGCCATTCAAAGGTTGTTGGTTTGAGTACCACCAGAGTCAAAGACTTAGGTGGTGGTGGTCTAGTGGGTAGGATACTTGCCTCTGGACCAAGAGGTCATGGGTTTGAATCCTACCTTCAGCAGACCCTTAACTTCAAGTTGCTCCAGGGTGACTGCCCCCTGTAGTTAGGGAATGGAAGTTGTTATGGGTAAAGGCATCTGATAAATGCCATTGATGTAAATGAACAGAAAAGGTTCTTCCCCAAACTACGTCCACAAAGTCGGAAGCATGGCATCAAAAAAGTATTGGTTCGCTGAAGCATTACGATTAACCCTCACTGGAAGTAAGGGATGACACATTGTACACAAGATTTTCCTGAGAATGTATGCAGTACATAGTAATGGTATTATTAAGGAGACTTGTGTGTAGGCTCCATAAGTTTGACTTTAAGGCCTGGGGATGTGATAACAGCTTGGCTGATTCAACATATAGCATGGTGTTTCAGATCAAGAGAGGTTAGGTAACTAATATCGTGGGCTTTTTATGATAGTAGGTCTTGTAGAACTGTCAATGTTCAGAATATCAGAGCCAAAGTCCTTTTGAACCAAGTTCACAGTTCTTTCTCCAACTTCTGTCTGCTCTGATGTGTTGCTGCAGCAGATACTTAGATCATGACACTCCCAGTAGTGCCAGTAAAAGTTCATTCCTATTAGTTCTGACTTTTCCTATCAGTTACAATAGTCTCAGTGAGTCTCAGTGCAAGACATTGAGCTTTCTCGAGTCTTACCTGTTTGCCTAAAAGTTACATTCGGTCATTTCCTGCGGTCCATCATTCATAATAATATGAATGAATAAAGTGGGTGCAAACTATGTCAGATCATGAGCAAAAGTTTGGGCGCTTTTGTCCTTGACAGGCAACACTTTTCGAATTATTGTTTATTTGATAAGTCTAACATTGCAATAATAAAAAAAACAATAAAAAAACCGTGTGATCTGTAAAAATGACGGCCTTTTAGTGTTTCTTTTCCTTTTTCCTCCCAAGACGCTAAACTCGGAAGCTTATGTTCACTACGTAGTAATTCCCTTTTAGCAATTTGACTGTGAGAATTAAAACGTATCCATACGACTGTATTTTGCCACCAACATTGAAACACCGCTCAACTTCGCATCCGTCAGCAGATTTGGGGTTGTGTTTTAGTCCTAATATTTTGGCACCGTCAGCTTTTTGATAATGTGCTGCTATTTCTGCTGTGTGGTCCACACTCCAGTCCATGGAAAGCAGTTTTGTGAGGTGTTCAGGGGAAAGACTGAGAAGATGCATGGAGACGTATCTGAACCAGGATCCAGAGAAGGAGATCACTGGTAGGTCATGATGTCCATCCCTGGAGTGAAAGCTGGGCATCAAGCAATCGCTGAATGGGTTAAACGTGGTATTGTAAGTGGGATGACTCCCAAACTTCACCTGAACATCCTGAGACTGTAGATGGTGGTTTGCTCACCAGAACATCCTACAGCCAGAGTAGCTAAACACGTCTAGAAAGCTTGAAAGAAAAAAAAGAGTGAGGATCAAGTGGTACAAAGAAGCAGAACTTCTCAGAGACCTCCTGCAAAAACATTTTTAGGGAGGGCAAGAGTGGATGGAAATAAATCTTGGGACACTAAGCAGTTTCTTTGCTCACTAATACACTACTTAGTGCAGTGGCCCCCAACCCCCAGGCCGCGGACCGGTACCGGGCCGTGGGTCATGTGGTACCGGCCCGCGGGCTGCAAAGAAAAAAAAAAGAAAAAAAAATGTACAGTATTTCGGTTTTATTTACTATCAGAGTCTAAACGATGTTTTATCGTTTAGAGAGCATTAGTGTGCTGAGAGGATGTTCCCCGTATTCTGTTGTCGCTCGTTGTTATGGAAACGCTGTTAATAAAGCTGCGAGTTCACACTGGATTTACGTTTATTATTATATTTTTAAAATATCCCCATTTTTATGCGTATCATTTATGTGTATAAATGCGTATACGTATATTTATCTGCCGCTCCTTAAAGGCCGGCCGTGAACATAGTCTCTGATATTAAACCGGTCCGTGACCCAATAAAGGGTGGGGACCGCTGCTCTAGTGGATCTAAGGCAACAACAAGTGTATCAAAATCGACAGAAAAGTGTATCAACAGAAAAGTGACTAGAAGTTTGAACAGATTGTAGAAAATGGGCCGAAGACAAAAACAACACAATAAGACCTTTTAGGATAAACCATCAAATTCAGGGTGGCCCTCTGGTCTCTGGGCCAGGAGGATAGAGATTAAACCAATTAAGCAGTGCCACAGACCCCTCCTCTCACTATAATGAGGCTGTGATATGGAATCAGTCGGACGTCTGTCGGTCTTGTGAAGAGCAGAGTGTGGCCACGCAGCGCTGTTTCGCTGATGGAGAGGCCCATGGCACTCACACTGATCTCTCTGTATGAGAGAAAAGAGCTGGCGATGGAGAGAGTAGAGCCACACCTGCTGAATGCGAAACAAGCCACGCAACATAGAAATCCAACTTCACTATAATCTCCACTGTAGTCACTCAGCCACTGGGCTACTCGAGCAGACAGGAACAAGATCCAGTACAACATTTAATACAAGGTATACGGTTTACTACTGTTATTCTTACATAATTACTAATTAACACGTAATTAACTGTTTAATAACTCCTTTCCATTCAAGATTACATTCTGAAACAGCGGATTTGAGTCTAAAATGCAATTTATTAAATCAATATCAAATACAAAAGCAAGACAAAAAACGAAGATTATGTTTCTTTTTCCACAAAACAAGACTATAATAACTTCTCCGCCGGATTGAAGTCACCATGGAAGATAAGGTAATGTTAGGGTCTTAACCAGGTTGTCACAAAGCAGCTTTACAGGGTCCAGGTCCGAGCCCCTAGTGAGGCCAGAGGCGGCAGAGGCGAGGAAACACTCCCTCAGCCGGAGGAAGGAACCTCGGGAGGAACCAAGACTCAAAAGGGGAACCTGTCCTCCTCGGGTCGACCCGGAGAAATGAGCGAGAACAGAGAATTATCCACTACCATTCCTTTTACATTCTGCAACACCAGCTTTGAGTGTAAACTGCATTATTTTTATTCAATAAAAGTAATGTTTTCACAAAACAAGATTACACACACTTTCCATCAAGTCTTCATAAATGCCTCCTTCTACAACAAACACAATAGAGATATGGATCAATATGAGATATTATATGTGATACTGAGAAAACAGAACTCACACTTTCATCAGAATTCCTCTACAAGACCATGAGAGAGACACGATGATGTCACACGCCGTTATCACCAGACTTCTGAACGCTAAGACTGAGCCACTTTCCTTCACTTTTGGTTACATTTTCAATTCCTGGAATAAACCTACCCTTTAAATTCTCATAATTAATCCATCCTCTGTATCAGACGCACCATGAATGAATCCACATGTACGGAGAATCAAGTGCTGCATTAAGAGCCTGAAACTGATTACGGCCCCGCTGTCCTCTTTATTAGAGAATTCCCGTCGGGCTGCGGGACACGTAAGCCACCCCTGTTGATGTATTACTGTTAGCCATGCAAACTTATCCGCCTTATGTGTAGAACCAAATAGATTTTATTTTATTCCGCCTACAGCAGGGCATGTTTATGGGGGGGAGGAAAAAAATTCTGTAATTCACCTGGAATCTGTGAAAGGCATGAAATATTAATAACCCCAAAGAAGGGTCTTAAATTAGGGAAATTCCTACGAGGATAGAAGGAGAATAGGATCAACCATTAAAACAACATCATTAGGATACAGCAGAGCCCCAAGGAAAAACAGGGACTGGATTGTTGATCATTTACACTTTATTTAATGAACAGTCGACGAAACGTAACTTCAATATTGGCAAAACATAGTAATGAGGCAATTTTGCTGCAAATTTGCGCAACCTCCATGTTTTGTCAGAGTTAGATGAAACGGTTGATTACATCGTTGCATTGCACCATGTAAACAACGAGCCTTGGGATTCCTGGAAGATTTTTCTTCACGGCCCCATATATTTACTTGTTGATCAATATTCTGTAGTTTGAAACACCAACAAATGTCTGTTTTACTGGAGTGTAAACAGAACTGATACGTCGCATTGCGATTCTTTCTGAAAAGATACTGAACTGATTCCCAAAACATCATCGCAAAGATTCACCGACAGACAGAATAAAGAGATGTGTTTACTGAACGCTATGAAAGCCTGACTGCATGCAGGAACACAGCATGGCTTAACAACCACCTTGCAAACTGCTGACAGGCCAGAACCCAGGGATACTGCTAGGACTGAGAATGTTGCACTTGGACATCTGTTACTTCACAACTGCTACAAGTATTCACTCTAGTAAGCCAAAGTACAGAAGCACAAGAGCATAACAGTATTTTCTGGAAGAAAATAGATTAACACAGTAGCCGTTCCTACATTATACACTGCTATATATGTACACTATATAGACAAAAGTATTAGGACGGCTGACCATTACCCTGGCAGGGATTTTAATAACAATGCATTCAAATACACAGATTTAAAACTGAGTTGGTGCAGCTCTAACAGCTTCCACTCTTCTTGGGAGGCTTTCTGTGAATCTGTCTCCATCATTCTGAGTGTTTATGAGGTCAGACACTGATGCTGGAGGAGAAGGCCTGGCTCGCAATCTCCGTTCCAGTTCATCCCAAAGGTGCTGGATGGGGTTGAGGTCAGGGCTCTGTGTG
>JBBPDC010000109.1:36490828-36500828 GCA_037974485.1 Hemigrammopetersius urotaenia
AGAGAGAGAGAGAGAGAGAGAGAGAGAGAGAGAGAGGGAGAGAGAGAGAGAGAGAGAGAGAGGGAGAGAGAGAGAGAAAGAGAGAGAGAGAGAGAGAGAGAGAGTGAGAGAGAGAGACAGAGAGAGTGAGAGAGAAAGAGAGAGAGAGAGAGTGAGAGAGAGAGACAGAGAGAAAGAGAGAGAGAGTGAGAGAGAGAGACAGAGAGAAAGAGAGAGAGAGAGAGAGAGAGAGAGAGAGAGATGATAAATTCCTGACTCAGTCATATTTGTGCGTAATGAATTACACGACTAAGGCTTCCACCTGACTAACATTTTACAGAGGTTGCGCTTCTCTCCACAGCAACCAATTATGCCATCATCCTGGCATTTACCTGGACATAATGATTCACGGCTCAGCCCGCAGCTCTGGCATAACTCACCGACAGCTCGCACGGCGCCCAAAATAAAATATTCATTACTCGCTAACTTCTGTCCAGTAATTAAGACTTTTCTCCCCATATTGTCCTTTAAGATTTCTGAGCAGCTGTCCCTATTAGTCACGAGGGAGCGCGGTGTAGCCTTGTTTTACTGAATCACCAGAGGTTGGCCTGGATTCATTTGAAGCCAGCACTATTTTAAGGCTCTCTGTTTGTCAGTACAAATGTCATGTCGTTTGTTACGAGGGGAAAACTGACGCGCGCTCGCTAAATGTTTTCGGACTAGAGCGGTTTCGGAAAAGAGCACGGAAATGGATTTTAATTTAGCCGGGCATTTTAAATATAGATGGTATTTTAAGGCCTGGACAAAGACAAAGAAAAAGACCAAACCCCAAACAACAATAATAATCATAAAACACACACAGCCAAAGGTGGGGAACCCAGTCTGGTGGACGGGGAAAGAAATGAAGGTGGTAAAAAATAGGTAAAATAATGTCTAGAAACGACACAAACAAGGAGATATTTATGGCCAGCATTGTGGGGTGGTAGTTAAGACTTTTCCTGGTATTGTTACCTGGACTGCTGGAGGAGAGAAAGAGAGAGAGAAAAAAAAAGCTGACAGGCAGCAACTACATGAGGATAAAAATGTCCACAGCCCAAGCGGTTTTTGGGCCCCAATAAATCATCTGTCATTTCATCATGCTCCAACATATAATGAGCAATAAAGTTTCCACACATAGGAAGCCAGCCCCAACACATAAAGAGAGAGGGTGCTGGAGAGGTGCACTGGGGTGTGTGTGTGTGTGTAGGGGTGTGTCTGTGTGTGTGGGGGAGTATCGATGGCCAAGCCGGGTTTCTTCCTCCTTGGTTCTGAAAGTGCACTGATCTCTAACAGATAAAGTAAAGCGTGAAAGTTAATGCTTGATCGCTGTGTCTGGTCCTATTTGACTTGTGAAACAGCACTTAATTAGGTTTGCCTCAATCACATGCATTGCATTGCAAAAGCAAACAAATACATAAATATTATAATAACAAATTGGTAAACTGCTACCCGTGTTATTTGGCAGCAAACAGTTCTGTGCAATTGTGTATACTAATGTATCTATGAAACCTTAAATAAACATCAAAACACAACATGCCTTTGTTACATTGTCTATATATCTGACTTAAGGTTAAGGTAAGGGCCTTATCTTTGCTGTTATTTGGATTTAAGACCATTTTGAATCTTACCTGTTTAATGAAGCAGCTGGAATGTGTGTGAATTTAGACTATATACTATATAAAACCAGCCCTATTATTACAGAATTTCTCATTCTAATAGTGACAAAAAAGTGGATACAAGTTAGGGCTGGGCGATTAATCGAAAAGTAATCGGAATCGACATTCAGAACCTATAATCGATTACATTTTTCCAGGTTGATTATTTCGATTACTTTCCCTTTAAAAATGTAGAGAGTAGAGAGTGTGTGTGTTTCCTTCAATTATTTTAAAATCAAGTAACGCACCCTTCATTCAAAAACCTCTCACCTGTAATATGTGAGCATATTTACTGTACAAAACTCATCAGTGAACTATGAGGGCAAATAAATAAATAAATAAAATAAATAAAAATCGTTCAGTAAGAGATTTTGATTTCAGGCCAAATCGCCCAGCCCTAATACAAGTCACTCACTAGTATTCAGATAGGGTCACTCTATGATCACAGTCAAGGCATCAATATATTTACATTAAACCCTTTCATAGGTGCTTTTATCGCTCATGTCAAAATGATACGAGCACCTGGAAATGCTGCATGACAATGAAAGAGACAAGAACTCTCCCATTGTTTGACAGTATAATCTATTCAAACGGTCGCCTGCATTTTTGTGGCAGGTGCAACACAGATACATTATAAAAATCATAATTCATCAAATGAAAAAAAATACAAAGTGTTAATTCTACAAACTCTACTGACGCAGGAATATGAGCATAACAAAGGAGTTTCTGTCAAAACGCTGTTGGCGTAAGACACTGTCCCTGCTCCTCCGGTGCCTCTCACAGGAGAATAAAATTACTGGATGAGGAGAGAAAGTTGTGTGTGTGTGTGTGTGTGTGTGTGTGTGTGTGTGAGAGAGAGAGAGCCGCACACAGTGCCACACTGGCGCTGGAGCAGACCCAGCCACCTAACAAAGGGAAGAGCAGAACATGAAATAATAGCCGCGGTCGGAGTGAGCCTTCCGAAATGAAGACAGCGGCGACGCCGTAACAAACTCAGACTCCAGGCTCAAGACCAGAATGACAAATAACTTGCTAATAAATTCTGACCCACATAACATCATTTAGGTGACAGGAAAGTCTGCTCCTGCGGCTGCCTCGACCGACACCCTGTCTCGTTTCTGGGTCACACATTCCCCTTTCCACACACACACACACACACACTCGCGCAGAGGAGGGGCTAAGGTGGCCTCCTGGGTAGCAAAAAGGCCAATGTTTGCTCCCGCAAAAATTGTGCACAGTGTAAGGTCATTATTCAGCAGTAATATGGCTATGCAGACAAGGCATTATGTAACAGGCACTACAGATTTATTCTGAGCCATTCAAAATATCAGTTAGGTAAATAAATCAAATACTTAAACGGATACGATACACTATGACAATCATACTGACGCTGGAGGCACATATTTTAATATAGTCCTTATTGAATCTGCCTATATGTGCATTGATTATCAATTATGTATGTAATATTTCATATCATATACTTTGATTAGAATGCTGTAGAGACCTATATATAGACCCTTATTTCAATTTCTCACTCATCTACATACTGTCACAGTTGTGGCCAAATATATATAGGACCTATAGGAGTTAAGATTAGTAAGTGAAGTATAAGCCTGAAGCTTAAGGTATTAAACTGAAAAGCATCCATATTACAGCGAAGGAGCGAACGCCCTGGAGCTGTAGGGTATGACTCATTATGTACAGCTGGTCTGCTTAGTCATAAACCTGTTTATGTTTTTCTGGTTTGTTAAACTGATAACATTCATGGCAAAGCCTTTATGGGTGAGTGGCCAGACTACAGCTGTAGGGCTGCAGTACATCGCTGCGTGTATCACGTTTCAGCGCCGGATACTAAACAGCACTTACAAAGCAAGAAAACGTAAACAAGCGCGTGTGGAAGTAGCCGGCGGAGTGGGAGCAGTTGCGCGACCCAGGCAGTAATGACTGTAGGCGGCGGCGTGCAGCTGTATACGCGCTGACCCCGGGTGCGACCGTACTGGCAGATGCCTGGCAACCGGCTGGGCCCCCACATGAGAGCGAGGGCTCCAGTCCATCATGAAGGATGGCTCCTGCACGCACAGGCCGGGGGGAGGCACTTTAAAACACATACCATATGCAGGCAGGATAGACCTCATTTATCAGGGTGGAAATACTATTTTTTGCACCTCGGGCCCCCTCCCCTCGCCTCCCCTCGCTCCCTCCCGAGCTTCACTCGCCTCCTCACGCCCAGATTTGACAGGTTTCAAGAGGTAGAAATTTCATCTCAAGTGCCGGCCAGGCCCCGGTGTGCTCACACTCTCTTTCTTCCCCTCTCTCTCTCCTTCTCTGTCTCACCGCTCTCTCTCTCTCTCTCTCTCTCTCTCTCGCCACGTTAGCGAGAGACTCGCAGCGACAAGGGAACGCCAAGACGCACCTCCATGTAAATTAAGGTTCACCTGAAGAATAAAAGGAAGAACGGTGAGAGCGTGCCAGTTCTAATGAGGTCTCACAACCAGGGATGGGCCCAGTGATGAGAAGGTGGTGGGGGGGAGGGAGGGGGGGGGAAAGAAAAATACTCCTCAGAAATCACATCAGTTACCGCGCGTGTATGGGGAGATGTCTCCGACAATAGAATCTGGCCAAACCTGACGCTATTTGTTTTGGCATGTCAGAAATAATGTGCCTTGAAAGTCCGCAACAGGCGTACGGGCCCGGCCGGCACATTTGTTATTCCTAATGGGCTAATTGTTCTCCTGGCAGACATAAAAAATTAGGGCCATTTTACGTCATTTACCAAAAATCCTAATTAATTCAAAAAATAATATACAGAGCCAAGGCAAGACAGAAGCACGTGGTGGTGGTGATTGTGTGTGTGTGTGTGTGTGTGTGTGTGGGGGGGGGTGTCTCTGAAAAATGCCCCCCTCTCCCTGAGCTCCATTTGTCTGAAGTGCAGGGTGACGGTGGCTTTATCCCAAACAGCAGGAGCTGTAATCTGGGTAAAGTGGCAGGCAGCGCTCCTCAGCTCCTATACATCACTGGAGGTGCCCTGTGGTAACAGAACCACACTGTCTCACACGCTGATTAAGCTAAGCATGGCCGAACCCTACTGGGAGATGACAGGACAGGGATGGGGCTTCAGGGCCTATACCTCAACAACAACAACAACCCTCAAAAGAAAAAAGTCCTGAACCAATAGCTTTGCTGTGTGTGTGTGTGTGTGTGTGTGTGTGTGTGTGTGTTGATGCTTATTTGTTATGGTTTGTTTCATCTGGAATAAATATGAAGAAAAAATAAATGAAGAAAAAAAAAATCCTCACTTCAACCAGCTGTTGAGACCAATTTATTTTTAAAAACACCTACTTGCCAGCCAGTTAATGAATACATTTTTCTCTGTCTCTCGCGCTATGCCCTGCAGCTATACCTTTCTCTCTCAGCTTCTCATCCAGTGCCCTAGACCTCCGCACCTCCGTTACGCAACAGCCGCGCTGCAAGGCCTCGTTTACTCTGGCGAAGCAGGACTAGTCCTCCAACTTACACACAGTCCTACAGAAGTGCTTCCCACCTTGGCCTTCTTCCTTTCTGTCTGTTGACTGAGCGATTACACACACACACACACACACACACACACACACACACACACACACACACACACACACACACACACACACACACACTCTTTTTGCCCTCTCACACACGCAGTACTATGCAAAAGTCCTAGGCACCTGCGAAAATAATATTTAAAAACTATTTTGATTAGTAGTGAGCGTTTCTTTCTCATTAATATTACTAAAAATACTAAATAAAACCAAAAAAGAATCAATAACATTAAAGCGCAAATTATGATTTTATGTACAGTACATCACTTGGAAGTCCGGGATTAAATGGTAAATTAAATCAGGAGCTGCTGATGGAATTTCATCGATCCGAACTACGGCTGGAGGATCTGAGGAGGAGCCTGGAGCCGAACCTGTGTTCTCCTCACCAGCACACACACTATCAGCTACTTTTACACAAACTAAATACTTTTTGCTGCTTTCTTGTTTCCTTTGCACTTATTCTAATGTTAACTTTGCTGACAGACACTTTATTACAAACTGAAAACTATCTGCATAGGGGTCTAAGACTTTGGCACAGTACTGCACACACACACTTGGAGACACACGGTCATCTATGCAGAAAGAGAACTGAAGTGTGTTTCAGGCCGCTCTCCCGGAACACTCACCTCCATCCTCGGACTCAAAAATTGTATTTAATGCAATTAATAATTGAAGACGTGAGAGCACATGCTTGTCAGGATGATAGATGCATGCTCCGCCAACAATGCGGGAGCAGCGGGAGGCGGCGCTTTGACCTTGAGTGGAGCAGCGGTGGAACCGGGCTGTTCCCCTCAGCCCCGCGCGCAGGCCTCTCATCACTAACCACCCTTATCCCAATTAAAGAACTGTAAAAACATTCAAATTAATGCAGCCTTAACTCCAGGAGCAGGCCCCACTCTCTTAATTAGGGAATAATTATTCACATTTTGATATCCGGGAAAACGATCACACGGAAATTATTTCAGGCACCGTAACAATGGACTGGCGAGAGGGAAGAGGAGGGGGGGGTGGGGACACGAAACGAAAAACTCCATTAGCATAAGGAAGTAATTAACACTTAATTACAGTGGAAGTACCATTACTGTTAATGTTCGATAGCTGCTGCCACTCAAGGTAGTTCAGTGGACTGTGGAATATAGTGGAGTCCTTTTGGGAAGGAGCGACTCCAATCGCAAGAGGAGCCTCGGAAATCCTCCTCAGTCGCACTCGTGGAATAAAGGAGCGGAGGAACGTTTTCAGCAAGACGCAAGCTTACGGGAGGAAAGAAAGAAAACAAACAGTGAGGAAAGTGTGTGTTGCGTGAGCTCTGAGAGCCTGAAAGCATGTGTGTTTTCTCTCTTTTCTACCTGAACATAAACCTTTTCACCCCGGCCCCTATTTTACTGTACAGCCCATTTGAAGGACAATTTAGTGAGAGGGCCATATCCTCCAGGTCTGAAGACTTTCTCTTTTCTCCGACAGGGGAAATGGACCCTGCAGAGCAGGACTGGCCTCTGGATACACACACACACACACACACACACACACAGAGAAAGCTCCCCAACAGCTGGGCTTTGAACTTTTAACCCCTCCACTTTCAGGGTCAACAAATTAGTGCTCTGGCACATTGACCCTGTGGAACGCAGCGTCTTGTCCTCCGAGTTGCCTGTTGACACAAGCCTAGAGCTTTAATAAGGCTATGTCATCCGGCTGCGCAGAAACGTGTCATTGTATCTGAGGTGAGCTAATGCAGAAATAATATTGACATTCGTGTGAATCAAAACAGGCGGCCCGCTGAGTCCAGCATGCATGAGAAACGAGAGCACTGTACATCCTCTCGGCCCGCAGCCTCGGTCACGCCGCGCCGACGCCTGGTCACTCCATCGCCCCTCTAACAATCAGGCAAGTGTGGGCCCTGCAATTAAACAACAACAAAACAAGACGTTCCAGAAGCAACGTTTCTGCCGATAGAGTGAGAAAACACTAAAGCTTTCCTAAAACAAGAAAGAAGTTCATAATGATCTAAAACTTGGATCATTTCTCAGTCATTCTGTTATCTGTTACTTCTTTTCGAGGTTTTCTTGTTTGTATAGCAGTACATTTCTGTCCGTTTCTAAAATCCAGATCATTAATCTTGCGTAGTCAAGTTAGTTTTTATTAAAATAGACAAGATCTGTTATTTAAGATTCATTTTTAACATTTAATCCATATTTATTTAAGATCAGGCTTGTTAAGATGTCACTTTTTGTCAGTTAGTGGCAAATGTGACTTAGGTAACTAGCTATAGCTCATTAATTTATTTATTCATTCATTGCAGCTATTTTGACTGTGGTTTAGATATTTTAGAAAAGTGAAAGTGCCTCCTTCTCGATGTCCTTCCTCTACTTGAGACCTGTTCCGAGGTCAGAGTTTCCCAGCCACAGGGATAACAGGCCGCAATGAAGAATCAGTATCTGTGTGTGTGTGTGTGTGTGTGTGTTATAGGGGTAGTAGCTTGCTGAACTCCATTCTTTGATTATTATCATTACAATAATTCATATCATTATAATTAAAGGTTAATTCTTGCTCTGTAAGCGGGTCAGCTGAAACACTGTTGTGAAATACACACATTAACACTGTAATGCAGTTGCAGACACTGAAGAAAAAAGTGTCAAAAAGATGATGACAGTGAATCTAAAAAAAAAAGAGGAAAATATGGGGAGGGGATCTGGGCAGGTCTGTCCAACGGGGCCCACTCGTTCAGCAGGAGAGCAGTAAATCACCAAAACCCTGTCAGTAGGAAATGTCTGCTGATTTTCCCTCACAAATCATACAGCGTGTCCCTACTGCAGGCAGAACAAAGTGATGTATGCAGTCCCTCCTACAGTCAGTGTAAGTGTTTACACCATATGGAAACCAGAGCGTTCACTGTATATTTTGCCGAACGTCATTATAACCATCGTAACCACCCCCTAAACCCCCATCCCCAGCTGGTCTGGGAACAGTTATGACCTGTGCATTGGCTAGAACACTGACGAAGATGAGTCCAATGAGAAACAGCCTGTGATCCAGTTTCGTATGGTCGGTCTGACCGTGGCTTGACTCTGAAACGTCTTCCAAGGAAGGCTTTGAGGAGCAGCCACAGACTTAAATGATGGTTAATTAAAAATCGAATCAAAGAAAATGCGATAAATGATTGTCCGCAAAGGGCAGGCTATGCTTTAGTGTAAGGACCTTAGTATTTTTTTAAATAAGTAAGAAGAAAAAGTGCAAATAGCATCTAATTGAGTGTCTTAGCTTAAAATCAACAACGTCTGCTTCTTTATGCATGAACAGCAAATAAATAATGATTTGACACTTTTCTAAAACTGTCATTAAAGTCCCGTATTAAAGGTCTGAAAGGTTTTAGGGAGGATTAGAGCTAAAATGTGTGGTTTATGCTTTTACTGTAGTTTCTGCAAAGAAAATTGACAGATTTTATTATATGTACTAAATAAGCTTGCAAAAGCTAGGTGTCCACATACAGTCTATCTGATGGGGACGCATGGAGTTTGATGGGGGGGTTTATATATCTGGGCAGACAGATATATACATAAACCATCAAAAACAATTTATCTCTGTAGTAAACAGGGACCTGACTTTTGACTGAGTTTGCAAGTTTAATTTAATCTTAAATAAACCTAAATAAACACACAGTACGTTTAACGCCCAGCAGCGGTTCTCTGTTAACCGAGGTTAAGCCACTGGAGCAGTAATTATCCTCCTGCACCGGCACACAGAAGCATGACGTTTATAAGGAACAGCCAATCATGTGAATCATGAGGAGTCAAGCAGCTTTTTGCAAAGAATAATGAATAATTGCTCCGATATTTTTCGGCTAAAAGACTTTAGCAACTGAGACCACACCGGTCAGAAAGAAAAGAACATGATGGGTCCGCTTCCGTCAGCAGATTTGTAAATTAGCGAAGTTCTGAGCATAACCTGTCCTGAAACAGGTCAGGGGTACGGGATAAGTTGCCATGGTGATGTATCCTGGTCTAAAAAGTGGGGTGGTGACGGCCTAGTGTCTCTGGACCAAGAGGTCATGGGTTCGAATCCTACCTTCAGCACACCACCACTGGGTTCCTGAGCAAGACCTTAACCCCCAGTTGCTCCAGGGAGAGACTGCCCCCTGTAGGTAAGGAATGGAAGTCGCTTTGGATAAAATGTAAATGTAAAAAAACAAAAAACAAAACAAAAAACAAAACACCAGATGACCAGACTGTACAAAACCCATCTTCCCAACAGTGCGCATAAAGTTACATAATCAGTCACTTGTTAAAGAGTAGAAAAAGCCACTGTGCAGTTCACAGCATGCTGGCATTTAAAGTTACATATTTATGTGCATATCATTAATGCATAGGTCCTAGGCCTCCATCAATAAATGCAAATACGACACAGTTCTGGGTCAGATCACTGTGTTTTTTTAAGGGAATGGCTATTACTGTGCCGAATGGAGGAGAGGGAGCTCAGAAACACTTCAGAAATAAACCATCTGGCCCTGCATCCACAAAGCCTCTTAAAGAGCTCTAAGGAAGGGAGCTGCTTCAGCACCAGCTTCGCGTTTAGCTCAGTGATTGCAGTAAAGAGGGAAGGTTATTCAGAGCAGCTCTGTGATCCTCAGTAACGTCTAGTGTCTTTTTTCCTTCCCTCCACTTTGAGCAGAAGGAACTGTAATTCTGAATATGAGCTCTGCAGTCAAGTTCTCAATGGCAGACCAGTCAGCGGTAATGAATAGGATGGAAAGAGTGTAAT
>JBBPDC010000109.1:36538550-36555945 GCA_037974485.1 Hemigrammopetersius urotaenia
ACATGAAACTATGGTTTACTGTATTAATGTTATTTGTGTTTATTGTAAAATTAGTGTTTTAACACTAACGTAACACTGCTGCCCAGTAGCACACAGCTTTACAGTATCATTTTCTCAGGTGCCTAAGACTTTTGTACAGTACTGTATGTGGTGCAGGGACCTAGAACTCCTCAATGCAAAAGTTCCCTCCACATGCAGCAGAGCTTCAGTCAAAAGATGGACCAGCTGTTGTGCAGCTCTGAAAGAGGAGCCATCCCAGTTCACTCTGACGAGACGGCGCCAGCACAGCAAAGGCTGGATTCTTACCCTTCCATCACACTCTGGTCAATTAGCCCTCATCAAAAAAAAAAGGAACGATGTTTCCCATGTATAATACACGCAAGGAAGTCTTTTAATCATTTCAAAAAGAGGCCCAAGCAGCACATGTCTGAGGAGCTTTCAAGGAAGCAGCCAATTAGAAGTGTGAAAGTCGGAATATGCTTGGCGAGTTTGATAACGCTTACATATGGCATATGCTGCCGTCTATCCATAATTTAGTGCTCGCATAATTAACAGCTATAATGTATGGCGATGTCACTTCATCTTCAGCTGAGGAGGCTGTGATTTGAATGCTTTGTGCGTTTGCATACGAAATGCGAAATATCAGTTTGAGCAGACTTTGTTGTGATGGCGGCATAATTCACAGCGGCGTAATTTACGGCGCGGGAAACACAGCAGTGTTTATCGCAAAACAAATTGAAATGCCACAGTCAGAGTGATCAAAACAGACACGGAAGGGAATTATTGCTGGTTTGCAAATCGGGAAGGATTCGCCTTTTCCGCCACCCTTATGGCTGAATCACACACAAAATGACAGGTTGTATCTGGCAGAGGATGTTACCCTCGTCACTCAAAGTCTTTTATTTATCGACTCCCTCTTCCATCCGCCCTTAAACATGAGCGCTCTTGATTTTGCTCAGATAACATGAGGGTCTAGGAGAAGCGTCTGTGTCGTATGGTTTGTTTTCTGTAGATTAGAGTCAGGTAGCAGGTAAGCCTGTTGTTCCGTGTGTGTGTGTGTGTGTGTGTGTGTGGCTCCAAGAGGCTCCTGAAGCCACCTGGCTGTTCTGAGCGCTTAATATCCCAGATATAATCCATTTATAGCCCCAAATCTGCACCTGAGTGCTCAGTGACACTCCGGTGCCCCTCTTAAAGCCGCAGCCTCTGGTGAGCAGCCACCAGCATAGTGCAGCGTGCGGTGTGTATGCGCCTGGGACGGCGAACTTTTCAAATGTATATGCCTGCTCACTAATCTCCCTCCATTCATTCTGATTATGCAAGCCGGCCGGATTCAGCGGCAAGGGGAGAGAGAAAGAGAGAGAGAGAATGAGAGAGTGAAAGAGAGAGAGAGAGAGAGAGAGAGAGAGAGAGAGAGAGAGAGGGCGGGAGGGATAAGCAGACCACAGTGTACTGGGGACTGTATTTTCTCCAGGGTGTGTGCCTAGCTTGACATGAAAAACCTGATTGAGCAGAAAATATGTGCTAATGTTCGCAGCGGCACTCTATTATATTAAAAAGTATGCTGGTAAATATTTGCCACATGTTATTAGGGCACGCAAACCACAGGGTATTTGGAAGGGCCAAAGGTCAAATCTAATGCACTCCCCGGAGGGGGCAGTTTTGAATATAACCAAATGGAGGCGAAGCCAAGAATACCCCAAGGAGCCGTGGAGCACATTGTAAATGATTGCGGCGTATGTGCGCATGTTTATCCGAGGACAGTAAGTATCTCTTTCGGAATGGCTCGCAAGCTGTCATTATTAATAAAATGACACGGCTAATGGCAGCCTCCGAGCGGGAGCCCTCCTTTCCTGAGTACGGGTCCCATTAAAAGTCTTTGCTACAGCAAATAGCAAGTTAGGTTATAACCTAACAAGGTACAATTTCACCCCCTCCCCACCTCCAATCTCATGTTTTTTTTGGTTTTTTTTAAGGCAGTTTAAAGTCAAGAATAGCTTCTGTTTAAGCCCTCTTGATCTGCACGGAAAGAAAGTTGAATATTTAATGCGAAGGCAGCTTTGATAAGACTTCTTCCCTCTAATTAAAGCCACATTTCTGCTCGGCTCAGGCTAAGGGAAAGCGAACGTGGCAGCAGCTGGAATATTGAACATTTCTGGTCAGCAGATTCTTTTTTTGCCTAAAAAGCTACCCATTAAGTCCGGCTTAACAATGCTCTCAAATAAAAGAGGTTGAGGTTCAGCGAAAAACAGGCCCGTGTCCAGGCCTCGTTTCGCCGGGCGCGCGGAAGGGGAAGCGCGGCGGGGACGGGACCGCGGCTCGTCTGTCAGGGATGGCGCAGGATTAATAAAAGATGCCATGTTTAAGTAGGCATGTCCATTAGCAAAGAGCCATCATTTATTCATTCAGATGGGGTGGAACCGACCACTCTCTCAAACGCAGCCAAATCGCCATTTTCAGCTCAGTCAAACTAATAATGTATTAAATTCACTGTGGACTAATGTTTTTAGAGCAATAATAATATTATTACGAGCTCTTGCCTGATGCGGAATATTCCTGAATATTGTATGTTTGGGAGAGAGCTTTAGCAGCGGCCCTGCTCCTCTGTAATAGAGCCATTAGCCGATCCCACTGACCAGTCACTAATCTATTTAGAAGGCCAGAGCTCTGGCAGCAGGCCCACTTCTACACTACTCTGCCAGGACAACCTGATAAATGTTATTAAACCGATGACAGGGCCTGTACACTTTCTAAATCATGTTGCCTGGTCAAGACACGGAAATTTAGAAGGTGATGCCTCTTTTAGTCCATTCTATGACGGAAGATTTTGGCTGACAGAACCAAATTGAATGTCTATATCAGTAGCACTGAATGCCCTTTAATGTGAATGTATTTTACTCTCGACTCTTTCCTACTGCTTACATTATCATAGAGTGCATTTTTTAAATAAATTATTATATTATTATTTAAAAAAAAAAAACAACTAAAAGAGGTTAGGAGGTTTGGACATCAAATGCTAAAATATTAATATTATTTAGAGAATAAATCAAAGGGAGTGTTTTAAATTTAAGTCCCTCAAATCCTTAAAATTATGTAAAGCATTCCTTGCCCACTGCAATAGAACAGGGAGGTATCACTTCCGTGCTTGTTTTACACGGCTGTGTGTGTTATTGGTGCCTGCTGAGGGTCCCGGACCGGAGTTAAAACCACGCTGCCCTCAGGACATTTCACTGTGTAACCAAAGAGAGCATGACCCTTATTACATGGGGGTGGGGGGTGGGGGGCATGACTAAAATGACTCGCAGAGGTGCAGGCTGGCGTATATGCTCCAGTCATGCCGTGTAATGAAGTGAGATTTATTTGAGTCTTGTGGCTTTCTAAAATATACCTCCCCTTCCAATTCATCTTCTTTACACAAAGCACAATGACCTCATGCATGTAAAGCAGCAGAGGCAAGAAAACATCCCAAGCACATGCAGTAGGCCTACATAGCACACAGCACCCTAAACAGAAGCTTACATCTATATTAGCTTATTTGAGCAGCATTATCAACTAACTTACCATAAAAAAAAGACTCATATCCAGTAATTTATGAAGTCTGTCTGATCAGGCGGGCGTAGTTACAGTCTAGTGCAGCAATACACACACAAACACGCTCAGATCAGCCATAACGTTAGTTCCCCCTCGTACCACCAAAACAGCTCTGACCCACTAGACCCCCGGAGGTCTCCATAAGACCTCTGTAGGTGTTTTATGGTATCTGGCATAGGGCTGGGCGATTAATCGAAAAGTAATCAAAATCGACATTCAGAACCTATAATCGATCAAATTTTTCCAGCTCGATTATTTCGATTACTTTCCCTCTAAAAATAGAGAGTAGATAGTAGTGTGTGTTTCCTTCAATTATTTTAAAATCAAGTAATGACCCCTTCATTCAGAAACCTCTCACCTGTAATATATGAGCATATTTACTGTACAAAACTAGTCAGTGAACTATGAGGGTAAAAATAAATAAAATAATCATTCATTAATCGTAATTGAGTTAAAATGTTCAATTAATCGAGATTTTGATTCCAGGCCAAATCGCCCAACCCTACTCTGGCACCAATATGTTAGCAGCAAATCCTTTATATGTTTCATGTAAAACAATTCTCACAGACCGGTTTGGAAACTAAACACAGAGCGCATTTGTTTTTTTACTCATTGTTACTAGCTCGTGGGCTTCCTGTGAGAGCCGGTACCATCTCCTTCCCAACTAAGTGATGCACACACCCATATCCAGGCACATAGAACACCCGAGTCATCAGATGGTCTTCTTCCATTGGTCCATGGGCCAGTTCTGATGCTCACATGCCCACTGTAGGCTTATTCAGTAATGGACAGTGGTCAGAATGGGCACTCTGACCGGTCTGTAGCCTCATACACAGCAAACCACAAGTTAGTGTCCTATTCAGCCAAAAAGCCGAAGCTTTAATGCAGCTAGAAAACAGTCTCGACTTGCTACTATTAGCGACGAAGGTTCATAAAATCACAGGTATGTTTAAAAACGTCAGGACGGATTTTATTTGAGTACAGAACGGGATGCGGTGGACCATGCATGGAATGAGAAAGTTACTACCATTTCCTCACAAACAAAACAAACTTTAACTTCTCTCTTCTTGCTCTTTCACTCCCTTTTTTCAGAATTCGCTTAATGGCACCCATGTGAGCATTCTCAATGGTCCCATTTTACCTCCACCAGAACATAATTTCTTACCTCTTTAAAATACACTTTTGTGGCTCGACAAAACCATAAATTGTCCCCCGCAAATCTAACGGCCCCTTGTTCAAACACTGTGTCCCCGCCACTAATATCATTTTAACATTTGCCTTCTGCTCTGGGTCCTCGGAACGCTGTCGACTACGCCACAAACCCCCAAACCGATCACAGACAGGAAAACCCCATTATTAACAGCAGCAGCACACTGCTTCATTCAGCACAGTCCTGCTAGATTGGGCCATATGGATTTTTATACTGCTGTTCACACTGTAGCCTGTTCAGACTGTCAGGACAAAGCTGTGTAAACGCACAGGCTAAGCTGCTCTTGTTAAAGGTTAGGCAGGCCTTCCAAACAGTAATTGTGTATGATAGGTTAAGCATGTAATGCGCTGCAGCCGGCGAGAGCACCTTTTCACCCATCCACACGCTGACCTATTCCACTTCATAACCGTAATGCTGTAAAGGTAGCGTGTCCTGCTGGGGCCGGCTGTAAGCTGTAATAAAATGTAAGACGGCTGAATGGTGAATATGGTCTAGGTCATGCTAAGCACCACTTGACTTGCTCGAATACCCAAAGCCTGGAATTTAACGGCCTAACTCTCGCAGAACAGAGCCGTGCCACTTTGTTTTGTCAGTCAAATCTGGGTAATAAAAGTGGAATAATAATGAAACCACATCCACTCACCTCTACTGATTCATGAATTACACTAGACTCAAACTACACACCAGGTGTCCAGTGTGCAGCGGTCCACATGTAACTGCCCAAGGGCATTTTACATATATATATATATATGCATAAACATACACACACGCATATATCATACGTGAATCAGCAGTCGCGATTTCAGTCTCATGTGAACCCCCCGCACAAGCTCGGAAAAGGCAGATATTGTCCGCATTTTTTTGTTTTTGTGACATCCAGGCCTCGTCCACCACGCCCCCTCGTACTTGTGCTGGTCAGCTAAGCACCGCATATAAACCCTGCATGGGGACAAGGGGTGTGGCGGATGAGGCCCTGACATTACAGCTTTAGTCGTCCCTATATATATATATATATATATATATATATATATATACATATATATATATATACATGTTTGTATATTTGTGCTAAATTAAACCAAAATATAATTTAATAATATTGCTACACAAATATGAACATAAATTATAAATAAATAAGCTACATTTCCATATTAAAATAACTGTTTCGGTACTGGGGAGAGTAACACAACGAAAACCCGTCTTGGGATGGTGAAATATCACTGTACTCACAGGAACGAGGTTTGAAAGTAGCCAATCCGAGCACGCTTTTTATTTCTCCTTGCTGCTGATTGGCTGCTGCCCTGTGTCTCAAGTGTTCTCGTGTTTTTCGTTCTGTTCTCCTTAAAGCCCTGTATTTTTATTACTGTAAATTAAAATAATTCATTACTGTATTTAACTGCTTGTGCCGGTGAAAACGACAGCAAACGCATATGAATTACAGTACTGTCTATACAGCGGCGATATCAGTATTTACATTCTTTACATTTTCTGTAAGGCTAATGAGTATATATAATTATACATAACTATACATAATATATATAATTACAACTATGGAATTCTTTAGGGGACCATTTTAGCATCTGTAATGACCCTGAAGAACTTTTTACAAGAACCGCTCAAAAAAAAAAAAAAGCATCATGCTAAGGCTGTCCGAACATTTAAAAGGTCTTTCACATCATGAAATCACTTAATGAAGAAATGATGGCTCTTTCAGGAAATGAAAGCTTTCCTCTATGGCACTACTCAAAGAACCCTTGGCTCCATTTTTGAAAGGAAAACAGTCACTTAGCCAAGTTAGTTACAGTAGCCTTAACAGAGCTGCTAATGAGTGCTAATGCTGAAATACGATGTTTTACAGGTATGTTGGAAAGCACCTGCCTAAGACCACTGGAAACATTCTAAACCCAATATGTCAAGGAAATAGGGGCGTACTAATGCATTGTGGCACTGGGAAATCGCAATGTAATAAAGGTGGCTGTGTTTACACCATCATCGCTGCTGTCCAGGTGCGCAGAAAACCTTCCTGAGTTCTTCTGCTCTTTCCACGCTTTTAAGTGCAGGAGGTCAATAAAGATAATCAACTACAAATAACGTCAATCATTCTATTTGCTAACTAAACAAAAAACTACACTTTTCATTCATTAAAATCAAGTATTTAGCTACAGGCAAGTAATTGTTACAACCCTAATATTGTTAAAAATATACGATGGAATATAAATATATAAATATATGGACTTTATGTACAATTATGCAATATTGTATTTTCTGTATATAAGATTTAGATTGTTTATTATATTGTACTGTTCATTTATACACACATATATATACATATCTATATTCATACATATATTTATATTCATAAACAGTATAAACATATATGTACAAAAGTACTATATATATTTGTTAACGTTTATCTTATAGTCATAAATATAAATCCATATTACGTATTCATATTGTAGATTTATTATTGTATATGATATTTGCTCAGTATATTGTTTGTTGTATCTTTTAATTGTTGTTGTTTTTATAGTGTTGTGCTTGAGAGACACCATCTACCGGAATCAAATTCCTTGTGTGTGTTCGCTCACACACTTGGCCAATAAACGCGATTCTGATTCTGATTTTTCTGATAAATGTTACAGGCTGTTGAAGGGTTCAGGTCTAGGTTCGGTCTGCTGTAAAGCAAATTCAAGGTTCAAGATTATTTTACTGTCGTCATAAGCTGGGAACATACATAGCGTGAGGAGACGTTTCTCCAAGGACCACGGTGCAACATAAAACAACATTCAGCATTTAGGTTACAACAGTGACAACAGACAACAGAATAAATAGACACAAACATTGTAAGAGTGATGTATGTAACAGTATAGTGTGGAAGCTACGTAAATCTTCCAGAGGGATAAGCAGTGCACTATTAGTATGAGTATGGGGTAGTAGTGGGTAGGATACTTGCCTCTGGACCAAGCGGTCATGGGTTCGAAACCTACCTTCAGCACCACCACTGGGTCCCTAAATAAGACCCTTAACCCCAAGTTGCTCCGGGGAGACTGCCCCCTGTAGTTAGGGAATGGAAGTCGCTTTGGATAAAAGCATCTGCTACATGCAATAATAGACAGCAGTAATGTGAAAGAAGTGTGTATGGGATGTGAATCTGAGACAGTACAGTAAGTAGACCATACACAAGTTAAAACACAGTTAAAATGATATTTCCTCGAGACACTCTAGGAAAGTGCTTTGGCCTTCTGGAGGTTATGGACCAGCTAACTCGCAACCTAATCTAAATGTACCTGATTCAAATCTCGGGTTGATTATACACTGCTTAAATGAGCAGGATGGGAGGGGAGAAGGGTAGAGAGAGAGAGAGAGAGAGAGAGAGAGAGAGAGAGGAAGAGGAGAGTGAGTGTGAGTGTGTGTGTGTGTGTGTGTGTGTGAGGCTAATTTGCACGAGCGCTATCTGGTGTAGGTATGTTAATGAGTGCAGAGGCACTGGAGATCCAGCCAGCGTCCATATCGACTCGTGAGGAGAACCTGGCAGAACTAATCCTGCTGTCTGATCTCCCTCCAGTTCCATGCCACTCCGTTAATTACTGAGCCACTATTGACGAGCCCTGAGCGCAGGGAGCACAGCCATCAAACAGCAGAGCAGAGCGATTAGCAGATCACTCCCCAAATTTACACCGCCAGGAGAGAACGGCCATTATTCACTTTAGAGTGTAATGACAGTGCTTTATGTTCAGACCTGGATCAGGTTTGAGCTCAGGATGGGAAATTAGCTCTCTCTCTCTCTCTCGCTCCCTCTCCTTCTCACCTGAGACTGGCTCCTCTCTCTCCGGGCCTCCATCAGTGCGGAGGAAAGAAGTTCGACTGAGATTAGTGGATTTGGAAAGTCCTGTTGAAAGGAAGTTTAAATTAGATTGGCGGTTCAAACCTTTTTGATTAACTATTGAGGTGATGGAGCTCATATATCTCTGCATAATTTATTGAATTGGACTTTCGGATGGAATAGAATACAGTATTAGTTAAACTTGATATAATAGGGAAATGAAAAAAAAAAAGGTTTAAGTAGGAGTGTGTGAAATATCGGCGGCTGATTTATTAGTCGCTCATGAATAGGAAAATGTATTCTCCTTGGTCCCATATTGGAATTACAGGTCAAACTCATAATTTAGCATCCTAGTATTAGTGCTGGACACTTCCATTACTCTTAACTGACGCAGATGGACAGCATGCTGGATAACATAACCGTGTCACGCATCGGTGGTTTTAGAAGTGCTACATAAATAAAAAATTCATAACTAGAGACAAAGAAAGTGGACGGTTAATTATGTGTCCAGAGAGTCGAGTATAATAGAGTCCTAGCATTTACATCTTCTAAATAATGTAAAATATTCACACAGATGAACGCAAGTGTTAATATGCCATAGATATGGATATTGATAAACAGGTCAGAGCTTCTTATACTCATGTCTAGATTATCAGTGCTCTATGTGGACAAAGGTATTAGGACACACCTCTTAAATATTGAATGTAGGTGGAAAGGAAATTGCGAGCCAGGCCTTCTCATCCAACATCAGTGTCTGACCTCATATATGCTCTACAGAATGAATGGGCACAAATTCCCACAGACACTACACAATCTCTGTTATAGCTGCAAATTGGGGACCAAATCCATATTAAAGTCTATGTGTTTGAATACAATGTCATTCAAGTCCCTGTTGGTGTAATGGTGTCCCAATACTTTTGTCCATGTACATCGGCATCAGCTACAATAAAGTAATAGCCTTCCGTTTCAGTACATCCCTAATACCAAGATAAACTAAACCATACAGTAAATAAGCCTAGAATGTATTATTTAAACTTAGAACAGTCAGGCAGCCGTAGATGCTCTAACCTTTACCACATGCTCCATGTTCGGTAATAAGTCGGGCCCCATTTTTAGCCTTTCTAGACCACTGATGTTCTTTAATGGGCTGGGTTCAATCCAACCTGCCCTTAGAATGACTGATCTCTGCTAACTACCCCTGGGTGATTCTCACTTTCTCACAGACACACACATACATACACATCTGCCCCCGTGGCCCCCCACCCTCTCCGACCCCCCCACCTCAGCCTGGGGGCAAAATCACCCCCCTTATTAAGATGGTAATGTCTGTGAACTGGAAGTCAGGGCATGGGGAGGCAGGGGGGTTTCTCTTTTCCTCGATCAACCAAGCTCATCGTGTATTACACAGAAGTGCATGGCAAATACTGCGCAGCTGCATAATCAATATGAGGACCAGCCTCTTACCATCCAACAGCCAACAGCTATGCAGGCAGACGTGAGCTGCTTGCAGGAATTTACATGTAAATAAAGTCCAAAAGGCAGGCGTCTGGATGTGCACCCCCTCCCTAACTAGTACTTCCAAATAATCACGAATAATATGATGTGACGCCAAAAATAATAGTCAATTCGATCCACAATTCATCTAATAATGTTTAATTTTACTCCTCATTTAACATGACTTCCTGCTCAGTGATTACAAGACACGATGGCATTAATTTGAGCAAGATGTACGATGTATCATCGCATTTTCCCCGTTCGGATAATGAATCGCGGCGATGCATTCCAATCAAATTCCTAAGAATGCAAAAACTCGCAACACTAATAGCTTAATCATGTTCTGATGACAGCCCCTTTAATGGCATGCATTATTTACTGGCGAGCTTTTAAAAATAACAGCCTGGCGGTACGCTGTCTACCATAAACTCATCCGCTGCTCAGAAAGGTGTCATGTTTGTCTTCTGAAGGTCAGGGTCTGCATTCAAACACTGCAAAAACAAGACAATGACGATACATTAATGAAATGCGGCGAAGTGGCCTCACAAAATCAGAGTTATGCTGCGTTATAACTGTCTCCAACAGAGTTATTAGTGCTATATAAAGCTTTATAGATGTAAATAGGGAGTGCAACCCGTGCACTTTCTCGTCTGGCTCTCCGTTCTATATTGAGTTAGAGGGTGCAGAGACAACAAAAGTGTCATCGCGGCAAACGCATCGTCAGTGTAAACATATTTGCATACCTATATTTCTCACATATTGCAAAAAGAAATCCAAATGTATTATCCCCGACACAAACGACTAATATTGGCCATGAGGACCCATAGATCCCCTGTATAGACACAGTTATTGCTTGCAATAACAAACACATGCTGTAATTTGACGCTATTTCTCAAATCACTGTAGTATAACCTTAGGGCTGTGTCTGCATGCAGGGTTTTGTTAGTTTAACCTTGTTTAACTGGTGCAGCCTGTATTGGTATAATAAGGGTAAAAGTACCATTAAAAAATTCAAAAATGTATGAATTTTGCTAGGAGGCAGGTAAAGGCAATGTGGCAGAAATACATTTCCTCAATATATGATATGAATTATGTTATCTAGTTTAATTTTTACAGAAGGTCAGTGTTTTAAAGCACTAATAACATCCTTAACATCCTCACCAAAGCATACGCTGATGTAATATGATGCAACTTATTATAATAATAACTGTAGTCATATTGTCCACCCCCTGTTGTGGGTGTATTTGAGCATAAAACAAGCAACAAAGGCAAAGTAGTTTAATTAAAAAAAAGAGTGTTATGGAAATATTTATCATTACCACGATAAATCACATTAAATTACTCGCTTTTATAAGCAGATCACTAGTGCTGCCAGTAACAAGAATGAATGCATCAGTTACAAGGAGAGCATAATTAGGCCTGATTCATTAGATTTAGTGCAGTACAGTACAGTATCACAAATACATGTTATACCATTATAACATGTATATTATAATGGTATAATAACACATTAACCCTCAGATATAATTCTGCATCACTAATTTTCCAGGCTACAGCAAACTAACTATGGCAATGAAAATGTCTTGAAGTATCATGCAGTTATATCCATTTACTTTACTGCTACATTATTTCATATTGAATTCTTCACCATTAAATATACAGTAAATCCATTTGGCAATGAAATAGCATATCAAATGTAGTAATAAAAATACATCATCTGCTGAAAATTATGGGAAAAAACAACAAAAATGAAGGAAAACATCCATTTCCACAACATTTCATTTTGTTTATACAACAGTTTTTTGTATAAAAGTACTGATCAGTTACGTAATGTACCAGTACTGATACATTACCTAACTGATATATCAGTCAAGCTCTATTCGTTAGATTTGAACAGAAGAGCAAGGTCATAACCCGTCATAACACTAGACTAGGGGTTAATTTTCTGGTCCGTTTTTGAGTGAGAGAGCACCAGCCCGGTTTCTGTTACTTCAGGACACATTCCTAATGTTAACTACACCACGCTCTGATTCAAATTCATGTCGTGCAAAAAAGTCACTGAGTGGTATTCATCATATGATTAGGGCTTTGGTGTGTGAGGTTTGTAAGGGAGAGCCTGGGAACTTTCTCTCTCCCTCTCTCTCTCCCTCTGTGCTGCAGTGTGCTGGTTTGTCTCTAATTTGAGGCTGTTGTCAGTAAGAGCGCTGGCCTTGCCCTGAATAAGCCTGGGGATTGAATTACTCTCTCCACTCCGCTCGGGGTGACCTCGTCAGAGGAGGGGTTAAGGAAAGAGAGAGAGGGGCCCCTGGCTGGCCACAGCGGCACCCCACTCCTCTACAATACCCCCCGAGGGTCCTGCAGCGGCCAGCTTTCCTCCACTTCTTTCACCTCACATCCGTACTGTACCTATTACACATGCGCACACACACACACACACACACACACACACACACACACACACACACTCTCTCTCTCTCTCTCTTAAATGACCCACTGCAGCCACCGTAGCACCCTGCAGAAGGCTTGTCCCCATTAGGACTGATTGTTGACCTGATTTTGGTCTCCCCAGCGTCCTCCATAGTCAGAATTTGAGCGTTTGTGATCTTGTGATGCGGTTTTAAAAGTGTTTTTTTCCCCCCTTTTTCTCCCTCACAGGCATTGTGTTTTTCAGCCTTAACAATTCCACAATATAAACACAAAAAGGATGAAAGGGGTGCAAAGAGAGAAAAGGGGAAAGAGACAAGGAGAGGGAGAGAGAGAGAGAGAGAGAGAGAGAGGGAGGGAGGGAGGGAGAGAGAGAGAGAGAGCAAAAGCAGAGCACAGAAAAAAAAAAAGAAGATTTTTTTGGTCTGTATGCATTTCAGAATGCCTATGAAGAGCACTGCAAAAAATCATGTTACACCAAATTAATTACAGCAGCATCTGAACACATCTCTCTCTCTCTCTCTCTCTCTCTCTCTCTGTGCCCGTCCTCTGCTGTGACTATTGTTTTCCTATAATACCTCACGGAGTTCTACCCTCTCCTGTAAAAAATTCAGAACCCCCGTTAGACTTGTCTGGAGTCAAGGTCAGAGCATGTGCCTGCTGATGACAGACAAATCTCTTTCATTTTTCATGAGTTGCTTAAAGGCATAGAGCGTTTTTCTGCCAAAGCACGGCCCCGTATAATGCGCCATCAGTTTCTTCTTTTTTTTTTCCCTCCCCTTTCTTTTTTCCCCTCCACCTTGCTCATTATGTCAAGCTATACACACACACACACACACACACACACACAAAGACACATATTTGCTTTGAATTGATGTTTTGGAGTTGCAAGTTGTGTACGACTCACACTGTGAGGGCATAAATACGAGGGGGGGGGGTATAAAAAGAGTCATACACCCAGGTAATTCACTGCTGCTACAAAAACATTCCTGTCAACAACAGCTCTCTAGCAAAGCCTTCTATGCTCTTTTACACTCACCGTGTGAATGCATTTGACAGACTAACTGCATCTGCCAAGCCTAGTGTAGAAATGGGATGTTTAGGCCGAGCCTCGGTAATTATGTTCTTCAAAGACGCAGCTGTAAAATGAGATTTCTCTTGTGATCAACATCCATTTCATTTGGAGATGGACAATTTTGATGCAGGAAGATAATTGCTTAAAATCAGCCATTTGTTGGTTCAAATGTAAGATTTAATGGATATTCACGTTCACTATAATAAACATCTAACGGCCCACACAGCAATTCCATAAGAGTGCATACACTGGTCAGCCTCGACATTAACAGCACTGACAGAAGTGAACACGTTAGGTGGGTTTCCTATAAGGTATTAGGTGCAACTGAACAGTCAGGTCTTGAATTGTGTGTGCAGGAAGCAGGAAAACTAGGCAAGTGTAAGGATATGAGCAACTATGACAAGGACCAAAGTGTGAAGCTAAATGACTGGATCAGAACCAAAATGGTAAAACTTACCAAAGTTACCAAAGACGGTCCAAAGAAAGATAATGGGTTCACCAGAAACAGTGATGTACATCGGGCCAATCACAGAGAAGGGCTACTGCAACACAAAATGCTGATAAACTCTGATAAAAAAGGAGTCTGAACACACACTGTGTAGCTGCAGACCAGGCCGAGAGCCCATGCTGACCCCCTGTCCACCATCAAAAGCCCTTACAGCGGGCATGTGAGCCTCAGGACTGGACCATGGACCAACGAAAGAAGGTGGTCTAGTCTGATGAATCACATCATGCAGCTTGTTGGGTACATGAGCGTCCTAACCCTAACCCATACCAAAGAAAGAGATGGCACCAGGATGTACCATGAGAAGAAGGTAAGCCAGTGTGATGCTCTAGGCCAGTGGTTCCCAACCTTTTTTCCTTGAAGCCCCCGTTTGTCTGTGTCCAAGAGAAGCCAGGCCCCCAACTCTTCCTTGCATAGACCCCCAAACTCATATAAATAAAGTTACTCATTAAAAATCAGCAGTTGTAGGTTTTTGTTTATACTTATGCACACACACACACACACACACACACACACTTTCAGAGAAGTATCAGCACCTATACAGGCCTATACACACATTAACTCAAACAGTCTGTTGATATTCACATGCACATCATGTCAACATAATTGTTATTAATTACAATAATAATAAACACTCATAAAAAAATAATCAAGTTATTCCCTACATTTTTAATGTGTACAACTATAATTTTGGTCACCTCAGTGCAGACAAATTTTTTCCGCACCCCCTGCGATCTCTAGCGCCCCTCAAGGGGGACCCGGACTATAGGCAAAGTCCTGCTGGGAAACCCGGAGTCCTGGAAGTCGTGTGGACGTTACTGCTGCGGAACAGGTAATGATATTTTATAATGGCGGGGGCTCTTTCACTGCATAAAGTGTTCAGAAATGGTTTTAGGAACATGAAAGAGTCCAAGCTGTTGCCATGGCCCACAAATTCCCCTGATCTTAATCCAATCGAGCATCTGTAGGATGTGCTGGACAAACTGGTCCTATCCATAGAGGCCTCACCTCAGGACTGAGAGGATGTGCTGCTAATGTCTTTGTGTCACATATCACAGCACACTTCTCTCAGAGTCGTATCAGACGTGCAGAGATCAGGAAACCCTGCGTTATTTAGGGGCTAATATCACAATATATGTATAAAGGTGTTTATGACACTGAGAAATTTCATGTACTAAAGTTGTGTCTTGCTAAATCTCAGCTAGCTGCATTTTCTGACATCCCAAAAGCAACAAATTCAAGAAGCGTTCTTCTTGGGTCTTAATTTGTTTGTATGACCTCTGTGCATAAGTGAGCAAAGGTTCATTTTGATACTTAATCAACTTACATAAAAAACAATACCTATTAGTATCTGCAGTATACTAATGTAGTAATTCAATATTTTGAGAGAAAAGCGGGATCAATACATGGAGGCCCAGTTTTTGATTTATTACATAATAATTAATACTGATAGACTAATTGGTAGATGAGCACAGAAACGGGAATTGTGGCTTGATGGTGATTATTTTTTTTATTCTAGATTAATCTCACTGTAATCTAGGAATTAATCTAGATTAAAATGGCTCATTTGAATTCTGCCGAAGGGATGGGAATCGATAAGAAATTATTGATGTCGAAGCTATTATCGATTCCTAAAGAGTTACAGAATGAGCCTGTTGCCTTAAGAAAGTTTGCATTCCGGGTAAATGAGTCTCTAGGGAGGCTGGGAAATGTAGTTTTTCAGTGTGTGGTAGCGCGGGAGACACAGTCAAAACAGGTGGGCGGAGCTACCAGGTCCAGTTTCTCCGCCCTCCTACACGCCGCAGCTTGTAAAACTCAACGAAACCAAAATGGAACATGAACGTCCGTTTTTTCCATTTTTGATTTGAGCACAAAATGGGAAATCGGAAAACGAGCCGTTATCCGTTTTGTCGTTTGGTAACCAAAATGCAAGTGGTTATTTGACCCAGCTCCCAACTTTGGGAATAGATTAATGGAGATATTTTTTTTATCACCTGAGTCTCACGTTAACCCTGATAACGGCCCACCACTAATTTAAAGCCAACATTGATTCGATGGAATTTGAAAGCAATCTTCCAGTGCGATTCCCAGATCACTTTGTAACTCTGCTTTTGGATAGATGGATGTACTCATAGTCCAATCATCACACAGTATGTAGTATGTCACAAACATTTAGAAACCATTATGGATACATATGCCTCACGTATTGTAAGGCCATATTGTAGGGCATCTAATGACTCCCACCTCATCATGAGCCTATAATACAGCCTATATCAGCCACATCAGCCTATAATACAGCCTATATCAGCCACATCAGCCTCTCATCACCCATTATTAGCTACTTAGCCACAGTAATATCTGAAAAGGAAAAGTTGTCGAAACTCTGAAAGGACCTCACCTTGCGATCATAGCGGGAAATCGACGCCTTGAAGCAAGAAGCTATGCAGCTTGCGCTCTACCAACAATTGAGAAAACATTATCCTCCACCTAGATGCCCAGGAGGCCTTCACAGCCAGCCACACATACAGCCATGCCTGCGCTCTCGGCCATGCCGCCGCTCTTTCATCACTCTTAATGTGTCATTAATAAACTGACAGTGCTGCGCCTTGGCTAGGAATCGTGTGGAAAACGTTTTTATCCCTCGTGCCAGGAGGTTTGGGGGGGTGGAGTAGACATTTCTTTGTATATTTTTTCCCTGAAACCAGGAACACTGAAACTGAAACTGTTTCCGTGTTTAGTATTTAGGATGCTTCTCAATGCTTAGTTTGACATGAAGAAATGAAAGGAATATTGCAGTTAAGTGACCTCTATCGGTTGCATTTCTGTCGTATAATCAATGATAATTTAGATCTTTGGACACATTAGTTCAAAACATACTCAGAAGAAGACAACAGGAAATGTGCTTCAGCATCTGACAAGAGGCTTCTATTACATGCAGGCCTGGCATCAGGAGGTCATTCACTGGGGTAAGAGCCAATCATGCACCACTAAATCCACCACTGGAAAGCAGCAAAAAGAACTACAGGTTCTATAGAGCAGTGGTCCCCAACCCCCGGGCTGCGGACCGGTACCGGGCCGTGGGTTATGTGGTACCGGTCCGCGGAATGTTCCCCGTGTTCTGCTGTCGCTCGTTGTTATGGAAACGCTGTTAATAAAGCTGCGAGTTCACAATGGATTTACGTTTATTATTATATTTTTAAAATATCCCCATTTTTATGCGTATCATTTATCTGTATGAATGCGTATACATTTATTTATCTGCCGCTCCTTAAAGGC
>JBBPDC010000109.1:36644004-36654025 GCA_037974485.1 Hemigrammopetersius urotaenia
CCTCGAAAACCGCTATTAGCTGAAAACCGCTCACCTCGGACAAAAGTAATGGGACACCGGGGCGAGGTGAGCGGTTTGCGGGTCGTTGGAAAGAGTGCGAGATATAAATAAATAATTCCATGAAATGAACACGGTTTACGAGTTTTGACTCATGAGTCACAGCACCGAGTCCGAATTTTTAAGTGTATTAAATATCATTCGCCTGGTTGGATAGGCTGATGTTTTGGAATACCTGAACTTTTTTATGATCAAGGAAACCAAGAATGTTCTGTACGTCAGTTTTGATTCCATGTTGACCAGTTTTCAAGGAAACTGAGTTTTCTTTGGCCACGTTCCGATGCGAGAATGTACTCTGCAAATAAACCTGTGACAAGTTCTGCAAAGCGGAAAAGGAGCGGAGTGGAGCTTAACGGCCAGTGTTATGGAAGGGATATTTGACACCACATTACACCCGTCAAATGGGTAATGAAAGAAACTAGCAGTGGTTTTGGGCAGAAAAGGATACCTCAGCAATAGCAATGCAATACATGTGTGGATGCATTAAAACTATATGGACTAAAGTATTAAGATGCCTGTCCATTACACCAACAGGGACTAATGACACTCCATTCAAATATCTAGACTTTAATATAGAGCTGATTCCCCTTTAACAGCTATAGCAGCTCCCAATCTTCTTGGAAGCCTTTCTATTTATGAGGTCAGACACTGATGAAGGTGAATCTCCGTTCCAGTTCACCCCAAAGGTGCTGGATGGGGTTGAGGTCAGGGCACAACAGTCAACTTCTTCCACACTGAACTCCTCCAGCATGTCTTTATGGAGCTGCTCTGTGCTCTGGGACACAGTCCTGCTGGAGTAGAGAAGGTTCTTCCCCAAACTGGGTCCACAGAGTTGGAAACATGTCATTGTCTTCGTCTGCTGAAGCATTAAATTTGCCCTTCACTGGAATCAATGGCCCAATCTTTGAAAAACAAGTATGTCCCAATACTTTTGTCCTAAATGCAAGCAAAATATAGTGCCATTGAAGTTATGCATCTGCCTTCCTATATAGTTTCACACACATTTTTTGTTTATTCCTTATCTCACAAAAAGTAACACATTAGTGATGATCATTGGAAAAAGCACAAAACTGTGCAAAAGCATGAGCCACGACGGAATGGGTAGAACCTCATTGAGTCTATTTACTGCTGTTTTGGGTGGAAAACGACTGTCTGAAATCCCAGCTATTCTGATTCCATTAATACGTTCTCTAAACTGAAATAGTGCACAAAAGAAATCACCTGTATTCACCTGTTTAAACACCACTTAAACATGCTGCCAGTCTGGGAATGCTAATTGCAAATCAGCTGCTCTGAAGACCAATGAATGCGGAATTCCAGGTCAGTGTTTTTGGCCAAAACAGTGGAAACGTTTCCCTTTGCCTGGCAGTAGATGTGCTGCTTTTAGAAGGTGAGTGAGGTCCTACATTATTGCTTGAAGGCCTCTGGTGTTGCAATGCCGCGGAAAAAAAATGGCCTTGCTGTTTCCAACAGTTCCTGACTGGGAGCTTTAAACACCCAGCCTGCATTCAGAGCCTGCAGTGCTGAACCAGGCAAAGATTTTAGTGTGTGTCTTTCACCCCTGGGCGCTATGCTAACCTCAGTCTCTCAATGCTAACAACTCACAGCTCACAGGCCCGAATACTCCTGCTTTTCAGCTTCATTTAAATCCCAGCACTCTCTCTCTCTCTCTCTCTCTCTCTCTCCCTCTCTCCCTCTGCCACAGAGGCCTGCTTTATGGCACCTGAAAGCAGAGGCTTCGTATAACACTGCGCAGTTATGAAGGTTAGTTAGCGGTTAGCCGCTTCAAGTGGCTGTGTTAGTTTTGGCCGGGACCTCGCCTCGTTCTTGGCACATGTGCCGAAAAGCAAAGCAGGCTCAACTCTTGACATCAGTTGGCTCGGCGAGTGAAAAAGCGAGCTGGCCTGAAAGTTTCAATGAGCCTTTTGTTTGCTTTAGAGTGCCGGGCAGCTAAAGAGCAGGACTTTTTCTTTCTTTCTTTCTTTCTTTTTTTTTAAAGAATGGACAATTACTTACATTCCGCGCTCCGAATGAAGCTAATTACTCACCACGAGAAAGCTACTTATTGGGCCACTCTGTTCCAATCTTACATCATTACACTGGCAATTTCCTACACAGAAGAGGGAAAAGTTTCAGGTTAGAATAATTAGCCTCTTTATTTTATTTATTTATTTTTACACCCCCCCCCCCCCTCCTCAAGCCACCTCTCTCCCCGGCCCAGGCCCACGGTTTCAGAGGTGACACGCAGCTTTTGTGGTTGTGAATTTAAGTGACTGCCTTCGCCTCACGTAGACCACACAGTTGGACGGCGCTCGGAATGAGGAAAGCGGCTGAATGAAGGAGAGAGAAAGAGAGAGAGAGAGAGAGAGAGAGAGAGAAAAAAGGAAAACACACCTCCAAAGACTCCATATGGAAGCTCAGGCCGTAGCAGCTAGCGATGGTTTAGTGGGCTGTAGTTACAGCGGGATATCCCCTCCCCTCCGTCCTCCCCTCCCCTCTCTTCTCATCTCCATCAAAAAGACAGATGGCCGTGTCAGAGCCATACAGTGGCGGCCGTTTATAATTCAACAGCTTTTATTTCCTCCTCCTCCCCCCGTGCTCTAATATTAAAAGTTATTTTGAAACTGTGAGGCTTCGTAAAATTATTACTCTCTCACTCCCCGGGCCGGACGAGGCATCCCAATGATGAGGTGACAACGTATCATATTTCCGTTCTCCCTCCACTCGCGCCTGTCAACAGCAAAAATCAAATACGCGTGATTGGCAGGCCGGCGTTTTTACAATCTCATGTGAAAATGTGTGTGAGGAGGGATGGTTGAGGGGGGGTTGGCAGGGTTTGGGGGGGGGGCGAGGTTGAATGTGCTTCTCGAAAACACTCTGAATGGCTTTTTTCCCTCCATTTCCCCTGCAGGCTCCTTACTGATGCGGTTTAATTATTCAACTCTTCATCTATTAGTGTGACAAAATGGAAATCCTGTGACAGCAAAAGAGCCTGTATGTAGACAGCTCCTCCTCGCAGCTAGTTTAAACATGTATAATGGCACGCCGCATTTGATATTGCTTAGAAAAACCAGATTTCATTCTCTGACACCGAGGGTCGCGCGCACGCACCGCGCCGCACCGCACCGCACACGCAAACTTTTCTCTTCCTTTCAGCCGATATTTAATGGATGCCTTGGACGAGCTCGGGCCCTCGAGTGGGGGAAGGAAAAAAAAAGTGTGTTTGACGAAAGAGAAGAAGTGACAGTTCACATGCCGAGAGGTCTCGGAGTTACCCTTCACTTCATCATAATGATGCTACTCGTCTCGAACAGGAATTCATGGATGTTTAAAGAATATCTTAAAAAAAAAAAAAAAAATACAGGCTTGTAGAGTCTCTCTCTCTCTCTCTCTCTCTCTCTCTCTCTCTATCTCCCTCTCTCTCCCTCTCTCTCTATCTCTGTGCATATTTGAGTATGAAAACCTTTTTTTTTTTTGATTGCCTCCCTGTCATTAGACTATGAATTGCCTCTTTGAAAATAATGACTGCAGAGGCTTCAAATCGTTTTAAAAGAAAATATCAAAATGGTTTAAGCTACTTAGGATGAATGCCAATTATATTTTAATATTCAGCTGAGCATATTTCAGTGCGGTGGGCGACGCATGCATAACTCATGGCTCGGTGGTGCTGGCCAGCTGCGGCTCGCAGCGAGCGCTTCAGTGGCAGGCTAATTTAGTGAAGAACTACCTGACTGATGGCATCCTCAATGAGCAGGTAATCTACTGAGGATTGCTGTATGGTTATGAGCTCGCCGCTTCGGCTTGGCAACACAAAAATACATCAAGACCAATTACGATATCAACTTTCAGTCTGATACCCTTGCCACGCAAGTGCATGTATTTCTGCCCCAAGCACTTCAAATTGCATCTAATTTGAAATCTTTGGGGTTTTAATTAAATTTCAGAATATATGGAATTCTTCATTAGTACCTGTTTAGAATGGGAGATTATGCGGCCTGCTCTCTATCCCTCTCTCTCTCTCTCCATCTCTCTCTCTATCCCTCTCTCTCTCTCTCCATATCTCTCTCCATATCTCTCTCTATCTCTCTCTCTCTCTCTCTCCCTCTCCCTCTCTGTCCTTCTCTCTCTCCATCTCTCTCTCTCCCTCTCTCTCTCCCTCTCTTTCTCCCTCTCTCTCTCCCTCTCTTTCTCCCTCTCTCTCTCCCTCTCTTTCTCCCTCTCTGTACTTCTCTCTCTCCATCTCTCTCTCTCCCCCTCTCTCTCCTTTTCTCCATCTCTCTCTTTCTCTCTCTCTCTGTCCATGTCTCTGTCTTCCTCCCTCTCTCCCTCATTTTCAATCTCTGTCTTCCTCCATCTCTCTCATTCTCCTTCTCTCTCTCTCTCTCTCTCTCTCTCTCTCTCCTTCTGTCTATCTCTCCACCTCTATTTCTCTTCTTTACATTCTCTTTTTTTCCTCTTTCTTTTTTATCTTCCTCTCTTTCCCTCTCCCTCTCTCTCCCTCTCTCTCTCTCCCTCTCTCTCTCTCTCTCTCTCTCTCTCTCTCTAATGTGAGAAGCAGTATTTGAATGAGACTCAGACATGCAGCTCTGAAATGCTAAATATTTCTTTCAAAAAAATTCATTGAGGCGCAGGGGTTCCTCGGGATTTCAATGAAACCTCATGCTCTTATAGTGATTTGCAAACTGTTGTCTGATTATGACTGGTATTGAGCTCTGTTTTTATCTTAATGGAAGCGAAAGCTATTAGCAAGGATTTTCTCTGTCTTTTATAGAGTGATTCCCACCAGCAGCTACATTCTGAACGCATTAATGTAGTCTGATGTATTTTATAGTGCTACAAGATGGACCACTCCACAGAACAAATGTGCCTTTTATAAGGGAGCGTTGTGCTTGAAGCTGACGGTGATGGCAAATAAAAGACGCTTCCCTTCAAACTGCCTGTGAATGAACAACTGTGTGCTTTCGATTGAAGTCTATATCTATAAAATTATACCCACAATAATTAGAAATGAGACTCGGAACGAACCATTCCTGCACCAATTGCCAAATGCTGATGGCGAAAAGTCGAATAAACTTTTGATATCAAATGTTTTTAATATGAGTGTATACTATATTTAGGTAGCAATGTCTTTTGGGAAGTTGTGCAAGTGTTTTAAAAGGAGGTACATTAGTGTTATGGTAAAGGGAAAAAAAATAATAAAGATCTTGTTTAAACATGTTTATGTGGTTTCTGACATTGTAATCCCTTTAGATGACCTCCACTACAAGAGTTTATACAGATAACAGTATGTTATCCCTTTAGATAGCCTCTATTGCAGTTTTAACTACACATTTTGTCTTTAACATGGACTATACAAGTCTATTTAATCGCTTAAGAACTTAATTAAATATTCTTTAAGGTTAAATTACTTGCATTAGCCTTGTACCTCCAGTCCAGAACTATAGAAACATACTTCAAGTCTTGACTCTTCGACTGCTTCTGAGGGATAAATACATTACTATGATTTCTCCTAATACTTCACTAGGATGTTACACAAAGTTTATTTGGGTATTTAAGTATGGCCTATCGTCGTCAAGGTTACTTACATAGCCGGTTATCACACACAAAGGTCATTAAATGAACTTTAAAGGAAAAGATTAAAGTAAAGTAAATTAAAGTGGCCCCTTATAGTCATGCGTGAACACCCCACACCACACCACCAAGTGAAGCAGCAACAGGGAGCACCACAGGGAGCAGTGTGTGGGGACGACACTTCACTCATAGGTACCTTAGTGTTAGGATGTGAACCCACAACCTTCTGACAACCACTAGGCCACAAGCTGCCGCAATAAACTCACTAACAAAACACAAATAAAGCCTTAAACTTTATTTCCCACTAAGCAGTAAACATAGTGGGAAAGAAAAACAGTAAAACATTTTTGTGAAAAAAAAATTAAACGGTTTAATGGATGTTTTTAAGAAGTGAAAGTGAAAATCTGGTCATACGTGAACACGCCACAGCACACGGTGTGAACAGCACGAAACACTTCCTCTGCATTTAACCCATTCACCAAGTGAAGCAGGGGGCAGCAGGAACACGGCGCCCGGGGAGCAGAGTGTGTGTGTGAGTGTGTGTATATGTGTGTGTGGGACGGTACCTTGCTCAGGGTACCTCAGAGGCGCCTAGCGGTTTTGGGAATCGAACCCTGACTTTCTGATCACAGGGCGAATGCCCTAACCACTAGGCACCAGCTGTTCCAAGTATAGCGGAGTATAGTGCAGATATTAGCAGGTGTTTAAAGCTATAGATCTGATACTAATGGACGGAGAAGTGGATAAACGTCACTATTGGTGGAATTTTTCAGCAAGTCCCAGCACTGTGTGGACTGAGTGTAACTCCTCTCCTCTGCCTCTTTCTCCATGTTAGTATGCAAAGTGTGGCTGGTGCCTGATGATGTGTCCCGTAGAGCACACACAGGAGCATGTCAGGCCACAGCCCCCCAGCCTGAGATTACACACACACCGTCGCCCTGTGAACCTGCACACCACACGCTGAGGAATACAGAGATAACTCACACACGCACGTTCGCCTGCACACACATATAGGCACACGTTTTTATGCACTTCCACTAATGCAGACACGTAGGGGACCCTTTGGACAGGATATGTTTTTAATATGAGTTTATATGAGTGTAATACATTTTCTTTAATATTAGATCAATATATTTGATATGACAGCTAAGCTATACACAGTACCTAATACAAATATGAATATATATATATATATATATATATGCAAATTCAAAACTACAGTATATATACAGTTTCATGTATATATGTATATGTTTAAGAGATTAAAAGCTCTGTATTTAATTCTTAAAGCTATATATTTGTATTGAACGGGATATGTATATATATATATATATATATATATATATACATATATATACATGTATATATAATTAATTTTATATATATATATATATACACACACACACACACACACACATATATATATATATATAAATTCTGAAAGCCATATATGAAATATTGAAAGCTTTATATTGATATTAATGCTCTGTATTTCATATTGAAAACTATATATTTTATTTTGACGGCTACATTTTTGATATTCAAAGCTGCACATCTAATACTGAAAGCTATATGTTTGCTATCGGAAGTTAAAAGGTGAAACAGGTAAAGCCACATGTTTGACCACAGCTCTAGATGTGTTTCTTTATTCATTATCATTAATTTATTTATTTGTCTGTTTATTTGCTCATGTATTTAAACAGCTAACGTATAGAATGGAGAAGACGCTGAGGTGCAGGAACACATGCATGGGCCAGTGGGAGTATATCAGCAGTGGGCTCACTTTACATATGTAAACCAGGGAACTGATTGTTGACCTCTCAGATTCATCAACAGTCAGAAACTACCAGGCAGTGTGTTGTTGGGAGAGTCAACATTTTCTGACATGCTAATACTGCCCAAACGAAACCTTTGCTTTCCGGAGGTCTATTGAAGCTCCTTTAGTATTGGCCGCAAGTCGATGAAATGCCACCGAATGGCTTTTTAATCATCAGAAAACCTTTTCCCTTCTAAACACTGTGACATTTTCTATAGAGTCATTTTGCCTTCGCATAGACACGTCATCCGGCAAAGAGCATCGCTGCTCTCACTCCTGTAGATTTAAAGGAACCAGTAAGATTAAAATATTGTCTATTTGAAATGCCATGTAGTTATAAAGTATAAAGATTACGATGTGGATTTGTGGTAGAATTATGGTAAAATACCTCAGATAGAATGTAACTCTTAATTAAAACATGGCCATATGACTTATTGTGCCTTTAATGGTTTAACAGCGAGACCCTGCGCGTCGTCTTTGTGCAGCCGATTTCATCACCCTGTGGCGTTTTACCCCACTGAGACAAAAACACTGCCTGGTTCCCAAAACGGCGCCCTTAAACCACAAAGCTGACGCCAGGGAGAATAAAGGACGTTGCTTTTTTATCTTTAATATCAACCTTTGGATTACAGCTAAATAATGCATAACGCAACCAATCAGCGGGTCAGTAGGTCGAGAAATTCCCCAGAAATGAATAATCATATCGTTATCTCCAAACCTTTCTTGTTTTTTTTTTTGCATCAACAGCCGCTTACATTGCATGAGAACAATAAAAATAATCCAAAATGCGCTTACATCTTATTCGCATGAAGGTAGATTATAGTTAAGAAGTCTTTTTAAAGTTTTCATTTTGGAGAAAAGACAGCAATGAACGGATGAGAGTGGATAAGAGACTGAGGAAGCATGCGGCATGACATGGGTAGCGCTGAGATGTGCAAATTATGCATGGTCTCATGCTCATCAGCGATGCGTCCTGGAGTAATGGAGGGAGAGTCGCTCTGGGAGAAGGTAGGAGGAGAGGAGGGCTTCTATAAAGCCTCTGATTGTGCTATTCACCCTTAAGTTTTTAATCACGTCCTCTCGGCAGAGGAGCAAAAGGGTGCTGCTATTCCTCCCCTGTGATGTTAAGGGGGAATGGGGAAATGAAAGCCTCCCTCTCGAGCTAATCATTAGGGGGCCACACTGCCTTGATGCCGAGATCTTTCAAAGCACTCCAGCATGCGGCCCTACTACAGATGTCGAGGAAGCGGAAAAGAGGAATTGGGTGAAAGAAGGGGGTTAAAGGCGCGTTATGAGTATAACTTAATGGGAAGATGTCTGGGTAAGAAACGCAGAGGCGAGAAAGTTCCACGTCTTACCACAGGTCAGGAATTACTCTAATAATGAGCAAAGACTGTAATCCAGGCCAAATGAGGCGGATTTCGCCTTCAAATCATTGTTCAACAAGGAATGAGAAATCAAGGGAGGAAGAAGTGCTTTAGGACTTAAAATAATTGTCTTGGTTCAAATAATAATTAAAAAAAAAAAAAAAAGAAGCACTGCTTTAAATTTACTCTGAATATGTTCATAATTTTTTCCCATGAATAAGATACACGACCTCCGCGCAACGTTGCCTTTTTATTTTATTAGACAGAGGCGAAAACAAACGAACGGAGAAATAAATAAATAAACAAATAAATAAATAAATGGGAAACACGTTTTGAACTGATTTAAGTTCTCTTAGCCTAATAAAAGCATAATTTTTTAAAGTGGTCCCAGCTGGGTCCTCCCAGTGAACCAACTCAGTGACTGGCTAATGCCTCCTTCATAAATAGTTGCCACAATGGTGGACATAAACCCAGGTGATTGGTTTTACCTGATCAATACGGACAAATGCAGCCCCAGCCAATGGGACCGCACTAATTCCCCGGGCGCCACTAGCAGGGTAATCTGTTTTCAGGAGGAGTTTAACGAGCTGTAGCGTCTTTATGGCGTGTACCGGCACTCCTCGCAGGGATACCATTTCAGAAGGGTCGGCTCACGCTTTATTTAAACAATTTACACCAGTGCTCTGGCTCGCTGTGGGGTCCTGACCCCGCGCCGGGTGCTTTAAACTTTTCATTAAGTATGGGAGATTACGGGGGTCCCGCTTCACCTAAAACAGCCTACATAAGAGGTGCTTTCCCGAGTCGGCTCCAGAAATTGTTTTAACCCCACGAGACAGGTAGATCTGCAGAGATCGCTTAATACACCCCAGCTCCTGTACCCTGGCCCACCCTACAAAGCTGGTTTTATAGATTTGCCTATTAGGTCGTGATTGTCCGGCTGGGCTAGTGAACACATCTGGATGGTTTGAACCGTTATTTCTGAATTCATCATTTACCAGAGCCCATGGTTTACAAAAAGTCAAAAAACTGTTTGCTTAAAGACTCGAGAAAGTTTGGCTTGGCTTTTAGATTGTGGAGAAGGGCCTCCAATGACGTACAGTTATTGTGTCATAAACACTTAGGCTGTAAGTGAACATTCTGTCATACGTGAACACACCACAGCACACGGTGTGAGCAGCACGAAACACTTCCTCTGCATTTAACCCATTCA
>JBBPDC010000109.1:36654125-36664596 GCA_037974485.1 Hemigrammopetersius urotaenia
ACCTTGCTCAGGGTACCTCAGTGGTGCCTAGCGGTCTTGGGAATCGAACCCGGACTTTCTGATCGCAGGGTGAATGCCCTAACCACTAGGCCACCAGCTGCCCATAAATCTGACCATGCAATATTACATCTGCCACCTACACCCTTACAAATAAAGGGTCCTAAATTGTTCTGGTTTGGACTTATGCCTCTACGTTCAGGAGGTATGGAACCTTTACATTCGAAAATGTTTTTACAAACCAATCGTATCTACTTTCCTTCAAAATAAGTTGTTGAAAAGAGCCGTCATCTTTCTCCCTGGCATTTCTGCAAAGAACACGCTGTACATTCCTTATGTTTGTTAGTTTAACAATTTAAAAAGACCTCATTTAAATGAAATTCTGGACTTTCTACTTAATTCAATGGCCCATTCAGAGTCTTTCAGAGTGGTTTGATATGAAATATCACTACCAGTGTGAACACAAATGAATCACATTACAACAAACCATTCAGAATGAATTTATATTTTTTTTTATTTGGAATCGTTACCTTTCAAGAATGAGTCAAGACATCACTCAGATATGAATCATAGAGCGAAGAGACAAATGTGACACATTTAAATCAACATAGCAGCAATTCAAATGTTTATATGAGGGTAAAGAGCTTTCAGGCGTTCTCAGAAGAGCAGCCGAACGCACAGGTCATGGCCAGGACGTCTGTGGTGTTGGATGCAGGCTGTCATTGTAATCAATACAGTCTGAAGAGGAGTTTAGGGTGACGACCCAGCAGGAGAGAGTGCACAGTGTCCTCTGTAGAGCGGCCCGGTATGCCATCTCACATTACCGGCCTTAAACATACACCACTCCCCCCCGTTTACAGCTACGCTCTTGTGCTCATTAATATTGAACACAAAACAAAACACGGCGGCAGCTGAACACAGGACTGTGCCTCAGGAAATAAAGCAGGGGCTGGAAGGGCCACACTTAGACATGTTCCTTTCACACCCATCTAATCCTCCGGTGCACAGATAAGCCTTTTACCCACAGAAGTCATATTTATCGCCAGCGATGACCGGTGCAGTTCCCAGCTGATCACTTCTCAGTCGAAATTCATCAAGGAAAGCAAAGGAACTCTGTAGGAAGTGAAAATCAGTTTATAATAAGAAGAGATTTCATTATAATTGGAATAGAATTTTATGAAGAAAACATGACATTATGATATTAAATATTTTTTGGTGCATACGGCCTTTTCTTGCAGAGAGAAAAGAACACATTATTAACTTTCATTTAACTTTCATTATTACATTTCTTTATATAGAAACAATTTTGTTTACTTTCTAAAGTGATGATAAATTAACATAGGTTCTATAGGGGACTGACTTAAACGGGCTAAAATGAGGAAACAATTCTAGTTACTTGAGTTTAACATATAAATATAAAGATATAATATCAAATATGTCATAACTTTTGCACGTTATGCAATAACCAGCAGTTGTGTAATAAAACATGCGGAATGTGGAGTTGGACCGGGACGGACAAACATTTGCTTGTGACTTAATATGTAATTAATCATGACCACTGTTCCCCCTTTCTCACACTCTTCTTTTATGCTTCTGCCACCTCCTTTACAGTCCTTCCTTATCTTTTTAATGAAAGTATCTAGCTGAAGAACTTTCAAACATCGAGCGATGTTTCATTGAAGGCATCCGTTGAAGTGAAAGTGACGCAGTGTGAGCAGCACGAAACACTTCCTCTGCATTTAACCCATTCACCAAGTGAAGCAGGGGGCAGCAGGAACACGGCGCCGGGGAGCAGTGTGTGGGACGGTACCTTGCTCAGGGTACCTCAGAGGTGCGTAGCGGTCTTGGTAATCGAACCCGGACTTCCTGATCACAGGGCGAATGCCTTAACCACTAGGCCACCAGCTGCCCCAAGTGATTACGTAATTTAGTTTAAATAGTAGACCAAAGGTTAAGGTTAAAGATGAGTCATTAGTAGACGACGCGAGCCTTGGATCGGCCTGAACGGGCAGCTTATCTATTACCATCCTCCACCGTAGAGCGTCTGCAGTTTTACTTAGAGAAACTCATCACCGTTGCTGAGATTAGCTCAGAGGGTCTGGTTTAGAGAGGGAGACGGAATAAGGAGCTGGCCTGAAGGCCGGGGCTGCACAGGTAGGCAAACACAAAATAAACACGGCTGACCTTGCCTGCCAAATAATCGCAGTTACATGTTTCACGGCGGAAAACAAAGAAATGTTAAGACCAAGGCTCAGCGGCGCCTCTGGTGAAGCTCTCTCGACTGTACCGATGAGTCCGACGCCTTCAGTGAACCGTGCCTCGTTGTCCATCCTTCATTTGAATAACGGACGCCAAAACCTGGCGCCTACGGTTCTGGCTCGATTCCGTCATGCAAACGATGATGGGGGTCCACAGAGGAGGAGGTGGGGGGTAAAAGAGAAGAGGGAAAGAAGAGAAGAGAGAAAAAAAAATGGTCACGATTTGGTGTGAATGGCGGGGGCGGCCCTGAGGCTACAGCTCAGTGTTGATAAGGAGATTAGTCCCTAAAGAGCTCCATCTTTACTGGCTGAGAAATTAAAGGCTGTCAGCTCCTCTCTCACCTGTCCCTCTGACAGCTCTCTCTGCCCTAATCCCTGTCCTACACTAAAAGAAGCATTTATTAACAAATTAAGAGGCCTCGTCTCGTACCCTCCCCTCCCGCCCTCTTCTTACAATCCCCCTCCGTCGGGTCGGTCTTCAAAAAGTTGTCTTGATAGCAGTGACAGGGTGATTATCAATGAAAAATTATTTAACACCACCGCAGGGCCTTCACTCTGACAAAGCCTAATAAGTCACATGGGTGGATATCAATCAAGCCGGGCCGCTCCGGATTTGGTAAATATTCCCCCAAGTTCAGGCAAATTACCTTGATTATGTGGAGGCTCGGCATGGGGCTGGGTGGCTGTAGGGTAGGGGACGGATTTTACAGAGGGAGGAGGAGGGGGGGCCTGTTTTTAAACAGAACAGAAAAACCGTGGGACGTATCTGCTAATAAAGCAGACAGCATCGGAGAATTAATTAGAATCAAAACAAACCTGAACAGAGCCGCGTGGATTGCCATGAGACACGCTGCCTCTTTCATTTCCTCAATACAACAGGCTCAGTTTATGCAAATGAGCAAAGTTGTTTTATTTTTTCCTTGTACAAAATTGGCGTAACTGCAAGAGGACCTAACTGACACCTAAAACGTCAAGAAGTCTTCCCGTATCACATTTTCGCCTTTACATTACCGGCATACTAACAATCTCATCCAGAGTGACGTCTATATTTAACGTATCACAATCTAACGCTCAGTTAATTCAGATACACCGTCCAGTTCAAAAGTTCGTCACGGGCAACACTTCATTTTTTTATTTTCTCCTAATGTGATCAACAGAAATAGATACATAAAATAGAAAGTGTGCATCTAAAAATGTCATATTTCAGTCTGCACCCCGTACATGTGTTTTTATTTTTACTTTTAGTTTTTTGCCGCCTTTAATACCGTGTGAAAACAACGGGTGGACCGATGAGACAACAGTCCTCTTACATTAACACACATTAAGTATGTTTCTCCTTCTCTAAAGAGTTTCTCAGGTCTGTGATATATTAGGTCATTGCAGCTACATTCAGACTGATACATTTGCCACTATCAATTCGCCGACCTTCTGTTAAAGCTGCACTCGTCACGAATGCGGGCCCAGGGGCTGGATTCGCTCTGTCATTCCGAAATCACTTGGAGACGGCCACAAAGACGGCAGACTCTTTAATGACTCAAACAAAGTGCCGTGGCGGCGTGATTGACATATTTAGGCCTGCGAAATTCTCACGTCACACAATGCCAAGTGTTCTCCTTTATAGTCCTCCAGCACTGCTGAGATGACTGAAGAGGCCTCCCCACTCCTCCGCTGCCTCTTTCCCGCCCCAGGCCAAAGCCTAGCCACAATGTAATCAGTCCAAATTAACCACAAATAACAACCAATGCTACGGATACAGGCCTTTGAGCGTATCGCCTCACTCGCGCGATTAAAAGGGGTTTCGGGGCTTATTTCATTGTTATAATTTGGCACTGAATTTGGCTAAATCGGTAACGGGGAAAAGAAATGGATTTGAAATAAATCCCCTTTTTGAAAGCAATCACGCTACATAAAAACGACGTTTGCCTAAAGGAAAGAGCAAGGGCTCCCGTCCGCCGACACGACGTAATGGAACCAAAGCTGTTAATGTGGTTTTCTTCAGTTAAATTGATTCATGAATTTTGAAGAGAACATTATCTAATGAATTTACTCTGAATAGAAAGCAATTAAAAGGACACATCAGCCTGATTAACCCCAAAGTCACCCACAAGCCACAATTGATGTACACTTTTAAATGATTTTCATAAGAAAAACTGGAGCAGATCTGCTGTCTTTTTGCCCTCGACTAATCCAGACAAATTAATGAACAAAAAGTTAATTTCTGTGATGACCCTATTGCACTCTAACCTGGATTACGCAGGCGCCTAATGCGGCTTGTGTCACAGTGTTAAGGACTAATCAAGGCTTTCTTTTCCCTTTTTCTTTCTTCTTACCTTTCGCCAAAGCCGGCGAGGAAGTTCAGGATTTCCAGTTAACCCGACGTTTCAGCACTAACCGCCCCTCCATCGCAAACAAGCCCACCACTGAAGCACTGAGATGAGCAATTCTTTTTTTTTTTTTTTTTTTCACCTTTCCTCCCCTGGAATGATTCGACGCTGCCTGATAGTGCTGAAATTGCCCTTATTATTTAATTAATAAGCTTTTCTCTTTCTCTTTGTGGTATGACCTACATTCATCAACTCATGTTAATAGTTCACCGTCTATAAAATGTTTGATTTTCATTTTTAATTGAGTTGAGACGCTGCTTAACGAACTTTCCCTCCATTTTTTCCCCCCTTCTAAAAGCCAATAAGTATGGCGTAATGAAAGGAGAGTATTAACTATTTAAGCGCTGGATTAAGTTCTGTACTGACACAGCAAGATTGCTTATTACTAGAAAGCCACTCCTTCCGCTGGAATTTATTAACATCAGAAAAGAGGGTTGGGGGGGGCGGGGGGAGGGGTTGGGTGGGTAAGATTTTGCAAACAAAATGCGATCTGCGCATCTTATTTGTTCTATCAAAATTCACGATATGCTATAAATAAATAAATCATTATGATGGGTGGGGGGGGGGGTGAGTAAACACTGAGAGCGGAATAATGAGCGTATCATGAAGTCATGAACAGCTTTATGAATAGTAATGCAATCATATAAGACCTTTTGGCTGCAGGTTCCATCATGAGGCCTTTTATCCAATATAAGAAAGGATTTCATTGTAATATCTTGGGTACAGTCAGCTCTTTTTTTTCCGTCAGTTTGCTCTAAACACATAATTCATGCGATGACCTTCAGCTGAGAGGAGAAAGCAAAGAGAGACGCTCCTCACGGCAAACAGATGCAGCAATTCCTTTAGAAATTATAGGGAAGATGCTGAAGGATAAACATAGGAGGAGGACTAGAGCTGTGTGAGGAATACAATATTAAAGCACATTTAATAAGGGGATTAGAATAGACACCTGAAATGCTGGCCAGCAGATGTATGACATACAGAAACAGCCATTATAGTTATTCCTTAATAAAGTCAGTAGCCAATGAATTACCTTGATGAGGGTCAACCCAGTAATGTCCATAGTGAATGTCGGAGTGGACATCTGCAGAAACCATTGGAATCATGCTTAAATGTGCGATTGAGTATTATTTATCATCTTAAATCTAGTCTTTAAGTCACATGGGACTTCTCTTGTGATTAACAGTATAAATATTAAATGTATAAAGTATACTTATACACAAAAATGCCTGAACACACATTCATATTCATAGTATTAGCATCACAGCACACAGTCATGTGCGCTAGAAATGTTATGATACACATATTTTCATGATTTTTGAAGAACATTTGTGAAGCTTTTTTAAATATTTTATGTTTTAAAATGTTATCTCCGGCTCAGAATGGTTAGTCTTTAATAACTAAAAGTGCATGGCGTCATTCTCTAATAAATTCAACGCCCCAACCCCAAGAATGTATCAGCCTCGCCCCTTCCCCGTCCACTTTACTCCATTAGGACACACCCAGATGCCTAGTTCTGGTCACTGACAGCCGGTAAATTAGAGACCCTCAGAGGAGCTTGAGGCGGGTTTTAAATTTCAGTGGTTCAAATCAGATGCATTGAACAAATTGCACCCTCACTGCACACCTTTCAGAACAAGTTCTATTCCTCCACCTCGGATGAGAATGGGTTAAGAAAGGGAAATTAATGAACTCCAACCGAATAGCGGGTCTTACAGTGGCCACCAGTATGGAAGCAGTGAGATTGATTACTCATATTTGTTGCCTGTTCTCTTTATTAATCTAATGCGTCCGTGGATGCAGCGGTGTGTAAGTACAAGGCGGCCTGAAAGGCCAGTGTGAGAAGTGTATCCAGCAAATTAAAACATTTCCACCGCTGACATCCTGGGCTCACCATGGCGTCATATTGACCGCGATTTTGCTACCAGCGGTTCGATACGGGCCGAGAATCGATGCACGAGGAGAAGTTTGGCCCCCACATCTTTTTTCCACTTGACAAATCCTTTAGCGAGGAGCTAGTTTATTCAGTGCTGGCCTTGGCCATTAATGCCTGTGTCATGTTTTTCTGCACTCATCTCCATGGCCTGCTGATAATGATTTTGCATCATGTTCAGCTTGTCATGCCTGTCAGCCGCGCTGAACCATTTGACCAGAAGGAGGGGAAAACGCAGGCGCGACTATTGATTCCAGCTTCTCCATGTCACTTGTTCACCAGGATTTAGCTATTGATGAGGCTGAGAGTGAAAACAAGCCCGTTCCCATGTGGCCCCGCTCGCTAAGAAGAGTGAAAAATGCAAAGTTGGGGTAAAAATATTCAGGCCCAGTCCCAATCCGTGGGATTCCACCATCGATTGGAACGCACCTTCATGTCGTTTTCTCCCCCTCTCTCTCTTTGTCAGGCATACAAATCTGCGGGGTTTGGCTGCTCCGCTCGCCGTTAGAAGCGGCGCTCTCTGTAAATGATGGATTTGTGCATGGGATAAATTAGATTCCACAGTCATTGCTTCTCTAGAAGGCTGTCAGGGCTGCCAATGTCAGCAGAATTAATAACAATAATCAAATTGGGAGGTATGTGTACAGAACACGCGGCGAGGTCTCCTTACCGCGTCGTTTCGCTTCCAGACGCTTGTTTAATGAGAGGACAGTTGTTTGTCAATCACGGGCCTTTGATTTTGCAGGTCAAAAGGTCAAACACAAATGGAGTGCACCTCTTTAGCATGGAGATGACCCTTCACGGAGATCGAGATCCCCGCCTCAAAATTGTCCTGCACCTAAGAGTGCTAAAAGACAACAAGAAAATAAATCCTGCTGCTTCAATTTATCATGCCACATATTACTTTGGACACAATTTTCCTCTAATCTGATCAAACTTTCAGGCCAGAAACTCTGCAGTATAGATTGAATAGAATGCACTTAGGGTGATAAAAATCGAGTCTGAGGAAGAAGAAGAAGAAGAAGTAAAAAAAACTGTAGTTAGTTATAACATAGCACATAAAAAAGTGGTGTATTTAGCCCGGCTACTGCTCTCTCCTGCTCGGTATCATTCTCAGACGTCAATCCTGCTCTTAGATACTGTATTCTATTCATCCAGCGCTAAGATTACATTTAGATATGGGGGGAGTCTCTCAGTTTCAATCTGAACTTATCTCATTTCCCGCACAGCACAAACAAACCGAACACGCTCCCTCTTTCTCTCCATTCTCACCAGCCCTGTGTTTCAGCCCTCGCCCCGCCCTTTCCTCACCAGGGCATTCTGGGTAGCAAAAAACGGACCTAGGCCTGTCCAACAGTTGGCAGTAAAGGTCACAAAATGCCCAAATGCCATTTTACATATCTAGGCACAAATTCCACGGTGGTATACCTTCATAAGTGCACACTTTGGACTACACAGAACCACGTGCAATCTTAAACCCAATCAAAAGTTTGTTTTTTCCACATCAGTGTAATGTAGCTACTCTCGAAAGCCCCTTTGTCGGTGCTGAAATTGTAGGTTAGTCCTATTTCTCTGTGATTTCCCTGCCGAATCAGGACATTTCTTGTCCCGCAAGTATAGAAAAACAAGTTCGCTTGCACTCACACTCCTCCTCGTTTCGAATAAGGCCGCGACTCCCTCTCTCAGTCCTTTAATCTCTGTATATTACAAAGCAGGCCAGCATTACAGCGCAGCAGCAGATGTTATGGCACCGAGATAACCTGTAAATATTTGAGTGACATGAGCCCCCAACATAACGCCCGAAATGAAATATGTGGTGACCAAGCTATATTAAAAAAAGACGAAGAAGAAAGAAAGAAAGGAAAAGGGCTACATATCCTGAGGGAGCAACATTGTATGACCCATGCTTGTGTTTTTAGAGGCTTTTACCATAGACTGAATCCTACATTCCATGTCTCTCTCTCTCCCTCTCTCTCTCTCTCTCTCTCTCTTTGCCTTTCGCTTCTTGTCCTCTGTCCAGATTTGTTCTATTTTTAATGCCTGTGAAAGCAGGATTTAAAGGGGCGGTGTGGGGGAAGGGGTTGTAGCAGGGCCAAATTCGGCCCCAAAGAGCCACCCCTTTAAGGAAGCATCTGTTGTGTTGAAGGACAATATCCAGTCCGGCAGCGTTAATGTGTTTCAGAGAAGGAAAGAAAACCCAGCCGCTCACCGCGTCAGTGTGGAACACGCGCACTCGGACGCTCAAAAAACCCACCGCACACCATAACTCTCTCCCATAACACTAAACCTAAATACAGAAACAGAGCGCATGCTTATGCTTCTAATCAAACGTTGCTTGCACTGTGTTTAGGGTTCATTATAGGAGTTAATGACCTTGTAAAAATGTAGAAACAAGTTTATCTGGAAAGCCGCACTCGTAAAACACCGCCTCACTCAGTCGAGCGAGGCCGCCTCTAAAGCGACGGATGATCTTTTTTTTTTTTTTTTTTCCAAATATTTATTGGTGGAAAATCAAATTGCAGTTCATTCTGTCCCCTCGGGCGAAACCTGATTAGACATTAATTGATTTGTCATTAGTTGTGCACTTAATGTGACGTGCAATCAATGCGGAAATATCTGTAGCTGAGAGTAAAAAAAAAAAAAAAAGAAAAAGATGTTTATTTTTATTTTTTGGCGCCGGTAAACGTTGAGGTTTGGAAAGTGGTTTGTTTTGTGACACCGGTGTATTTAACACCTAAACCAGTCTGGGAGTGATCACCAGTGGAACGGCAGGACAGTGTGTTTTACAGTGGGAGTGTGTTCCTCTGTGCGCCTTGCCCTGTCCCGACTCCGACTCCGAGGTGTAAACGCTCTCACATTCAATGTTCCACGGCTCTAATCACTGTTTATGTTCAGGGCTCGTTCTAGTTTGAGAGAGAGAGTGAGAGAGAGAGAGAGGGAGAGCGTAGGAGCGCGTATTTCGTTACAGACTAATGCACTACGAAGTGTGTTTACATGTTACAGAATGAGGGCCATTCAGACGAAACCCAAGAGCAGGAAATGACAAATTAAGACAAACTTTCTTCATAAACAAATATTTGAACAGAAAGGCAATGAGATAATGAGGTGTGGATTTTTTTCCCCCTTTTATTTTATTGAGGACAGCTGAAGCGCTGGCAGGAGGCCTGGTGGAGAGGCTAAAAGTTGAACTTGATGGAAAAAATGCAGCAATAAAGTCCAATAAAGCATGACTTCATTAAAGTCTATTATGGGGATTTACGGCCGATCGATGCGGATCCTTCAGTGTTGCTAGCGCATAGACTAAGCACAATTTGTGCAGGTAAATTGCAAATATGACGTAAAAATGGAGGATTTCAAGAGGATTGGTTTAATCCCACAGGCCTCCGTTCTTGCAAATCAGGTGTGAGATCATAGACCTGAAATATTAAAGAGCAAATGTGTTTTTAAAATGTCGGAAAATAACACATCATTCATAATACCTTGCTATATTTGACAAAGTGTGTGGTTGAGTTGATGAGAGAATGAAGAGCACCTGCATCTTCCTCTCTTCTTGTTCATTCATGTCCTGTTTGATATCCAATAGAGGGCAGTACAGTTTAGAGGAAATGCACGCGCACACACACACACACACACACACACACACACACACACACACACACACACACACACACATTCACACACACACACTTACACACTCTCACACACACATGCAAACACACACACAAGCAGTACTAATATTTCCACACACAAACAGGCTGGACAGAACTGTACGACTTCTTCTCTGAGCAGGTGCTCAAATGAGCCCAGGAGAGAAAGAGAGAGGGAGAGAAAGAGAGAGGGAGAGAAAGAGAGAGGGAGAGAAAGAGAGAGGGAGAGAAAGAGAGAGGGAGAGAAAGAGA
>JBBPDC010000109.1:36703040-36723040 GCA_037974485.1 Hemigrammopetersius urotaenia
ACACACACACACACACACACACACACACACACACACACACACACACACACACACACACACACACACACACTGTGTATGACGCACATTGTATCCACACTCCTTGTTTTTGGTCTGTATTTGTGGATTATTTGTAAAACCTCTCATAACTCTGCTGGTAAAACTCTAGTTGTATTGGTTTTCTTGTGTTTTTGTTAAACCCATTTATTTCCCCCTTTGTTTCTGCTGTGCTCTTGTTCATATTATCCCGCAGAGCGTCTTGTGTTTTGCTATTTTCTTGTGTTTTTGTGAGCCCCGGATCCCTTGTTTTTGTTTGTGTAAGGGAAGTTAGATCTTGCGATTACATCCTGCCCGTCTTGCCCCTCACATCATTACTCTCTTTGGGCACCCTGCCACTCTGCAAACTTTTTTCAGGAATGGTGTGAATAACATGATCTTCAGATTTTCCAGATTTCAATACCATCAAGCATCTCTGGGAAGCGCCAGACAAAGTATGGAGGACCCACCATGGTTCGAATTATAGGGGGTACTGGGGTCTTGACCGTACATGACCCCCCAAAAGAGACAAAAATAACAGTTTGTGGGGGTGTTTCTTAACTGTGTTATGAAGGCAGTACCCCCCAATTATGGAGGGGTAATTCACACTCTGAGAATTTAAAAGATCAGTTGCTGGTTTCTTGGTGCTAGATATCACAGCACACCTTCCAAAGTCTTGCGGAGGCCATGCCTTAATAGCTGAGAGCTGTTTTGGTGGAACCTACAGAGTATGAGGCCGGGGGCTTTAGTAGATCACTGTATATGTGTTTGTATGTATATTGTGATACAACATGAAGCAATATTAACTTTTATTTATACCGTGATATTAATGTTTACCCAAACTACTGTGAAGCTACTATGAAGAATTAATAATGGTATTAGTGTTGATAATAAAAATACTACAGTTGCCTGTCAACAGTTAACAATTCTTTCAAAGCTAGAAAAATATGAAAACTGTGATCATTTAAAGAGGCTTAGTGTTTCATATTGTTGACTGTCATTAAGGTTATGATGGTTGATCTAATACAGATTAACATCCGTTCTGCAGTCTGAGGTGTGTGTGTGTGTGTGTGTGTGTGTGTGTGTGCAGGAGGAGGCCTTTTTACCGATGGATCTTCTCCTTTGGGAGAGAGCAGAGGCCTGATTTACTGCCGGCGAGTGTTGTATTGAAGGGAGAGGCTCTATGATAGATAACGATACATAAGCCAGTGTTCAAAGCAATGCTCCTTACAAAGCACACACACTCACGTGCACACAAACAACAACAATGACACACAAAAAAACAACAACTTCAAGTCAATATTGTCTAGCCTCACCGTGTTACAGATTTTAGCGACTGGAGAAATAATTGTCCTAATAATAATGACGGCAGATGCTCCAGGCCGGCCTAGCCTGGCTTTGATTGTGTGACCTCTTGACCTTTTGGCTTTATTTCAGAGTGCATGGGCCACAGTAAATGAATGAGTGGTCGTCTCCCTCCGTCTGGGGTTATGAAGGATTATTGACTCGGGTTTTATAAATATTTAATGCTCACATTAAAAAATATGGCAGAGGACAGCCATTAGGGTTCAGTAATAAAGAGGCTTTCTGGGTGATTGAGTGAGGCGCTGGGCTGACCGGGGCCGACGCAAGGCCACTCTTTGATGAACAGAGAACACATCACGGCCTGGACGACGCTGCCTCCGCATTTACGGAATCCACTGAGGACAAGAAGCAGGGCTGGACATTAGAACAATGCTGGACCACAGGCCTGCAGCTGCCGCCGTAATGGCCTTAATGGCCGTGGCTTTGTGGTTTTATGACTGGTGATACTGCACAGATCGTTCTGAAGAGCATCTACTTCCATGCGCCGCTTTCGAACGAATAAAATTGCTTGATAACTTTACTGCCTCCACATGCTTGGCAAACCTATATCGTGCGAATGCGCCATTCCTCCCGTCCATGCTCTTCTACTACAGAAGACTCTGATACATAAACCCGTTTAAGCTGGGAATACTCAGACTGGTTATATTCAATAAAGCTGCAACATCTCAAACCTGTCAATCCGCACTCTGGAAGCTATCTCACACTAAGGATATTTCCCCAAATGGCAGGCGACCAAAAATCGATCCCTAATCTGATTGGGGGGTTGTTTTATTTCCTCTGATAGAATTTAGATTTACTCTGAAGTGCTTTTCTCAAGTAGATAAAGGAAGTTATTTGAAGGTAAAACAGACCAGGTCTGATTCTCTTTGGCTAGTATAAAGACGGGGGCCTCTCCATTGTCCAGTTTGTTCATTGTAATAATTGTGTGAGACACAGATAGGCGCCATGCAGCGTCCTCAGCAGGTTGGCTCTCACTTATCAGGCTGCAGATCATCCATTGGAGGCAAATAAGCACAACAGCTCACATTCAAATGTTGTTCTTTGGCATATTGACACTGCGGCTATCAGGCAGCCCTATTATGTGCGGCAGGGCCAGATCTATGCCAGCGGGCGGTTGCATAATAACCTGCAAATCACTGATGCAAGCGCTCTGCATCCTGTTAATTGTCTATGTTGTGGGTTTGGGGAAAAAATGCAGCAGGCACCGTTGTCTTGATGAGAAATTGACATTTTCTGACCTGCTAACCAGAGGCACTCAGAGAGGCAGATAACATCCGTGCTTGTTTTAAAAGAGGGAGGCCATTCTTCTGTCGTCTTTATAAGGCCTCCGTTCCCCAGCTGATGAGTATGGATTTCACCCCACGCCTTTTTAAACATCTGAACTATGAAGGGTTCAAAATGATCCCACCCCTTTTAGACAAGCGATAACCTTGGCCTTTGAATTTATCGCCTATTTATTTTTTGCTTAATTAGAAAGCGACCAAAGAACCTTGATCGGATTGTATCTGATTCGAAGTGTGTGCAGGAACCGGACGTGTGTTTTAGGCTTTGTTTCATGTGATCAAAAGTCATCTTGATAGAGATACTAATATGCACAATAAGCAAAGATGTGCTTTAAGAGCAGAAATGAGTCATAAAGGTCAAAAGGTGAACCCAACTCTAAATAGCCTGTAAAATGTATAAGCTGCATAGAAACAAGCGACTCATTGGAGTTGACTGAAGTGAGCTGTTATATGCTTGTATAGCACAATGCAAAGTCCCACAGTGCTTTAAAACGACTGTTATAGAAGTATGATGGAAACAGCCCTTAAAAAATAAAATAAAATAATGATCCAATCCCAACAACAACAATAAAAACAATAAGTAAAAAAGCAAATGTAAAGTTGTAAACGTAAAGACAATAAGTCACAAGATGATCTTTACTAACAGATTTAGACCATTATGCCATTTTTCATTGGTTTTTTAATAAATAAATTCCATCCAGTCCATCCTCAAATATGACATATTCTCCTCTTAGTATACTTTTTATTGCGGGTAAGTTGCACTATATTTCTTTTCTTAATGTATTATTAGTCTGAGTATATTCTATTATATATGCAGGTATTTTATTGTCTTGTGTGAGGGTGCAGTCGTGGTGTGAACAATTTCCTCCGGGATAAATAAAGTTCTCTGATTCTGATTCTGATTTTTTGGCATTTTTATCTCATCCTTGGAACTTCTGATGCTTCTCAGAATGTCTGATAGGACGGAATGACTCTATGCTACAGTAGACCTTCCAAAGAAATAAAGAGATATTCTCAAATTTTGATCTCCACTCCACAGAGTACCCTCAGCAGCCACAGCACTTTATGTTTGTATGAAAAGTCGAGTGTTTAATTTTGGAGGAAGCACTCAAGCTGTCTACTGATGAAAGAACGTGTGCCAAACTCAGAATCTCGCTAGCATAAATCCTGCTAGCATAAGTCACCCCTCAAAGGCGACGGCCCGAGTGCCTGAGCGAACCGCATAAGTGCTCTGGGTAGAGCTAACTGCACTCTTTCTTGCCTATAATTGCATAACTTACATTTCAAGCGTTGTGCTCAATGAGGCATCTAGTCGAATCACTTATGAAGCAGGTTCCTGATGAGACAGACAAGTGGTGGTGAACGTGCTAGTCACCTAGCTTATGACCTTCGTCAAGGTTAGCGCCGTCCTTTCACTCTGCCTTCCTCGAGCTAGCGCTACTGCTGCTAGTTAGCTAATGAAGCATATATGAGTGACAAACCCCATGTGTGCCTGTAGGTTGTAATTCACTTCATGAGGAGCTGAAGAGCTTCTCCTGGTCCACTAATGATATCTAGTTAACGCTGATGGAATCCACACTTCTTCTTTTTTTTGTGTGGTTACCCTCAACTCACAGTCAATGGAAGGTTCTACACTCGAATATCTGCCCAGACACTATCAAGCACAAGGCAAAAACAGCCAGTATGGAGAGTCCGAAGCGAAATGGCAGTTGTTCTTCAGGGATCAGTGGGCTGAGCAGGGCTGAGCAGGGCTGCCCCCCCCCCCCCCAAGAGACTGCCATTTTCTTCCAGGAATTCACAGGAGTGGAAGATGAAAGCCTCGTGTTACCAGCTCACCCCAAAACACCCAGCCCTAAGTGCCTTGGCCAACACCACAACAAGAACAAGGCCAGGCAAACAGGGCAGCCATCTTAATCTGCTCTGTTTCATAATTGCAGAGATTTATGAACCTCTGCTGTGGCGTTTCAAAGAGGACTTCAGAGGATTGGACAGGATAGGACTTATTGTTGTTGTGCTCATGAGTATCACTCATGTTTTTATCGGGGTTTGACTTTTAGTTAGACATGTCCCTCAATATTCAAAGGTATCTAAAAGTTTGGGTACTCCAGTCAAGCGTCATGTTTTGTGTGTAGGCCTAAGTTGTGGCATTTTTTTTTATTTCGCGTTCCTTTTTGTGCACTAAAATTTGCAGAGGAATGCCATGTTTATGTTTGTTCCATGTAGTGGTTGTGTAAATCGCTTCAAACCAATGAAACATGTGATTTGATTTGGTTCCTTAAAACTTTTGCTCATGGCTATACGTTACAATTTGCATCAAAGCTCTGTATCTCCAGAATGATGGCTTTATTGAAGAGCATTCAAAACTTGCAGCAAAAAGTTTATGTACATGGACTTTGTAAGCAATTTCGGACCATTTCTCTTGGCCAGTTCATCATGGTGTATAATCCAAAAGTCAAGTGATGCTTTCAAACATATAATTAAAAAACCGACGAAAGTGGAGCTTAAGTCCAGACTGCAAGAACTTAGTTTAGTGTTTGGAAAGAGTTGAGCATTTAGTTGTAGGACCAATACAAAACACATACTAATCACGTTTAGACTCTGTAGGTGTCTTATTTACGTAGATTATATTACTAGTTATTATTTAGAGTCCTACCTTCTATATTGTACAGTTTTAAATATGTGTGTTCTTAAACGGACAATATGCGAGAATTAAAATTAAGATTGCAGGGAGAAACTGGTCACAGACAAGAAATACTTTAATTAAATATTGTGTAAAATGAACATCTTTGTACAGTAAAATGTAGAAATGTTGACATAAACATAAAAAAAATGTATACATGAAACAAAAAATAGTACTTTTTTTTCCCCTTACAGAGTCGTTCTACCATTTTTAGTGAACTCTTCAGACTAACGGCAACAAAACACTGAGTGCATGGTCTAATTAGCCTAAAACACAAAACCAGATTGCAGAAATGATGATATTCACAAATGCACTTCATGTAACCTTGGGTTCCTCTCACTTTCAAGGTGACTTCCCCAGCTCCTCCACTTAGCTAAGCTTTGTTGAGCTATCACAAAGCGAACGCATTGCACATTCATCACTTATTCCCTTCTACAGCTGCCCTTGCTTCCCGCTGCTAAAGGAAACTTGTGTGCAGATTGCCAAAAGGGAACATCCCTTTTGGTTTTCCAGACAGACTACTTAGCAGTACAACAGGAGATTTACAAAGTGTTAAGTGCAAAGGAAAATAAAAGATACAAAAAAGAGAGAAAGAACAGAAATAATCGTGCTTTATCTGCTGATTTTGGCACAACTAGAAAATCAAACTCATTTTTTGAGAGAGAAAGAGAAAGAGAGAGAAAGAGAGAGAGATGGGGAAGGGATGATGTGAACTGATTTACTACTATGATCAGCTACTGTGCTACCGTATGATGGAGTAATTACAAAATGGCATGTACAATATAGAACATCTTAATCCCGGCTCTTCACATATGATACAAAAATCTAACCCTTTTTCTTTCTTTTTTTTTTTTTCTTTTTTTTTTTCACCCTTGGATTTTGCATCTAACTTGAGGGGGGTACGGCAAATTCAATGTTTAAAAAAAAAGGGAAAAAAAGGGGGAAAAAAAGTATAAAAAAGAAATCGACAAAATAGTCAAAAAGATGAGGGGTCACAATAATTCTTTTTTATTTTTTAGTAAAAAAATGCTTGTGCTTTTTACACCATTGATCATCTGAATGGAGCAATGACTGGCATTGTGGTGCAGGGTTGTCATTAAAACAGCAGAAACGCTTACTCTCAAGAGACTTCCACAGAGCTTTCTTTTTTTCTTCTTCTTTTTTTATTTCTGACATATTTTAATAAACATTAGTGACTGGCGTACGTTATGTTTCCATTCCAGAATTTTTTTTTTTCCCATTTTTTTTCTTTTTTTCTCTTTTTTTATCCTTTTTTTTGTTGTTCCCTGTAAACACGGCGGAGCTATGTGGCAAAGTCAGTGGGTGACAGGTAAAAATGACTTTTTACATTCTACAAAAAAAAGCCAAAAAAAAAAAAAAAAAAAAAAATTTACAACCACAATTGAATCTTCCCCCCTGGGGCTGCTTTACATGCACATTTTTTTTTTCCTACTAATATTATTACAACCATGTGACACAAACAATTTATTTGACTATACAACAAACAGTATTTTTATTTTGTAAAAAAAAAAGGTAAAAGTATTTGATAACTTAAAAAAATAATATAAAAATAAATGATAGATTTGACGGTTCCTCGCGACCAAACGAAAGGAAGGATGGACGGAATTGCTTTGATGGTGGAACGAAACGTGGATTACAAACGAAACGTATAGACATTGCGATCTATTGATAAAAAAAGCGCGAGTGGGTCTTGCCATGACGTTTCGGACGTTATGTACGAGATCAAATAAAAAGGATGGAAAGCAATATACAAAATTTCAAAGATAAATACAATATTTATAATTGATATGTTACAAAAAACCCCCTTCGTGACCGCAAGTGTTTGTGTGAAAGTGTTTGCGATGTATAAGACTATTTTACTCCTAGTTTTAGTAGGAATAAAACTCTGTACTAAATATTTAAGTGGATCTGGAAAATTCAAGACAAGTGTATAAATATTTAGCTACAACTTTGGCAAAATCACAAAAGTCTACAATTGTATAACCACATACAAAACACATTAGGGAATAAGGAGCTAGAAGTAAAAGGACAACTTTCTGGTACAAGAAACAGACTCCACAGTAGCCTAAGAATGCAATAGTATACAGTGCTAGCAAAAAGTTGAAAAACATTGCAGATCACACTTGCTTTACAGGAAGCTTTAGCAGTGGAAGTATTTTCTGTCTTTCTTTTTTTTTTTTCCTTTTTTTTGTTCAACCAACAGACAGTGGCGTCTCGTCTCTGTTAGTGTGCTTGTTGAAGGCGAGAGAAGAATCTTTGCAATATCAAAGTTACAATTTCTACCTACAATAAGTTACAAAGTTCATCTTAAATGAAGTATGCATGATAACATCTCCTCTGCCTGCCCCTCTCCGCTCCTTCATATTCACTTAGTTTTTTCTTCTTCTTATGGTTATGCTTCATAAAATCATATATTTTAGGCTATATTATTTCCAGTTTGTTGGCTCTGCATGTGTTGGCTTGGCCCCCTTATTTTCTCACCACAAATCCAAAAAATCATAATAAAAAAAATTTTTTTTTAAAAGGCAAAGAAAAATAACCAAACAAACAAAGGAGAAAAAAAAAATCATGAAAATGACTTCACATTATAGAGATGTGCGACGGCGGCGCATCGTTCGAAAAAGAAACATTCAGAGACATTTCAGTCAGTGTTTTCATCAAATGGCATATCCACAAAGTTTCTCCCCACACATAGCAAGAACTAGACATAGCCAAGATCAAACCAGAAATGTTTATACAAAATAGGCTATTTTTTTTTCTTCTTCTGTGGTTTTTTTTTTCTCTTCAAGACTGAGAAATGTGAAAATATGACAAGAAATTCAGTCAATAAAATTAAATCGTTCATGACAAAGTTTCTTGCATGTCAATTTATATTAGTTTGAATAAAATTCTTTGAAACAAAGTCTCTTTCTTTCTTTCTTTCTTTCATTTCATTTTTTTTTCCCCTCTGATTCAGACTCGATTTACTTCATGGTCGACGACACAGATTCCAGGAGAATGCTCGGTGATGTACCCCGAGGCTCATCTCGCGGACGTTGTTACTTCACAAGTGCAATTTACATGGGAGGGACCACCAGGCCGGACATAGCTGGAGCGAGAGAGAGAGAGAGAGAGAGAGAGGGGGAAAGAAAGGAACAAAATTTTAGCACCAGAGGTCCCTGGATACCAGGCGAAGGACAAAGAAAGCACAAGGCACAAAAGTATGTCGCTTGCATTTCACAAAACACTCTGACTGACGAGGCTTGGCACAGTCCATGAAAGTGCGAGATGTGTTTGTAAGATTGTAGCACTGAACCGGAGATGGGGGGCCACAGGGGTTTAGGGGAGCTGGAGTGTGTGCGGTGTGTGTGTGTGGGGGAGGTTGGGCATTTGCGTGTGTGTACTTTTTCCAACAAGACAAGCCAGGAAGCCTTCAACATTCTAAAGGAGGAGCTTTCTGACATTTTCGAGGGGAAAGTATCCCCACTCCCACATGTGTGAGATTTCTCTTAGCGTTTTGTTAATGGCCATCAGAGAGCCCAGACTCCCCGGGGAACGGCCATGCTGACAGCTGAGAAACAACACGGTCACTTCGCCTAACGTCACACAGACGTGTCCTCCCTGGCCAGCCTGCAGAATGCACTTAGAATCCGCCGGATCGAAAGCCTGGCTTAGTGCTGCGTTTGAGGAACAATGCAGTTCCAAATACAAACAAATGGTACCTTACCTTCTGTTAGCCTTTCCAAATCTCCCATTCATTTAACTTCTTTATTGGGTGACATGGGTCAACTAGGGGCACATTTCACTACATGCTGTGCAACTCTGTCTATGACAACTGTCTTCAATCTCTCGAATTTAGAAAAACAGCAGTATTATTTAAAACTACTGATTGTGTCTTAACATGAAACGCACAATGCACTTTTTAATGAACACCTAGATCTCTGGACCAAAGTGCATTCCAGCCACCTATGTTGTCTTTGGTCATGTGACTGGTGAATACAGGCCCATTCTGGTAAAGAGAATGTGGCCAAATGCATTTACTGATTCATGCATTTTAGGGCATTAAATACCTCACCCCTATTAACTGATGTTTATGCAAATAATGGTTTTCGTGGTAAAAATAAATTAACACTCTCCACAGGGAACAATTTCTACCAGTTTCTGTCAGTTTTAATGCACAATTTCTTTTTATTATCATCATCCTGTCAAAATAATAAAGCATCGAATATAGAAGGTGGCCTAACTTTTGCATAACTTACATATAAGATGTTTGTAAAATATCGATATATCTACCAGTGTTCCTCACTCTAAAGCAAGAGGAAGCCATCACGGCCCTGCTGTGCTGAAGTGAGAAGACCAAGACTGATGAACTCCACTCAGTTCTACAATTAGGTGGCTAGTGAACTGCCAGGCTGTTTATTAATGTTTTCAGAAAAAAAAAACACCCCAGAAAAATAAACATCCTTTAGCTACTTTCAACTTATTTGTAGAGTCATGGTTGAAGTGCTTTTAAGTTTGCTAAAGCACCCGATGCCATGGCATTCCTCATTAATTTCTGCAAACCACATATTAATAAGTGGATGCATGTAGCAGCATGAACTTTAATTTCCCAGTTCATTAGCTCTAACATTATTAATCTTGGATGCACACACTATGGCTCAAACATGTTTTCAAAGCAAACGAGTCGGCCTTGACGAAGAGCAAATACGAGCGCACTTAGCGGCCTCGGGAAGTCGTTAATTTGCTGAATGACGCTGTCCTGCTGAGGATTCGAAACTGTAGGCTGAGCCCCCGTTCTCTTTCTGTTATCGTGTTCGGAGTGGCTTCTGAACATGCTCTGTTTGTCAAAACAATGTCTGGCTCTGCCGGTGTGGGAAGCCCAAGCCCAGCGCCTCTTTATGAAATCTTAATGCCTTTGCCCTGTAAGAGCCATCGTTTTCGTAACTACTGCAGGACTGCATGAATTTTTAACCGGCTACAATATTCATAGGAAATCAGGGGAACTTTGACGTCGGCATGTAAGCGCGTGCGCTTTTCGTCGGACCCGGCCCTCGTTCATCCAGGGTCCATTATAATAGCGTGCCAGACACAAGCGGCCTGTGTTCATCCCTGACCCCCGGAACGGGGTCCGTAAAAGGAGGGAGGGGCTTGTGAATATTAAAATCCACAATGTTCTGCTCAGATGAAATGTAAAAGAGGGGGAGTGAATAATACATCGGGTCGAACGGTAGGCACATGTTTATGTTAAGGTTGGTTGGTGCCGACACGCGATCGATTTAAACCTTTCCCTGGCGTTTCCATCCACACGACTGTGCCAAACCTTTTCCGAAAGTCAGGAAGAGTCCCGGGAGACACTTGACTTCCCTCAATCATTAATGTCAGATAAATAAACCAATACATAAAGCCACACATGCACATTCATGCTACATGCCCGCATGCATAATGTGTTCGTTCTGAACGCATCCATCCGTCCATTAATTGACCCATCCGCGAATCAAGCCATCCACACACAGATACATAATTCATACAAAGCCAGTCATGTTGGAGAACCGCAGCATGATGGTGGGTTAAAAGTGAATGGGGGGTAGCTATTTTTTTCTTTTTGTTGTTTTTTTCTGGGAGCCAGAGAAAAGATTAGCCAACAGGTGAGGCGGCTGTGCGGCATCATAAAAGGAGGGAGGCGGCTCTCACCTTGAAGTCCATTGCCATTTGCACTGGTGCAAGAAGGAGGAGGAGATGCTTGGGGCCTGACAACGGGGGCAAAGGCGCTCTTTTGTTTCACTGCAGAGATGACATTGGCAGGTGAGAATGAGAAAATGCCGTGTGTACTGCTACAGTTTGAAGAGAGGCTGACCGAAGAGGCTGCCATGGTAGGGCTCGACGGAACTACTGCAATAAAGCAAACATAGTCACCACTCAGAGAGAGTTTCACTTTTTTGTTGTTGTTGTTACTTTTTTATTTAATTATTTAAGTATTTATTTACTATTTGTGTTTTTTTTCCTCATAGACGAGAGTCAGGGAGAGCCAGGCCTCGCCTCTTTTTCAAATCATAATCACGGGATGAAAACAAATGAGGGAGGAAGTGATAATGAGGATATGGTCAGGATTTAGTGAGAGGGTTCTTTTTTTCCTGGTAAAAAGGAAACAAGGTTGAAAAATGAGGGGGAAAAAAATCATCTGAGGAACTGAAAATAAAATATGGCTGGGATGGAAGGTGAGATGTCCTGCCTCGGCCACTTTCTGGATAATAGGTGTTTGAATCGACTCTGACTTGATTCCAAAAAGGGAGAAATTGGAGGGACTCTTTTGGATTTTTCTTTTTCCTTTTTTTTGGGAGCTGTAATTTTTTGGCTTCGTCAGTGGCCTGCTCGCTTGAGTGTAAATTGTTGCCTTTTCTTTTTTTTCTTTTTGATTGGTAGGATTGCTATGTGGCTTGTTTCGGGTGTTCAGCCTCCAGAGTCACCCCTCCTTTTATCCAGTAGCACACATTCCCAAAGGAATAAACCAAAAAAACAAACAAACAAACACAAACAAACAAACAACAACAGAGGAGTGTCAAAAAGGAAGGAGAGCACAGGTGGGGGAGACAGAGAGAGCGGAGGGGAGGGGTAATTACCTTGATACTTACTGCCGTAGGGGGAGTTGGCGGAGGAGCCGTTGAGGAATCCCGGTGAGCTGGGGACGCCCAGATTGGGCATGCCTGCGTTTCCATAGCCGTTCATGCTGTTGCTGACTGTGTTGTAGTTGGACTGCTGTGGGGTGCTGCTGGGGACATAGCCGCGAGGGGACACGCTGCTCGTGTTGCGGCTGTAGCCCACTGCAGGTGAGAGACATGGTGTGGTAATGTTGGCATTTCCTTTCTGCTAAAGTAGCTCAAAAGATTCAGAACAAAAGGCCTAGAGAATACATGTAGGTGCCATCCCCTGTCCTCAGGGCCCCCCACACATATATCTCGACACACTATAGGCCAAAAGTAAATAAAAACACTAACTTAGGAAAAATTAGCGCAGATAATATTCAGTATGTTCATTAAAACAGCATTAGCTAAACGTCTGTTTTCCACTGGAGACTACTCCATTTCATTAAACCTCATGTCCATTTCCATAGAATATCATATTTGTTTGATTGCCGCATTCTTTCCTTCATACTGAAGATTTGAATCAGGTGTTAAAATGTGGTTTAAGCAAAGATTGCGGTCTTTCACATAAAATATAGAGTTCATTGTCAAACCGCTTATTTAATATGTTTAATGTTTCATGTTTTGCTGATTGGCAAACTGACGCATTGTGATTGACTTGCTGTTAAATGTGCAAGAACAACAACCTGCTTTCATACTTTTGGCCTCTAGTATATAGATATATATGCATGTTCTGTGTTTGTGTTCAAAATGCATCAAAAGGCTTCATGTAATCTGCCTTAACCTGTATTTGCTGCCAGCTTGCATTTTCATGACTAGAACATTCTACATCTTTTGTCACTATGCTTAGCCTGTGCCCTAACCTGCACATTAGCAACAGCAGAACAGGTGTAAAGCCATTATCAGCTGCGTGAGTAAGTGCAGGATGCACCAGCAGGCTGGCAAAGGGGGGTAGGGGACAGGGTCAGGCACCTCCAGGGACCCACACTACACCCAGCCAGGGAAGATAAAGCTGCAGCAGTACTGTGCCACCTTCAACAATGCTAGGTTAGTAGCTGGCTTTCATGAACATGGCACTTGGGCGCTCTAGAAACCAAATGCTCACAGTCAAGTGTAGCACATAGATCCTATGGTTCATGAATGAGCCGTAAGATCTTTCTGCTACACTTGCAGAGCTAGCTAGAATGTCAGTAAACGTTTGGCTTCTCTCATAGCTACCTATCCTAAGTGGTAAACAAGTGTGTTCCAGAAGCCAAATATTCACAGGTAAATTCAACAGATCTTTCATTAGAACTGTATAACCAGCTAGCATAGATGTTAGCATAATGTTAAAAAGGCTAGCTGATTTTAGCTTTAGCTTTTTTGCGATTATACAACTACTGTTTTCGTTGTTGCAGCTTATCTTCGCACATGGCCACATACCCTGGTCATTACCCTGTGAGGTCTCGGAGACGTTGACTGCCAGCTGGCTGCTGAATGAGTTGACCCCCATCATGCCGCCGTGGGACGCAGTGTTAGCAAGAGATGGGATTTGGTTGTGATTGCGTGGTACACTGTACAGAGCCTCAGCGATGTCCGCCGCCCGCTTCAGAATGATCTCCTGGACAGGACAAAAGTGACAGAGCCTTAACACAAGGCTCAACATCTACCCTTCATCGTTTCGTCAAACATGACTACAGAAGTACGTTTGTTTTGTTTGTTTGTTTTTTTACAGTCGTATGGCTATCTTCTTTCTTTCCTTTCTTTCAGATGCAATGTGAGTGGATTCTAAAGCGTTTTGCCTCTTGCACACCCCGAACGGCTGAAGAACAGGAACATGGATCATTGCTTTTGAATATGTATTAGACCTCTCAACCACATCTGCAAAGCAGTGCTTTCGACAACGTGCCTTTTGGGCCAAGTTCAAGGTTATCCTTCCATTTAAATAAACCACTCTGCGTGTGAGAGTGCGTGTGTGAGTGTGTGTTGGGAGTGATTAACTCCTCTCTCTGCTCCATGAGCAGCAAGCACAAATAAAAGTGAGAAAAAAGAGAAAGGGAAGCAAAAAAAAATAAATAAAAAATCTCGGTGCAATGACACCCTGCTACAGTACCATGGCCTGCAGCTAGCTTTGAAATGTACAAAGAGGAACATAGCAGGGGGAGAGAGGCACTGATTTAATTACAGCCACTGTACAGAGAGAGAGAGAGAGAGAGAGAGAGAGAGAGAGAGAAAGAAAGAGAGAGAGAGAGTACATATTCATTAGTGTGTTCTGGTGTTGAAGGTATTTTACCTGGTTGTTGTGGGGCATTCCATACAGTGCCTCCACAAGGTCAGCAGCTCTCTTTAGTAGAACCTCCTACAATACAAACACACACACACACACACACACACACACACACACACACACACACACACACTCTAATTAGTCACCCAGACAAATACAGAGAGCAGTATCACTACAAGCTATGTTTTGTATGTGGATTTATGTAAATTCATTTATACTGTATAAATGAGGACTTTACTTAGGTTATAAGTGAGGTTGTGAATATTTATGCCCCACTTTATTTTTACTTTACTAACATTTGAACAATAATAATGTTTTTTTCCCCCCCTCCCATAATGGAAAGAGAAAATTAACAGGGATTTTCTTCCTTCTTGGACCCATTTGGGGTCTGGCGCCAACGCAAGTGAAGTGGTGTGCAACCTCCGAGCTAAAACGAATCAAGTAAATAAATAAATAAACAAATAAATAAGCAAGCACTTGAGTTTTTAATGCCGCGGCCTTATGGGTATTAAACAAACAAACACATGCGCGCGCCCGCGCCGCAGCGATACGTCGAGCGCAGGAGCCGCATTCGGCCGCTAAATCCACCCACTTTAGCGCCAAAGAACAATGAGTCATTTTCCATATCTTAATTAAACTGGCAGAGTCCTCAAAGACAACATCTCACCCTTTAATTCATGCCCCAAATTTGTAGTGGAGTTCAATGCCCATTCCTCTTTCTTCGGAACAATAAAGTGAATTAGCTCGGGTTAATCTAGTTCTTTCATAATGACATTAGGAAATTTTTCAATTAACCTCTTTCAGTGGCTGTTGTAAAGGACTTCATAAATGAGTTCCCTCGCAGCGCTGCCTGAGAGGCTGCGTCCTGGGACCCGATGCCCACAACCCTGTCTTATCCATGTCTGCATGCCTCCCCCTACTTATAGCACAACACGGATTAACTTTCTGCTTAGCTTCCCTTCAAAAATTACACCCAGCCTGCCAACAGGCCTTGCAAGCTGCTTCAGGAGGTCTCGCTTGGCCTGGCCTATTGTTTTCCTCCTCTTTTTTTCCCTCTTCTCTTCAAGTGGCAACAATCGAGCCTGATGTGTTTTCTTAAGGTGATCTCTAAAACGATTAATAACATGAAAATGTGTTTCTTCATGATATCTGAAGATCTGGTTCTGGGAGAATCCTAGTCATTCTATTCCGCTAATAAGACTCCTAGTCGGAATCATGTTGTTGCGTTTCGTCATAACAAAAACTTTGGTAATTCAATATTAGTTTGGGCCATTTCTATTGGCTCACTTATCCTGAAATGTTTGTTCAGCGTAAAAGGCATTTGGGGGGCTTTCAAATTGCGCAAAGAATTATAACTGTTTGGATATGAAGATGGGTCTTGCCTCATTTTGGCAGATCAAATGGTGATGGTGTCCAAAACAAATGAAGCAAAGTTCAGTTCAGACCTGGGACTAGTTGTATAGGCCAGTCTGACGGGAAGACATATTTCATTCCTTTTATATCAAGGTTACCAATAGAGGCCCCTGAGAGTTACAGGCTTTTCTCTTTTGGCGCCTTCCTGCATGTGATGGGTGTGTTAAGCCCATGCTGAACACGTTGATATCTCTGAGTGGAGTCCCGAGCCCAGCCCTCGCTCTTGCCCTTGCCCTTGCCAGTGCACTCAGAGTGCACACACTTTTCCCTCCACACGGCTGGCTGCTTCAATCGCGCGCCCGGCCGCCATCTTGGATCTGTATTTATTAAGATTAATCGCAGAAGTCGGGGGCCCCGGTGCACACGCCATACGTTTTATAGAGACACACTCTAATCCTGAGAGGGAGCGGATGAGTGGCTCTTAAAATGGGCATTTACCTCAGAAATTGGTGTCTCTGCTTCATGTTGCATGCATCTAGTTTGCATACAAATAAAGAATTACACTTGTCACGCGGCAGGTACAATCAATGAAAGGCCCAGCTGTCTTAATCCCGTCCCATCAGCTGGCTCTGGCTCTCTCTCTCTCTCTCTCTACCGTTCTCTCTCTCTTTCTCTCCTTCTCTTTTCTCTCTCGGAGCGAGATAAAGTGTTTTCCAGCGCTGCTAATAATTACTCATCATCTCCACCCGTCATATTGCGAGGCTCCTTATATCGCCCAATTTTACCCGACGATTACTACAATTAAGACGGGCGCCACATCCGCCAAGACGCCCGTCTGGGCCAGCCTCTCTCGAACTCCTCATCCATATGGCGCCCGGGTGGAGGAGACATAAGGATAGTTTAAGAAAATCACGTTCTCCTCTCCACTCTAATCTGTCATTTTCCACGAGGTGTCTCTACTAATGAAGCGGATTTAGCGGCTGGTGCTGAAGTGCAAAGCGAGTGCAGGGGCCCAATCATCGGAGCCTCGATGGGTTTGTTTTGTTCCGAATGCACCCCCCCACCCACCCCCCACCCTTCTCAGCTCAGCCGGCCTCACGCTGGGAATATGATTAGCGGTGAATGGTGTTTGAGAAGCATTTCAATGTAAATTTCGGAGTGCCGCTACGCTAAGTGTAATTGACTCCTCTCTCTCAGACTCTCTCTATCTCACCCTCCCTCCCTCTCTTTCTCCTTCGTCGAGATGTAAAAGACTTCAGGTTAAACGGAAACTATTAAAGCTAAAAAAAAACGATCCCCGAGCTTGCTTTCATGACAAATGTGGGGCGTTATTATTACAAGTGTTCGACAGTTCCGCCTGTGGACGTGAACCGTTTAAAACGGGGGGCTCATAATATTACTATTATTATTATTATTATTATCATCAGCCTCTCAATATCAGGAGTAGGGCACAGGCACTATATCAGCGGCAGGAACCCAGACGAGGTGAGCTGGCTGGAGGTGCTAATGTCATTCTAAACTGTAAAGCAATTATTCTGTTAGTTCTAGCCTCAGGTTATGAATACATTGAGGAGTGTGGGGGCCCAATAGATGTAGCTACTTCAAAATACCGAGAGAAAGAAGATGAATTTTAATGCATGGGTAATTGCTTGACATGAATGCATTTCTAATAAATTTTCTTGTATATTAGATTGAGAAGGAAGCGGAATAGATTTGTGTTTGCCAGGTCGAAACGGAGGGGGAGAGGAATGGGGAAAGAGGGAAAGGGAGCGATTAATTCACCAGTAAAACGGGCAGGTTACCGCTATATGATGGCAATAAAGATCATTTGATCAAGCATAAGCGAAAGTATAGCATCTAATCAGATTCCCATTCCTCTGTTTCTGTCTCTGGCCCGTGCGGAGGATAATGGACGACACTGTTTTCAAATAGGAGAGAATAAAGAGAGCGGACTGGAAGGTCCCTTTAGCAATCTCCTCCTTCATCACATGACTGACTCCTGATATTGCCTTTATTCTCCCGCCCTATCTTCGTATATAAATGCGTTGGCTCGACGCCCCTCAGCCCGGATTGAGCTTGCAAATTTTGATGTTATCTAAAATTAGGGAGGTAAACTTCAATTCGGGTGCGCTCCCGCTAAGAGCGTACATATGTAGCCGAGACGTTATTAGTGTACGTCGAAAGCAATACACGTTCGCCATATTGGTTTTCTGTCCCAACCACAATTACCCATCAAACCATAGCCTTTGCAGATTCCCTAGAAAAGGAGGGAGGAGGAGTTTGCAGTGGGGGGCGGAGGTGGTGCTTGGAGTCAGGCACAGTGGAAATCAATATCAGGTTAGTATTATCAACTCTGTGCTGAAGTGGCAGAGGGAACAGGAGTGTGACGCCTTCACCTTATTGCAAACACGCGCTTTACATTCCTCCCTCCTTATTACCCGGGCCTGTCTGGGACCTAATGCTGCCGCGCCCTCACACGCACACTCTCTCCTCACACTCTCATTGAGAATTCGTGTAAGGGTCAATTGCTGCTTTGCGCGGAGCCGGCTGTGACCCGGCGGGTTTCGCCGCCTGGAGCAGACGGCTGCCGTAACTATGATAAATCACTTGGCACTTTCATTTACATGCCGCTGAACTCCACATTTGGGTCCATTAAAAGCCCAAAATCAAATATTTATGTTGTTTATTGGAACTGCTAGAATCCATCGCTCCTCGGCAATGGGCTCGAGTGAAGGCCCCTGGTGTTGAAGGTTTGCCTGAATTAGAAAAAAGAAAAAAAAAAGCACCCTTTTCTTCCTCCCTCCCTCCCCATCATGCGTTCGTGCCCTTTCCTGGAGCCTGCATTTCCACGACAACTGTTTTGGATGCGTTTTTTTTTTCCTTGTTTGTTTGTTTTCAGCTGGGGCCTAATGGAGATGTAAGTACGGTTTTGAAGCCCAGCAAAGGCAAAAACACAATAGTGTTTGGAACAAAAGGCCTGGAAAGAGGCTGGCGCTGGTTCTGCTGCTTTATTGGTAATGGATAGTTTTAGAGCATTTACTGGAACGAGATTTCCTGTACAGATATTGCTCTCCGTAGAGAGAGAAAGCCAACTGTAATTGAAACACATCATGTGGCGCGGGCTGCAGCTCTGCCGAGGGATTCCCGGTTTGGCGGGATTCGACAGGACACTCGGGCCCGAGCTCGGAGCGGCCCGGGCTCCAGCTAACGATAGCTGCCGCTCCCATGCTGGGCTTTAATAGATATTTGTATGATATCTGTTATTAGAGCTCGCCGCTGGTCAGCACCCACGAACTGGGTACAAAATAATCTCTGAACATGTTATTAAGAAAAGCCCTGGGCTCAGCTCCCGTCTCAGATGGGAAATTAACGTGTTTTCTATTAGTCTGGGTGCGAGTCATAGATCATATCAAAGCCAAATGAGGGGAATACATAAAGAAAAAAAAATGGAGTGAATCAAAGAGTGACGAACAAAGAAGAAAAGAGAAATGATAAGCGTGGCCTTTTTCTTTTTATGTCACACATCAAAAACAAGGGTGATATGCGTCACCCGCATGGGATCAAACGTGGGCAAACCACTCGGACTGTGGGACTCAGATGAGAAAAAAAAAAAAGAAAGAAAGAAAAAAACCCTCGCACAGATTCACTGAGAGCCTGCTGCTGATATTAACGTGGATTGTGGACCTCATTTATTAACCCGCAAAGACAAGGACTTATAACGGGAAAGCTTTGTAAACAAAAGATTAAAGTGGATCTAGCTTTGGAAAATGAAAGGAAAACAAGAGGAAAATAATCACACATCAGAAAGAGGCTCCGCTCCGATTACAATCGCCACTGCTTACTGGAGTGGAAAAATGCTTAATTGAACTATTTCGCCACGTTGAAAGTTTTTCTCGCGAAATCCAAACACATTGCCTGCTGAGTATGTGTGTATGCGGCTGTGTGTGTGTGTGTGTGTGCGTCTGTGTGTGTGTGTGTGGCCGCGTTTCCGTGATTGAATAGTGATGATTTGCCAAAAGAGATTGCATGCACTAGCATCAAGTCCCTGAATTGTTTCCCATTTTGACATTTCTATGATAAATAACTCTCTCTCGCGCGCACTCTCTCTTTCACTCTCTCACTCTCTCTCTTACGATGCGATTACTGACCTTTGGCAACCTCTCCGGGTCACCTGGATGTCTGGGGATGACCTTCTGCAGTCTCTGGAAGCCGTAGTCGATAGTGGGCTCGTTCAAAGCTAAACCGCAAAACACACAAGCAAGGAGGGCCCACCGTTAGTCTTCTGGAGACACACACACACACACACACACTCACTCACATATATACAGCACAACACAGCTTTACGACACATTTTGCTCATGCTGAACCGCAGTATACACAAA
>JBBPDC010000109.1:36744053-36758227 GCA_037974485.1 Hemigrammopetersius urotaenia
GGGAGAGAGAGAGAGAGAGAGAGAGAGAGAGAGAGAGAGAGAGAGAGAGAGAAATGCAAACTGCCAGACCCTCTCCCTTCTGCCACGCTGCATTTGCATACACTTTCAATGCACATGTAGTGGGGTAACATGTGTTGAATGGGAAGGCATAGCAAAGCGAATTACACACACACACACACACACACACACACACACACTCACACACACAGAGCCTGTGCTAGTGATCTAATGCTATATGCACACAATGTGCTCCAGCAGATGATGGAAACTGCAGGGAGAGCAGGCGCACAGGCCAAGTTCAACACTGAACCAGTAAGAGGCAGAGAGGACAGGATCTTAGCCAGGGAATCACTTTTTAGCGAAGGAACATGGCATGTGTTACTGGCAAAACATTTTCAGCAGGGCATGTAGTGTGGTTTTCTAGCAAAAGATCACTTTTTAGCAGAGGGATATAATGTGTTTTCAGTTGAGGAGCACATTTTGGCAGGAAATATAATGTTTCTAGTCAACAGAGCACTTTTTAGCAGGGAATGGGTTTCTAGAAGAGAGGAATATAATGCATTTTAGTAAAGGAGCACTTTTTAGCAGGGAATGAAATGTGTTTCTAGCAGAGGGGCACTTTTGAGCAGGGAATCTGGGTTTTCAGGTCAAGGTGCACTTTTTAGCAGTGAATGTGTGTTTTCTAGTAGAGGAGCACTTTTTAGCAGTGTAGTGTAAGGAGTTAATTTGTAGTAGAGGAGCACTTTATAGCAGGAGAAACTGCATTCTTGCCAAGGCATTTTTTTAAAGCAACAGAGAAGCACTTTTTAGCAGGAGAACATGGTATGTTTTTAGGGGGGGGGGGCACATTTTAGTGGGCAGTAAAGTCCAAGAGTTTGGAGCACTGCCACATTCTGACTGTGTTTTCTGTGAGTACAGCGGGGTGTTTCCTCAAGTGTGTGATTTTAAGAGGATGGTAGTCTATTCGTGCACCACATGCATATGTGTGTGTGTGCTTAAAGAAAAAACACTGGCTGCATATTGAGACTGCTCATTCTTGTAATGACCTGTTAGCAGGTATTACTTTTTACTTTTTAACTACATTTGTAATGTATATCTGCTTTTCTTTTTTTTAGATTTTCAACATTATTGTTTGCTTTCAAGGGCCTTTCATTAATGATGGTCCAGAAGACCACACACAGCATTCGTAGGTGTTTCCCCACCACGTCTCGCCTCTCAGCCACACATGCCGCACTTCTAGAAAATCACTGGCTCTGTTCAGTCTGCCTTTCTTCCACCTCTCATGGGCATCCTGTTGGGGTGTGTGTGTGTGTGTGTGTGTGTGTGTGTGTGTGTGTGTGTATGTGTATGTGTAGGTACTTCACTGTGTGTGTGTATGTGTGTGTGCGCGCGTGTGTGTGTGTGTTCTGGCCTCCTGCCGCCTTCCCATGTGTATTGTTTTCCTGGTGTGACGCTCTAATCAGAAACGCAGCCTCTTCCATGGCAACGTGGCTGCTGCTGTTGTGTTTCCTGAGCGTTTGTATGTGTGTGTGTGTGTGTGTGTGTGTTTGTCACCTTCCTCCTTCTCCCCCAATATTGAAGCACTCAAACAGGTCCCGTCCTGCCTGCTGCTGCCTCTCTTTGTTGGGCCGGCGGCACAAATGCGGTGCGATAGTGGCGGGGACGGCCAGATGGCAGGCTGATCCCGGCGCTGATGGGATTAGAGCTGTACCTCGCTCGTGTGTGTGTGTGTGTGTTTGTGTGTGTGTGTGTGTGTGTGTGTGTGTGTGTGTGTGTTGCCCATCTGGCTCCTTTAACAGGCTACAGCCCTGCAGACGCGATCCGCTTGTCTTTATTGCATAAACCTAACAACATTACCGCCACTTGGTATGCAAATGGAGCCGAAGCTGCAGGCCTTCCACACGCGGTGGAGAAAAAAACAGAGCAAGTGTGAAAGAGAGAGAGAGAGAGAGAGGGAGAGATTTAACTTTCTTACTTAACATCTCTCTCTTTCACTTTCTCTCCTAACCAGCTATCTCTCTCTTTATTGGAATGCCATCGGTTCTAATTCAGAATCTATATATTTGTACTATATAATGTGGTCGTTTTTGTAGGCTGACAGTAATGATGTTTAATTCAAAGTCATTTATTTGGGATCTACTCTAGCTTCTAAAGCAGACACCGTTCAGCCAAACAGGTTTTGAGTATAATTTTCTTCTGGTAGTGTATATAGATAGATAAATGTGTCCCAACACTGGGACTGGGAGAGTGAGAGGGACTTATCAGAATGACTTTAATATAAAAAGGGGCTCTCACTCTCCTAGTTGGGCAGCCCGCTTAGGCCAGGAGTACAGTCCACAGGGGCAACAGCAGAGAAATTACTTTTACTTGAAGATCAGAAGCGAGAGTAAATTCACTGTCTGAGAACATTAGCCCATATTAGATGATTAGATAAGAGCGTTAGAGGAAGACGAGAGTGTGTCGGGTGCACAGTGCATTTCTCTCTCTCTCTCTCTCTCTCTCTCTCTCACTCCCTCGATCTTTCTCCTAACACTTATCGCTTTCAGAAATGTGTTTCTAATCTCATCCTGCCTCTGTGCTTCAGCCGTGAACCTGAGCGTGTATATAGATGGCATTATAGTTCACGACTGTACATGGCCCATACAGACACACACACACACACACACACACACACACACACACATACACACACACTAGACTGGAAAACAAGTAGGTGTTGTCACATTGTTTGGGTGTGATTGCCTAAAGGCAGCCACGCCAATAAAGCAGGCAGTAAAATAAACCGATAAGTTGACAATCTGGGCTGAAACGTCGAAGGCGGCCGTGTAATATTTCAGCGAAATTAGCGGCGGTAATTACAGAGTTTCGGCTGAAAGTGAAGGCTCGCGCTCATGACAGTCATAAGTTCAAAGTCGGATCTTTCTCCTCTCCTCTCGTGGTAACTGTTCCCAGGCCGCTCTTAAAGCCCCTTATTAGGAGACTAGCGGCAATATCTGCTCGGCCCAAATTTGACGTCTGGGGCGGCTGAAACCCCAGGTAGCTAAGTGGTGCGAAAGGAAACGGGGCATGTGTGACAGTGTGTGTGGGCGTTTTGAGGAGGAGGTGAGCTTTTAAAACTGTCAGGAATTTTATTTATTTATTTATTTATTTCATTTTCAAGACACGTCAAAAAACTTCACTGTGGCCCGAAACTGGCAAAGAAACTGGCAAAAGACAAGAAACTGGCAAAACTGAGATTAAAGTGCCTTAAATTGGGTGGAATCACCGTTTTCTAATCGTTTGCTTGAGGTCATGATGACTGTCCTGAGTGCAAAATAATACTACAGTAAACGAAATTAATTTCTTGTGAAATAAGCAGATTTTAGACGGAAGGTGGCCGATAAATTGAGGGAGTAAACGGAGTAAAGAGAGCACTGCAGAATTAGGCTTTGAAGGCGAGAAGCCACAACGGTATATAGGTTGGGCCTCTCGCTCTCTCTCTCCCCCTCTCTCGCTCTCTCTCTCTCTCTCTCTCTCTCTCATTCTCTCACCCTCCCTCGGGATGTAGTGAGGCAAGGGGAGAGGCCTGAACCTTCTTAATTGCTCTCCTAATTAAAGGCGGTTGCTAAGCAAAACACACCTACCATCAAACCGGCACAGAAGAGACAAACAACACGTCATGGGGGCCAAACGGCTCCAGTGCTCAGGGCACACATGCTCAATTATTTTATTTTCATTCTGCCCCTGTCATTAATAAAAGAACAAAAAAAGAACCTAAAAACAAATAACTTAGTGTTCTTTGCCTCGCTAGAGTGAGGGGATTAATATCCTTTTGGCCGCTTCATTATACATTACTGGGTTAGTTGATATGGTAATTACTGCTTGATTATAACAAAGAAGATACAAATGTTATGTTTTTAAACATGTGCAGTCTGTGAGGCGGCCTTATTCGCACAGGTCTTTTGCTCCATTCGTCAAGATAGGTGTATAATGGTAAAAAAAAAAAAACACTAGCTTTTTACAAAAACATTCAAAATAAACGTGTTGATATGACAACAATGATATTTTAGATAAAACATTTTTGCATAAAGGCTACTGTGTATACTCAGCTAACAATAAAAGCACTATAAACAGCATGTAAACAACGTTCACCTTTTGTTGCAGAAAATGTGGCCCAACATCATTCATGATAAGTGAGAATAATAATAATAATAATAATAATAATAATAATAATAATAATAATATGAAGGAAGCAGGCAGCAATATAGGAGAATGAGAACTAACCCATGTGCTCTACATGGCGCGTGAAGGAGAAAAGAAGGAAAAACTGTGAGTGCTAGAGCTGAACTAGTGTCCATTCACCTCTACACTAGACTACGCTACACACTCAGGTAGAACAGAGAGGAGGATGGAGAGGTGGCCAAACGGAAGAAGAAGAAGAAGAAGAGGAAGAAGAAGAAGAGAGAAGCAGACAGGGAAAAAAAGAAGAAAGAAAGAGAGAAGAAGAGGTCTAGAAGGTCTGCAAATAATAAATTCATGTAAAATGTGCCTACCATTCTCCAGATAAGGAGGGGCCGTACCTTCAGAGGGGTCAAGACGGCGAGCTCGGCGGCCGTGTTTTGAGTTGTTATGGACGAACATGTTGTCCGAAACGGCCAACACGTGACCGTCCACGTTAACTGTTGTTGATATAACAACCTGAGGAGAGAGTAAAATGGCAACTTGTCATTCAAGCGGGCTTATTACTCAAGTGTTACAGTTTATTACCTAGTTATTACATTCATTCTGAACGCTACAAAATATGACATGGACCTGATATCAATATCCCAAGACTGCAGGCTTAATATGCTGCTCCTAATCCTTAGACTCAATATTCAGTATACAGTTAAGGCCTTCGAAACTAATATGTAAGCTAGTTATAAGAGTCAGCTGAGGCGTTTGCGGTTTGATGGGTTAACATGAGCATGTGTGTGTGTGTGTGTGTTTGTGTGTTTTCTTCAGGCACTAAACAGAGGCCATTCAGAGTAATTTAGAGCTGGTGAGAACAGCAGGCTTCTCCCAAGACTTGCTATCAGACGCTCTGTCTCTCTTTGTTGTGGCCTTGTTTGAGCGCAACATAACAAAGGCTGTTCCACTTATAGTGGCAGACTCAACATTAGGGCAAGAGCTGTGTCTGTTTGTTTGTGTGTGTGTGTGTGTGTGTGTGTGTGTGTGTGTGGCCCAGTTAGCCGATGATCCCGCGCTATGTTATGCTTCTGATCAGCAGGGTTTTTTTGGAATACACACACTCAAGCACACAAACAAACACACACACACATACACACATACACACACACAAACACAGCTTTCTTATGGCTCTGTTTGTTTGACTTTTCACCATTCTGCACTGTGCTCTGTGAGCTTTATTTTGAATGCTGTAAAGCGTGGTGGCTCTTACGCCTTGCACACAACGACAGAAAACACACTGGGCACCGCAGCAAGACCCTCAACGTCACATTTAATTTGAACAAAGAATGTGAGGGCAGGAGGAGGATGAGGGACTTACTGGAAGTAATCATACTGATGTGACAAAGTGTATTGTATTATTAATGTCATTTAATTAATTTGAATTGGGTCATTTTAATGCATTTTTCAGTGTATGTCGTAGACTGTGGGCCACCAGTGGGCCATACTGGGGGCAATACAGGGTTCTTTGATAAATGGCTTCCATGAATAACCATTTTAGGACGTTAAACCTTCACATAATGTACACATTCTATACCAGCGGGTTCTTCCAAGAACCTTTACATTGTGTCGATATTCTTTACACTCATTTAGACCAATTACAAAACAAAAACCAAAAGAGGTTTCTTCTATGGCATCACCTTTTGGCATCTTGCATTTGTATAAATATTGCAAGCTGGAGCAGCAGTTCACAGCCCTTGCCTTAGAATCTGCTTTGTCAAGCACATTTTCCTTCTTCCAGAATAATCCATCTAATGAGCTCATTAACAAAGTAGCCATTAAAGTAAGCATCGGAAGTGGACAGCAGGAAAATAGGAAAAATGGAAGACAAGGATTAGGATAGAGACGTTTTTTTTTTTAAGTTTCACAAAGAGAGCAGTTGAGGAAAGTTCATAAACATTGCACACTCATTACAGGCCCGTAGGACACATCCATCACTTAACTTTTCATTATTTTCCAAAAATGGAGTGCCCAACTACCCCCCCACCCCCACCCCCACCCCTCGAATGTCACAGCCACTTAATGAAGCTGAACAATATTTAACATTTTCTATTTTAGGAGCCCAACCGCGGTAGGTCCGCTTGTCAAAAAAGAGAAGATTCAGTGCAATCAAGCTATATAAAGCAGATTCAATTTCTTGCTGGAGAGCTACAATTAACCTCTGTAAGGAGAGGAGCTTTTTTTTCTTCCTCCTTTGCTGTTGAAGTTTGGCGGTTACGAGTGTCCAGGCTTTGGTTAAGCAACTATGTTCGAGAGGGTCTATCAAATGCCTGTCACTCAAGGGGTGGCAATTCTGTAGCGCTCGGCCTTTTAACAAAACCTGGGGCCAATTAGGCATTTATCTGGCACTTAGGTGAACAAAGAGAAAAGAGGAGAGGCTCTCATCTGCTCTTTCAGCCGCTAACAGTCTCTCAAAATGCCGCCCGCGGCTCTAGCGCTAATGTTAGCCCATCTGCATTGATCTATTGATATATTGATTAGCTGTTTTCTCTCATTAGGGGCAGTGGGAGTCAGTGCAGTGAGGAGATGGGCCTTGGCTGGTGGGGTGGGGTGGGGTGGGGGCGAGGGGGGTGAGGAGGCCTCTTGAAAAAAGAAAGAAAGAGAAAGAAAGAAGCGCTTTAGCGAATTAGCGGGGTTTGAATTAGCGAGCGCTTTTCTGTTTTTATCTGTTTACCACACAATCCGGGCCCATACAGAAGCACTTAAGAGTGATCTGAGGGGGGAGACGCTTAGCATTTGAATGGAAAGAGACGGGAAGGTGGGGGGGGGGGGACAGAAGAGAGGGAAATAGAGAAAGAAGCAATGGGAAAAAGAGAGGCAACAAGATGAGGGAAGACAGAGAGACAGACAGAGAGGAAAGGAAGGAGAGAAGGAACCAGAATGATAGACAGAAGAAGGGAGAGAGAGATGGCAAGTGAAGAAAGAAGGAAAAGACAAAAGAAAAAGAGAAGTATGAAAAAAATAAAGCTGGTCTGATGCTAATCCTTGCTTTCTCTCTCTCTCTCTCTCTCTCTCTCTCTCTCTCTCTCTCTCTCTCTGGCTCTCACCCTCTCTCTCTCTGTTAGGATGATGGATAGGCCATGCTCTGGCCCCCAGCTGCCGGAGCACAGGATGAGGAAGAGAGGAGCGGGAGAGAGGAAGAGAGGAACGCCGAAAGCATGACCTTGCCATGGGATCTTGCTGGACAGAACACGTGTGAAATTTATTCTGGAGATGGCATTTAGTTAAACACAGAGCCTTCAGGATAAGAGACAGAACCACACTGGCGCAGACAGCTCAGCTTTCCCAGGCGCTCTCTCTCAGCTTGGGGTAAAGAAAACCTCCAAACTTCTGCTACCCTGGCTGTGCGATTGTTCATAGCTAATGCGTGTTAGATCTGAGAGTCGATACCCGTTACCCAGCCTGGAAACATGTTCACATGTCAAGCTGTTGCGTTCAGTGGTAGAGCTCATTTTGGCTTAAAACCGTATCAAACAGGACCAGACCATAAAAGGCTGCAATGTGTATTTGTGTACACAACCACTAATAATTCATAGTAATATCTGTAGAACATCATTACTGATAGTAGACCTCAGAGCTTGGAGGAAATTTTAAAGACACTTTATCACACAATGGCTTTTAGCAGTTTGCACAGGTAACGTTTGTGGTGCTGTACATGAGGAGATTGCTCCGATGGCTTGTTTCCATCATCTGCCCCACAGATTAAAAAAAAAAGAGAAATCCCCCTCAATCCATTTATAGTAACTGTAGGTTTCAGGAACATCGGGGCAGCAGGAGAACAGAGAGAAGGTGGAAGTTTGCTGCTGGATGTTCTCTGTCTTTAACAGAGTCATACATATGGGTCCCCTCTCCTCTCTCTGAGCTGGAGGTGCTGAGGCAGCTCCTGAGGAAACTCTGCCGAGGGCCCTGATGCTGTGGTAAGACCACTTAAACCTTCAGGGAGGAAGGGAGATTAGAGAGAGAGAGAGAGAGAGAGAGAGAGAGAGAGAGAGAGAGAGAGAGAGAGAGAGAGAGAAAGGAATCCACTGGTTCTATTGTGCGGTGGCACATCACTGGTGACGGATGTTTCTTTTAGTCACCGTGGAGACAGAAAGGACACTTCCTCTCACTCCAGCTACTGACCTTCTGCTCTGGACGCATGGATCAATATCATCCACTGACCCTCCGCCGCATGAAAAATGAAAAGTCTGCCACGGATGCCTGTTCCAGGCACTACCCTCAGCTATATGTCTATATAACCCGAGTGGATCCAGATACATTGGTGTTAACAGGAGCCAAGGCTACCGATTCTCTGGGTTTACGAATGAGTAGCTGTTGGAAATCTCAGCAAGCTTCTGATGTGTCTTTTACCACCCTAGCAAAAACAGTCTGATGTAAAATAATTGGCTTGTGGCTCTACACAGAATCATTTTAAAATGTTTTTTTTTAAACACCAGCTTCTCCAAAATAAAGAAGAACCATTTAAACATGCACTGGATCTTCACCCATTGCCTTTAATACAGAGCACCAAGGATCTTCAAGGGCAAAGTCAATGCCATTAACTCGAGAACCATCTGAATGTTTAAACATTTAATGGTTCTCTAAGATGAAAATCTTGTATGCAGCTCTTCAATGAACTTTCTCTTCATATCTGCTCTACGAAGAATCAGAGCCGGGACCCTAATTCTTACAAGTCCATGAGGGCTATAGAGGAACCCTTTTGGCTAAGAGTGAATCCTTGAAGAACCTTCGAGGCTGAGGAACCAAAGGAGTTAATTGAATCAGTGATAGAGTTTATTCAGCTTTATAAATATTTGCAGTGGGTCAGGGTGTTTTTGGAGCAGAGGAGTAGGATGCTACAGCAGGTAATTCTTTTCCTTTCTTCCTTTTTCCCCCAAGAGAGGAAATCTCCCACACTATATCCTCCCATCTACCAGCTTTAAAATACCAGCCATACAGAGTGGTGTAGTCAACCTTTACTCTAGAATGAGCACAGAGGGAGAGGGAGAGAGAGGGAAAGAGAGAGAGAGAGATAAAGAGAGAGACTCACCTGGAACCGGCGCATGTCTCGCGGGTTGCCTGCATTCTTCAGGCAGTTTTGATTGCACTTGAGGAAGAATTTCAAAAAGAATCTGTAAGAGATCACAGAAGGGGAAAGCTCCATGTTAGACAATCAATGCCACATGAACATGAACACACACACACACACACACACACACACACACACACACACACACACACACACACACACACTCACTCTTACAAACTCACCCAAACTCACACAGGACAGATCAATAGCTCAGAATATAAACATGGACTTCACAACTCCCTCCCAGCCGAGGTGGGAAAACTCCACAAGTTGTAAAAGGCGACTGCGCGAGTTGTAAATTTGCGAGTCGTAAACCCAACAGCAACAACACTTAACCACAAAGACTGACAGGCTTAATCCATACACACTCTCACACACACACACACACTGTCTGGATACATCATCAGGACATGGCTTTATACATTATATACTCCTTATAATGTTAATGTTTAGTGCTATATGCTACAATTGTTTAAAGAATCAGATTCTATGGTTCAATATATATGTATGTACCCGTATATATTGTGTATATATCTCCAAAATAAAATCTGCAAAACATGTATTTTCTTGGTTTTTCTCACCTTTCATGTCTTAAGAACTCATTTAAAACTATTTTGATTTCCTTACAATATTTTGACTTTACGCAAAGAGCAACTGGTGTTTTACGTAAAGTATGTAACAATGTAACAACCTACTAAAACTGGCATTTCTACGTAAATATCTATATGTAACACTTAGGTGTTCATATGTTTAAAGGTACGTAGGTTATATAGTCGCAAAGAAATGGTTTGACCCTGAAAAAGGCTTTTCGAATCTTCAAACTCGTTTTCTTTACACAGCGAGGACATTTTTGTTCTGAAACTGTACAAGCAGCGACACATACACACTCCCACACCCGCACAGTAATGATGATCAGTGTTTTGTTCAGAAGCATCCCAGTGGATGTCTCTCCGTCTGAGTGGTCTGTCTGTCCGTCTGATGCATACAAATCCCACAATTCCCTTTAGAACCCATCTGTCCACACTAACAGGAAGTAGGCTGAAATTTTGCCACCCTCCCCTCCCTTCGTCTTTCTCTCCCTCCCTCCCTTCCCTTTTCTCCTGGAGCTCCACCCTGTAATTAAAGCGAGGCAAAACGAGCGCACCTGAGCCCCCCTCATCATCGGGAGACACTCGAGCACTTAACAAGGTGAGAGCTGAAACTTCCAGCTCCATCGCACAATTAGAGCAAGGCCAGCAGCGGCCAGCAATTACAGCACAAATTACAACCCACCTAATCTGCTCCGCAAATGTCATGTGTGAGTGAGAGTCAGGGCAGGTCCCTCCAGACGCACACACACACACACACCCATACACTTAAGCCCACGAACTCCTGTGAGAACGAGTAAGTGTGGAGCAAGTGGATCCTCTCAATCTGTCCTTTTCATTCAACTGATGTTTTCCTTTCTTGTTTCCTCAGGTCTCATCACTTCTCATCTCTTAAAAAGGTGTCCGAACAAGGGAAGCCGAGAAGAGAGGGATTACGGAGGAGAGAAGTGGCTTTCTTCTCCCTCTCCTCCTCTCTCTCAACCTCAACTGCCAAATTTCTTTTGTTTTACTATACGCTCATATATATCTGTATTACATAGTTATAAAACATAATTACTTACATATTTACAAAGTTTTATTAAATTTGATGGTGATTCTGTGTCAGTAGGTTTACGTCTGCACCTCTGGCCTTTTCCCCATTGGTTTCAATGTCAAATCATAGAAACATATTGAAGTATCTCCTCTTCTACACGAAGAAAGTGCAAGAAGAGGCTTGTTTTGTAGCATTTGCAACTTTGGAAGTAATTTTACTGATTTATCTACAGTATTTATATACTAACCTCAGCACTTTCTGTACATAGCATAGCGTATTTAGTGCAGAGCATTTTTGTGTATTGTGTATATTTCATATTGTTTTTGATTTTTGTGTTTCTTTCAGTTTTCCGATTCTGGTTATGACGACTCTGTACAGCTCCAAAGCCTTGTTCACGCTCACACACAGCCACGCAGCCCTACATGTGCGCAAATAATGCTACTGAGGGTTATCTGGCGGTGGCTATAGCTGTAGCCTTACATATGGATGTCCATGTACACAAATATTTGCCTCTCGGAGTGTCAGGTTAGCACGCAGCTGCTGCATGCGGGCCGAGGTGTCATGCATTGCTGATTGCATCGCGATCCATGTGGAGTTAACACATGTACCGCAGCGGCCGTGGGCAAACAGGCGGGGGGTCCGGGACGAGCTTTCTGCGCCTCGCTCTCCGACGGGACCCCGGCCAGAGCCATAAATCACAATGTGAAATGACATCCGTAACCCTGAGCACCTCTACACCACCGAGCCTCATCTGTTTACATTCTGGCCTTTCTGTCCTGACAGAAGGGGAGAGAGAGAGCGAGAGAGAGATCTAGAGAGAGAGAGAGAAAAAGAGTGTGTATGATAGAGACAAATGGACAGAAAGATAGAGAGAGGACAGAAAGGAAGCTTAAAGGAGACTGTAAAAGGAAAAAAAGAAAAGGTGGCCTTGGTAGGTGTCAGAAAAATCCGTTGCCGGCCATCATCAATGACAAATAAAGTTCATAATGCTGTTCACGGGCCTTGCAGGACCGTCCTTCTTTCAGGCTATAAAAGGGCCGTCCACTTCAGCTTTAATTGTACTCTATGTGTGTGTGTGTGTGTGTGTATGTGTGGACATACAGGGATGAGTATTATGGGCTGTAATTCTCGGACACTGTCCTTATTTCCCAACAGAGCCGTAATGTTTCCACAGCAGGTATCAGGTCAAATCACAGCTGATACATGAGCCTCATTCACTCTTTCTCTCCCATCCCCAGAAAACAAACAAACAGCCTTGGATACACACACACACACACACACACACACACACAGATACACAAACAAAAACAGTAACTACCTACATATGCACCCACCCTTTATACTGCTTACTTATAAACTACACATCAATTATAATTACAAAGTCTTTATCTTCACTGAGAGATACTATTTTAGGTACATTTTTGTAAGTTTTGCTGTTGTTTTCACCGTTTTCTTAAACTGAGAACTAAATTGTCTTTTATCTTTTAAGTACAGCGCTGAAGATATGAGATGTTATTTGTTTATTCATATGAATATGTACAGAGTCCTATAAAATGTGAGAGTATAAATGGTTCACAGACGATGAAAAACTATTGTAGATACGATATTTACACGTAATAGTACTTTTTAACTAAACCATAACCATTACATCAGTAAATGTTGTAAAATATATATGATATATATGTATAAATATATATGATACTTAAAAACATATATATTTGGCTGCAAACTGAAGCGCACATCGTCTGACAAATGTCCAAAAACAAACCCTTTCGCACGCTTTCATGTGTTCGTCAAATTGAATTGTAGGGAGAAAATGATTAAAATGATAATTTGTCAGAGTGCTGTCATGAAAACAAACACACACAAACAAACAAAAACTACAGAAAGAAAGAAGGAAAGACCCCGAGGTGCTTTGTAAAGCCATAAAAACGCTCCGCTCGCAAACAACACAAACGCAGTCACTGTCAGAGAAGTCCCCTGACACGAACAAGAGACACGGGTGAATTCTGCACACCTGAAGTGAGTGAACGGTGTGCACTGTCACCAAAAGGTCTGTCGCGTTATGAATATTTATACTAATGCGTTAAAATACACACAACGCGGCCCTCATTACGGCGCGGCGTGTTTGCCTGGTGTCTGCTTCGTTCTCAGTAGCTGATTAAGCAGAGCTGCTCTGCTATCTAATGAAAATCATCTCGGGCCGCCGTCCACAACTCCGCCATAATATCAGTCGAATTAGGAGCCGCTTCACTTCTACATGGGGATCGAGGAAATTGCTCCTTTGTGAGCAGGCGAGCAATTATGACCCCACGCTGCTCGCTTCTCTGTCTCTCATTCTCTCTCTTTCTCTCCACGTCTTTAAACGACTCGCAGAAGTTGCAGAAGTGTCAGAAACAAAGGAGGCAGTTAAAGTGTAATTTACTCCTTTACCTAAACAAGACTGGGGCATACAGTAGTCTTTCTCTCTCTCTCTCTCTCTCTCTCTCTCTCTCTCTCTCTCTCTCTCTCTCCTTTCGTCTTTCTAAAGCGCTTCGCAGCGCAGAACTTGTGCGAGTATCGGAAACAAAGGAGGCAGTTAAAGTGTAATTTAATGGAATATCATGGAGTCGGTCACATTAGACGCCTTGCAACGGAGAGAGGGAGAGAAAGAGAGAGCGCGAGAGAGCGAGGGAGGAGGGAAAAAAAGAAAAAAATTAACTGCAATTAGGTTTGATTAAAGCTATCCTTCTCAATAATCAGCGTTCGTGACAGGACAAGGGGCCCTGGTGGCCCTTGGACGGCAGCGAGGCGTTGGGCAATATTAAGGCCAATAAAAGGGATATTAGCATAGCTAATTACAACACGGCTAAAGCGCATGCGAGGGGCCGCTGTGTATTGTTATGTGCAAAATAATTGGACAAGGCAGTTATCAATTACAGGAGACGCCATTTCGGTTTGTCAGAGAGAGAGAGAGAGGGAGTGTGTGAGAGAGGGAGAGGAGAAAAAAAGCGAGAGCAGACGTGTTTAATTTCACGTCTGAGGCCCTCCCTACACGTCTCTTGCTCTTTTTCTCTCACCGTATCCCTCCCTCCGTCTTCTCAAGACGACCGGAGGCAGTCGCTTCCACTTTTATCTCTGGTTGCAAAACTGCGGGGAGAACAAATCAGTGATAAAATGATCAGGCCGGCCAGCGCGGGGTAATTAATACGACTTTTCCCTGCTCGCTCTCTCTCTCTCTCTCTCTCTCTCTCTCTCTCTCTCTCTCTCTCTCCCTCTCTCTCTCTCTCCCTCTCTCTCTCTC
>JBBPDC010000109.1:36777786-36787786 GCA_037974485.1 Hemigrammopetersius urotaenia
TTCAACATATGTGTGGGTTTCTGTCTCAAAAACGGCTAGAATTCATATTTACAGGTTCATTTACCAACCTGAGAATTACACCAGATGTGTCTAAAGTTGTATGTGTAAATGGGCAGGATTCTGATTGGCTGCTCCGTATAACGCCCGGTTAAAAAAGCAGTCCAGGATGAATTCTCCTTATTACTTCATGACCAGGGTTAGATAAACTGTTGTCGGTTCAAAAGCCAATGTAAAATATGTCAACGTGTTTGTCTCTGTGATGTCACAAAAACAAGCCAAAACTGGCTTTTTTTTTTTCATTTTCCATTTATGGAGCTGGGAAGTGCATTTAAAACTTTCTGATGTTTGTTTTCCTCTTTTAACTCTTTTTGTTATTAATAAAACAGGAGTGGAGTTCCGTTCTCCATTGTGTGGCCCCTTGTAATGCTCTGCTTTCAGAGATTGCTACATTTGTTACAGTGTTTTAAAGATTGCACCCAATGATGATTTAAACCTAAGGTGACCGCATCCTTGTACTTCTACTTCTAATCTACTTACACCTGGATGAGTGCTTGACTTCACACTATCTATTTTTAATCAGGAGTAAAGAACACTGAAACGTACCCATCATATCAAGCAGCAACGGCTGGAAGCTGTTCCAGCTCCTTTGTTGTGTGAATGGTGACTTCCAGCAGGTTTGTATTCAGTGTCAGATTTCTGTCTGCCCCTTACTTCTCACCGTGTGTGTGTGTGTGTGTGTGTGTGTGTGTGTGTGTGTGTGTGTGTGTGTGTGTGTGCGGTGGGGGTGGTCTGTCTTTAGCTCCAGAACAGCCGCCATCCTGTCTTTTTTTGTCACTAATGATAGATTGTCCTGCCCCCCCCCGAACCAACCCCCCTCCTCTGATGCTAGGCTAAAGCTCAATGCTAGGGTGGGTCCTGTCACCCCTATTACACTTCAGCCCTTGGCCTTTTGCCTTTCCTACAGTCAAAGGCTGAGTAGCTAGAGCCTGTAGATGTGTTAGTATTGGAATAGGATTTCTGGGTTTCAACAACGTTTGATCCCGATCCTTATTAATTATATCGAAAAAAGAGCTCATTCAAACAGGCAAAGACTCTGTAAAGTTCTTGTCTTTTAATATTGTGTTTTAGGTGAAAAAGTGGTATATTTTTGTGTACACCCTCTTTTTGTGGATAGGAAATAGCCCTTTACATCGTTGGCACGTGTTCACGATTTGCTAAATTACGTAAAAACGGATAAATGTCAGTTCTGATAAAGTGCAAACTGACAATAAAAACTCTCAGCAGCTAATGGTTTGAGTGGGCCGACACTTCCTTACTCTCATAACAACACAATTTACACATTAATTTTTGGTTATTGCTGAACACTACACATTACTTATTCAATAATAAGATTGAAAAAAATCAATAACTGAATAATAAGGGTCCATTCAGGGTTCAAGGGGTTGGTGGCCATGTGTAGATGCAAGCTCCACACACACATGGGAAGCGCACACACATCGATCCATCAGATGTATGCGGTGCACTGCCTCCCAAAAACACAATACGACAACACACACAGCCCATTTCGGTGTGTGTACACTGGCTAATATGAGGCCGAGTCTGGTGAACAAGAATTGCTCTGGCAAGCCTGTGATCTGCACGTGTCTATCTGGAGAAGTGAATTCGCCGGCGTTCAGCTTCTCTTCCCCCCTTTTTCAATTTCGCCCCAGTCCCGGTGAACTAACACTGCACTGATGCCTTTCACCCTCCACTGGCCACAGCCTCACCGCTAATCAGGATTACTCCACTCCGTCAACACTGATTTCAATAAAAAGAAAAAAGACAGAGCGAGAGAGAGGGAGTGAGAGAGTGAGAGAGAAAGAGAAAGACAAAAAAAAATTATCATAAATATAGAGGCGCAGGGGCTGGCCTTGCTGGCTGGTTGTCGTGGCGATAGCAGAAGGTGATTAAAATCTCATTCAATGGAAATCCAACTGATTCGGGGTGGTCAGACAGAGGAGGACACACACACAAACACATGTATTCCTGTCTTCATAAGGCCTCTCTGTGTCACTGAATCACAATAGAGCGAACTTAGACTTCACCTCGATTATAAAACAAAAGCTGTAATGTTTTCCAATATCCCAGGGACACTTCACCCCTACTAAGTGCTAAATACATGGACACACACACACACACACTTTCACAAACCCCCTTCTCCTGGTATGAGCTGGCAGTGTGTGATTATCAGCCTTGAGTCACCTCTGATTGCTCATGGTGGGACAAATTGGCACAAAGTAGACTTCATGAACGACAAATAATGGAGCAAGTGTCCTGGCGGGTTCTGCAACCTTCTTCACATTCATGCCCTTTCCGCTACAAAATGACAAGAAAAATTACTTCACTGCTAAAACATTTTGCCCTCTGTCCCCAATGCTAACTCGCATCTCATTCAACTGATGGAACTTCATTGGCCACATGTTTTGCAACATCCTCAATGAGGCAAATGACCAAGACACCGCCTTACATTACTGTTTTTGTGGTTAAAGAGGAGGGAATATTTAGCCCTGCTTGTGCTGTGTAAGTGTGTGTGTGTGAGAGTGTGTGTGTGTGTGTGTGTGTGTGTGTGTGTGCGAATGTGTGTGGTTTAATTACCCTGTTGACACGTGTAGCTATCTGATGCAACACTGCTGCTAGTCGGTGAAACCCCTGAACAAACATGCTATCACTGAGAAAACAGTTCCAAGGTGTGTGCTAAAAAATACACATCCGTGAAGCACCAGCACGTAGAAAACGAATATTGACTTGTATTAGCTCAGGGGCTAACAGGTTGTAGCTCTTATATGTCTCAAAATGGTTTTTTTTTTCTTCGCATTGCCTCGTAGCACACTCGGGTTAAAAACAACACAGTGAAGCTACAAAATGGCTGGGGGTGGGAGCGTCGTTGCTGTTGTTTTAGCTCTACATCATTATCAGTCCCAGAGGAGAGTGGAAAGGGTGCGAAAGTGCAAGTCAATGTGTTCATTGTCCCTCCATCCAACAAGGAGCCAGTCCTCCAAAGCTGTGCGAGATCTGACTGAGTGGCTGGCTTGTTTTCCAGCAATTAAAGACTGCAGAATCAATGGAAGACAAGGCAAAGAGCGCCGGCATTAAGCTCGGTTAGGTGGTCGTAAAGTTAACCTGTTGAGAAGTGTGGAAGCAGGGGCTATGTGTGTATGTGTGTGTGTGTCCCTTACGGAAATACACCAGTCGGAAATACACCAGTCGGAAATACACCAGTTCTATATAATAATCTATAATTTCTTTCACCACCATTTAATATTCCTCTAGTTCTGTCGATAATTATTTTGTACTAAAGTAATTGTCTGAAGTGAATTACAGTAGTGCTACAATAATACTTTCTTATATTGTACATATGATACTTTCTATAATCATGAACACTTTAGTTCTTGTGGTACGACTATTGTTCTACAGTCAATGTACTATTGCTATGACACTCAGTTCATGTAGGATTGCTATAACCCTGGTAGCATCACTATAGTTCATGTAGTGAGTTTTGTTTGGGTGCTGTGTGGTGTGTGTGTGTGTGTGTGTATATGTGTGTGTGGAGCCACATTAAAGAGTGGCTAAAGACTTGTCTGGCTTGTGTCAGGTTGACAGGGCAGGGCAGTTAAACAGAAGGAAGTGAGGGAGTGACCCGAGAGGCCAGACTCTTTGAGGAGATAATGTCCAACTTTCTCCTTTCTCTCTCTCTCTCTCTCTCTCTCTCTTTCTCTCTCTCTCTCTCTCTGCCTCCCACAGGCCAATTAAAGCTCCTCCACTCACAGGAAAAGTTGGCCAGGACTTCCTTTGCTCTCCCCCATTTGCTCTGCTTAGCAACTCCTCATCAACACACTCGCAGCTGTTGCATTCCCTTCCCAATATTCAACATACCTTTCTCTCATCTCTCCTCGCCTTTACTGTGTCATTAAAGCCCAGTTGGATCTGCGTGGTTGTGCATGTCCACGACAGGAGTGGTCAGTGTGCTGAGGATGCATTAGGTAGAGGTGGCAGCTGCTGCCGCGTTTGGCACGGAGGCCTTACATTGTTGTGTCTGGCGTGGCCTGGCGTTCCGCGGTGGCCTTGTACCATCGTTTTTTGTGTGCCTGCCTGGCGGTGAAAGAGAACCAGGTTCTTTCGATCCTCCACAGCTTGAAGGAACAGTTCTGATCTATGGTTATAATTTGTCCAAAGGTTTGCGTGACGGATACACAGAGAGATGGACGAGAACAGATGCTCTTAAATCTGATATTTTGACAGTTTTGAACGAAATTTGGACCGACCAGACTGTCTTACAAATAGGCCAGTATGAATGGTAAAGCTGTAAAGCTGTTTCCACAGTGTTAATAAATGGCCACTGAAGAGCAGAACCTATGTGGTATAAACAAACGCTGACTAACCTCAATCAACATCAACAATGACCTTCATTTGTGATCTGTTTCAGTAATGCAATGCAAACGAATGGCTGCTAATTTAGGAATATTCACAGCAGTAAACCTGAGCCAAAGATCTTTCACAACAAAAAACAAACCAACATGCTTCACAAACCCTTTCTCTATCCTTTTTTCCAGTGAGAAGGAAGTTTCTGCCTGCAAGTCTCTCACAGAAGCTGATTGGTGGTGACTTGACCCGGTGTGTTAGAAGGTCAGTGGTCAGTTTGGCCAGATTAGCTGCTGGCTACAAAAGAGGATGGGAACTGAAGAACCAACAGTAGGGGGGGTGGGGGGGGGGGTGGAGACAGTCATTCTATCAGGCTTGGAGGTAAATAATCAACAAACAGCCAGAGAAGGACAAGCTCCTTCAGTCCCCGCCACCTTAATCAACACTTAAGGAATCAAATTAGATTTGGCCTATCAGAGACTAATAGACTCAAGATTGTTTGTGTGTGCTCTGGAGGGAGTGTGTGTGTGTGTGTGTGTGTGTGTGTGTGTGTGTGTATGTGTGTCTGAGTGTTTGTTCTGTAGGTGCTGTGTGTAGATGCATATATGCATGTTGTTATGTGTTCAGACATGTGAGAGTGGGTTTATCAGTGCTTGGGTAGTGCTGAGTGATATCCCTCATATTCAGAATCACTTGCAAACATGATGTTTAAGCTCGGGTCTGAATGTCTCCTCATGAAATAATACAAAGTACATTATATGTCTAACAGAAAGCTATCAGTACTCAACCAAGTGACTCCCTATACTGCATTATTTGGATGCAGGAGCTGTGAACACACTATAAAGGGAGTCGTTTGAGATTAAGTGTTGATGACATTTAAGTCAACATTAAAAAAGTGAATGCTTGTAAAAGAATGTCTTAAAACATATAATGATGAACTGATTGTGTTTGTTTTGATTGCGCAATTTGTTTGTACTCTAAATGTTAAACAGATAGATTTGATGTAAATAAAAATATTGTTTGTTTATTTACAGACCGACGATGCAGTAATCAATACAATGTGTGCGCATGTCTTTCGGCATGACGTCCTGTAGGTCGAGCAGAAGAATGGCATTTTTAAAAAGTATCTCTTAAACTCAGGCCCCCATGGGAACTTGTGGTTTTCTGTGTCATTATATAACTGTAAACTCCTGGACGGATGAGACTGGCTAATGTGTTGCAGATGCGGGTCGCTCCTCCTGCACGGGCCTTCAGAGATTTGAGAAAGTGCCACTTCCAAAGCTGAGAGAGACTGAATGTGCTGCAAGGCTTTAACTCATGAGTCGGGGTGGACAAGCTCTCACAGTGAGGTCATTCCATCATACACACACACCCACATACACACCCAAACACACACACACACTTGGACTCGAGATCCCTTATACACACATAGACATGCTTAGCAGGGTGTGAGGGATCTGATTCCTTAGCATGTGTGCATATGTGTGTGTATGTGTGTGTATGTGTGTGTATGTGTGTGTATGTGTGTGTGTGTGTGTGAGTGCAGGTGTGGTCTAGTCAGCATGCACTTAGCTGGAAATTACCCACGAAAACCTCTCAACATATTTCAGCCATTCTGTCATAAGTGTTGCAAGAGAAGTTGTGCCATTTTTGCTTATGACACATTCCACTCTCGATGCTTTATTTTCTCTCTCTCTCCTTCCCTCTCGCTCTATTTTGTTTTAAATCCATGCACTGTCAAAAGCAGATGTTAGGGAAAGTGGGGGGAAAAGAAAAGTAAATACTCGGTAAAAGCTCCACAGCCAGGCTGTTCCTGCTGTTGTTTTTCATTCGCCACTGTTTCTGCCGCGCTCAATGAAGGGCAGTGGCACAATACTTTTTCATTCAGCATATTGAACAGGCTCCCGGACAAGCCGCCGAGTGTTTTTATTGTTAATCGATGCCAATCCATTCCGAGCCTTGATGTTAAATAGAGATCAATACGGCCAAGCTGTGGCTGGATCTGATTTCAATCGGCCGGGCCGAGCGGTGGGTTTTAATCGGAGGGTAAATCAAAGCCAGGGAACATAAGTCAGGTGAATTAAAACAGACTGCTGGGGACCTTTCTCGCCGCCCGACCAGCACCAGGAAATACCTGTCATATTTTATTATTGCTGCCAAACCAGGTTTATTCACCACCTCTCTGCTCTTTTTCCCCCGCTCTTCCTTTTCTTCGTTTTAGAGAATTGGAGGAGGAGGAGGAGGAGGGGTGGGGTAATCGCTAAATAGCCGAGGATAAAAAAGGACATCTAAGTCCTTTAGCAGCTCGGCGTCCAGATAGAGGGAGAACAGAGGGAAAGTGCTCCCCTTTTTACACGTCTCAGCTTTAATGATCGATTCGGGGAGAGCGGGCAAAATCGATGGTGGTCCTTTACCTTCAACGAGCCACATTTCATCCGGAAAAAAGATCATAAGAATCTCCCTGATTTGCGAATTAGTTCTCGGGGATCTCTCCAAGATCAGGCCTGTGAGTCGCACTAGACTACAGAGACATTCGCGGTTATGATAAAAAAAAAGAGAAGGGGGGGGGGTTTGAATCGGCACTTGAACTCTCTCACTCCACCTTTGAGGTGTAAAAACCCACAGGCATCCATAATGTGCGCCCCTTGTCTTAAATTTCTGCCACATCTCTCTTCAAAAAAGCCCTCTTTTATCTCTCTTTCTCTCTCTCTCTCTCTCTCTCTCTCTCTCTCTCTCTCTCTCTCTCTCTCTCTCTCTCTGTGCTTTCTTTTGGAGGGCTCTTCAAGCGAGAGGCCTGCGTGTCTGATGGGGGTCGAAGGGCCTCACTGTTTTCCTGTAGATAAGCATCATCAGAGGGCGTCGTTAGCCGAGCCTCCAAAAAAAAAAAGCCCGTCAGCGAAGCCAGAATCCATACGGTTCACGGGGGCCGGGCAGATTTAATGAAATATGGCCGCCGCTATAGTGGTGATTGATCGGGCGAATGGCCGCGGCTTCTCTGGGCCCCGCTCCGTGGCCCTCTCCTCCTGCGGTCCATCTATGATGATAAATTAGCGTTAGATGGAGCCTAATGAGTTTACTAAACATTTGGGATTTGCGCTAATAAACTGGCAGGCTAGGAAGCTAGCAGCGAGCGTGAGCAATCCCCGAGCTCCCCCTTATCGCAGGGACATGACAGTTAAACCACGCTTCCAATCTGCCATCGATTCATCATCCTGGCGCCATTGTGCATGCTTCACAAGAGGATAATTATGCAGCCACCACATCACAAGCACTCATATTTCCCTGAGAGAGCTGGCGGCCAATCACCCGACGCCTGCGCGCTACTTTATTGATAAGGTTTCTAATTATTATTATTACAGTTATTGTCGTTATTACTGTACTATGTTCAACAACTTTTCTCTCTTCTGCATAATTTGCAGTGCTAATGAAGGTAGTACGTGTTTTAATAAATATTCAAGTGCCGCTTAAAGAAATCGCTGTATTTTTTGTAACTAAACTCAAACCATCACGCCTTGATTTTTTTTTTGTTTCTATTAGATGCAGCTGTTGATAAAGCAGTAAACATGATTCATTGCACATTAATAGGATATAAGATTGTTTTGCTAATTGTCTTTGTGTTGTGAGAGCAAACAGCTCTCGACTATTGAGGAAATATTTGTCATCTCTAATGACGCCTTATCAACTGCACCTGACCTCCTGCAACACCCATAAATCAGCGTCACACCCCGTATTTAAAGGCATGAAAATCAGGCCCTGCTTTTAGCCTAATAAACTGCTGGACAGCACTGGGTTCCTGGACAGCGTAATTGCTGGGAATCATTCTAATGAGGTCTTGGGAAACATGAGTAGAGGTTCTCTTATAATGACAAATCGCCGCGAGCTAGAGCAGGGCTTTCTGTCTGCGGCTCTCTTACCCTCTTAACCCCGAGCGGCTCGCTCGCTCACTCCCTCACCACTTTGCATTTTGATATTTTCTACATTTATTCATTTATTTATATTCATCTTATATATATATATTTTTTTTAGTGTTCCCTTCACTTATCCTTACACACTGTGCGCAGGTCTTGCTTCACAATAAGAAAAATAGCTACAACCATATCCCTCTCTCTTCCTGTGCTGCATGCGAGTGTAATCTGCACTCAGAGGTCCTTTTCATTCGGCAGGTGAAAATGTGCTTTTGTTATCAACGAGACGGGCCGCTGGCCGATAATCTTTTGACGGCAGAGTGGGGGACGACTTATATTTAGAGATAACTTGTCAGCTTTAATAAATGATACTTATTTGCTGCAGTTTTTGAAGGTTTGGTGGAGGATGGCTCCAGCAGGGCAGGCTCTGGGGACATAGAGTGGCCAAGGCCCAGTGCTTCTCACTGGGGGGAGACTGATGACTTGCGCCCAATGTCCAGATCGCTGGCCTGTGACCTGCGAGTGGTGCGAGCAGTACCATGTCCAATACAATCCACACACAGTTTCCTAACCTAATCTCAGCGGTGTCACACGACAAATTGCCACTATTCAGAAAAATGGGAATGGATGGAGATTGGGTTGGGGGGGAAGGAGTTGTAGGTAAAGACAGAATAAGGTTGGGATGATGGGATGCCGGTGTGGATGGATGGATAGATGGATAGGAGGAGAGCTGGATATCTCCTGTAGTGTGTAGAGAGGCAGAAGAGTCCCAGCAGAAGTCTGATTTACAAACCCCTCCTAATGCGAAACAAATGTTGTGGGTGTGAATCTGCGCTTACTCACACAGCAGTGGGTTCGGGGCGGGGTGGGGGTGGTCTCTTTGCTAGGCTCTGGCCTGTGAGGCACAACAACATCTACAGGCCCTAAGAGGGTAATGAGGGCTGCATTTACTGCCAGCCATGCGCCACACTCCACAAACAACTCTGAGTGGTCCATTAACACAATTAAACTTTATAAAGACACACCACATGTCCGAAACAACAGCGGTTAGCATAAGCTACGCTTCACTAGTGTTTAGGTAAGTAAGTCTGCAGGAACTGAATAAACACGTATTGTCGTTTATTTTAAAGAAGAGAAAAGGTTACCTTTTAATATTAAAAAAATTACAATTTCTTTCAGTTTTGTTTCGCCAGATCTTGGCGTCGTCATGAAACATCACACAACGATAAACACAAGCGCAGCCGGTGTTTTCAACTGGGCTCAAACAAAACAAACGTTCTTATTTTCTAATGACAGCAACAACTTGCTCATTTTGGAGTATGATTCTGCACGCTGAAGATTGGGGAGAGCAGACGGGACAGAGGGAGGGAAGGTAAAGTTCTCAGCTGGACGCTGTAAATGGGAACATGCTGCCTGCATTCATGAAGAGCAGCGTCACAAACCCTGGCCATGCATTCCACACAGTCCGCGCCTAACCAAAACTGATCCAATTTGCCTGCTTGTTATTCCAAAGGAACATGCACCCACGCCTGCCTATTGAGTAACAACAGACCCTCTCCAACTGTCTGGGGTGCACATGTGTGCGTGTGTGTGTGTGTGTGTGTGTGTGTGTGTGTGTAATTGTATTTATGTGTGGAATCATTTTCAAATATGTAGATCTTTTCTTTTTGTGAGATTTTCTTCTGTGATTCTATATA
>JBBPDC010000109.1:36790286-36807992 GCA_037974485.1 Hemigrammopetersius urotaenia
GCTTCTGACATGACTGTATAACAGAAGCCTGTGCTCTGAAAAAGTGGTTTCTGTGCAAAAAAAATAACAATTCATTTACATTTTTATTGCATCATTAAGAAATATTTCTGCTAAAATTAGAAGAGAAAAAAATGGCTGTAGTTTTATCCAAATAGTGCTAACCGGCATGTAAGCACTGCGCTTTATACATTTTTTATCATGTAGCTGATAAGGCTGTGTGGAAGAATGTGCAGTAGTGTGTTTGCGCTATCAGCGTACTCCCTTAGAGGGGTTTCTGACATCTCTGACTGTCTCCTCTACTCCCTCTATCTCACCCGCTCCACTCCTCCACACACACACACACACACATGCAAAAACACAAGCGATCCCTTGTACATGCGTCTTCCAGAGGAGGTTCACATGCCACAGGCAGAATCAGACAGACCTGAGCCGAGCGCCTTGTGACTGAAGGTTCAAAAGCGGTGTGCAAAACACACCTGCACCTAAAAACAGCAGCCGCTTAGTACGGCCATATACACGCAAACACACACACACACACACACACGCCGCATTAATGACCTCTTAGAATAACACAAATACCCCCCACTAGCACTGCGGTGCTCCAGAAAACACACGCCGCAAATGCAGCGCAGAGGGAATGGGCCTTTTTATTGCTGCGTAGGCTCCTTTAGCAGTGGTCAGTGGAATTTGTAGCACGACCTGAGCCTTACTTATTCAGTTCGCAAGCTGGCTGAAGGGGAAAGAGCTGTTTTTTTTCCCTGTGTGTTTGTGTGTGTGTGCGCTTGTTTTTATAGATTTTCAGGACAAAATTACCTTCTGAAGCGTGTCTCAGATTCTTAGACAGATATGCAAATGGAATGCATTAAAAAGACATATAGTCACATATAGGTGGGGAACATCCTGGTATTACATATTTATAATCATGTTATTACATACATACGTATACATGCTAATATATACTTGCGCAGGATATGTAAGATCTGTGTTATGCATGTAAAATGAGGACTATTACACAGATAATATTACAATCAGACACTTAAATATGTAATGCCTACTGGTCGTTTTTATGACCCTACATCCTGACACCGCATAAAAACAAATACGCTCATGTGCAAGTTCACGTGTCCATGTGTAGCGGGGTTGTTTTTTAAATGTGTGTGTGTGTGTGTGTGTGTGTGTGTGTAAAAGGTAACGGTAACGGAAAGCTTGCTGACTGCCTCATAAATAAGGGCAGCAGAACACACCTGTGCGGCTGCTGTAGTGCGGCTGTGAGGCTGTTACCTGGCCAGAGATATATCTGCTGTCTGCTCCCCCATTAATCAGAACTAATGAAGCTCTAGTCTCTCTCTCTCTCTCTCTCTCCCTCCTTCTCTCTTGCTCCCTCATTCTCCATCTCTTTCTCACACTTATAAAAACAGCCTCCGCGCACTAAGACACACGAACACAAGATATGAACTTGCAAACACACACGCTTACTTACACTCGCTCATACACACACATGAATGTCACCTGAGTGAGGAACAAAAAATAAGATGCAGAACTGAAATGGCTGGAGGCAAAAGTAACAGCTGAGCATCCCTCTGCTGCTTACTATGAGAGAAAGTGAGAGAGCGAGAGACAGAGAGAAAGAGAGAGAGAGGAGAGAGCAACAGAGCACTCACCACTTAACACTCTCTTAATTACTCTGCATACAGGTCTGTGAAAACCTGCCATTCAGGAGCTTTTCCAAACAAACCCCCCTCCCTCTCTCCCTCTCTCCCTCTCTCCCTCTCTCCCTCTCTCTCTCTCTCTCATCTGCACACCTCCCCACCACGCGTCCCTCTCTGCTCCGCCACTGATATGTAATTAAAGACGTCTCCAAAATCCTCTTCGACAGCCTGGGACGCAGCCAAAAATGTAAATGACATTAAGGGACACAATGAATTGAATTTTTTTGTTTAATGTCCCTCCTTTTTTCGTCGCCACTCATTATCCATAGCGCTCCCCCCCACCACCGACACACACACACACTCACAAAAGCTCTGACCTTCTAAATGCTGGCATTTGTTCAGCCCCAGCACGGAGCGGGCCGCAATCGAGCATCCGCACACCGGAGAGAGGGAGGAGAGAGAGCGCTTCAAGAAGAGCCGCTCCATCACACACAGCAGAAACAAACAAAAGATGTAAAAATAAAAATAGAAGAGAGGAAAACGTATCAAAGAAAGGAGCAGGATGGTCCTGTTTTTAGTGATAAAAAAGTAAAAAAAAAACAAAGAAAAACCTGGAGTGCGTTCGTGTATACGTGAGGACTTCCTCGCACACGACTTTCTGGCAAGGCCTGCTAATAATCAGCCGTAATCCTTTTGGACAAGCCCCCTCGTTTGGAAATATAATGAATGTTAAGCAAAATCAGCAACAGGCCTGAATTACGGCTGAGGCCCAGTAGGAGAACAGGTGCAGACGGCTGGGCTATAGGAATAAACCGTCCCGCCACGCAACTGTGTACGGACAAAAGAAGAAGGGGGGATTAAAAGTCAATCTCATGCATTATTCAGGGGAAGGGAGGCTGTCTGCCAGGGGTCAGGCTGTCTTGACCTTTGTGACAGGAAGTGAAAGAAGATCGGTGGCTGGAAAAGCCCAGAGTCAGTGCGGTATTATTAGTTCTGCGGATGCGGCCGGAGCAGCAGAAATCACCCACAATCCGGCCTGCTAGCACGGGTTCTAACCTGTCTGGTAGAGCTTATGTAGCACACATCACTTTACATTAGACCTCTGTGTTCTCTCTCCCTCTCTCTCTCTCTCTCTCCCTCTCTCTCTCTCCATTTTTCGACCCCTTTCAAAATCCCTGCAGATCAATAACCCATGCCAATGCGGGGTGAAATATTTAAAGATGCACTGCGATCGAATTTCTGCAACAGCTGTTAAACGCAACCAACTTTTTCTTTCTTTTGCTGTTTTTTTTTTTCCTAAGCTGTACCAAAGTCCAAGAGAAAATAGGATAAACAGATGTCTGGCTTGCCTACAGGAAAATAGGACACATTTGGAATGATAAGTCTCCTAAACTCCATTGAAAATGCCAGGAGCGTGAGGGTGCCAGTTACTGTCCGCGCCTGTGCCAGCGAGCAGCGCGCCTGGCCCGTGTGCCATCTGGGAAAAAATGGTGCTGAGAACATTATCGATAATGGATCACGAGTTACTCTGGTCAGCATGGCCCTGTCTATCTCTTTCTCTCCGCCTCTCTGTTTTCTCTGTCTTTCTAAATCCCTCTTTTTCTGTCTTGCTCTTCCTCCTCTCCCAGGCCCCCCTCAGTCAAATGTTTTGATTGTAACGTAATCAGCCCTCTCTTGTCTGCCGAAACAATCCTTCCATTCACTTTCGGGATTCGCTCCCTCCATGTCCGTGCAAACCATTATCTCCCAGCGCCTGTTGAACATGAACATATGAAGGCATCCCTGCTTTCCTCACACCATTCACTTCAAATCCCCAAACCCTGCTGTCATGATCTGTTCTGCTAGTCTCCTAGTGGGGGATATGGGGTAGAAATTAGTCCAAAGGCATTAAATTGGGGAGAAATGAGCCCTGCACCATGTCCGTCCTCCACTTGGAGCTGCACTCCAAACTGCACCCCAACGGAAAGTGAATCGAAGTTCTTTAACTTCCCGCTGCATCTACAATGCTAATGTAGCTGACCTGAATGGAACCTTCTAATCGCATGTTAGCACTGTGCAAGGTGTGCGTCTGTGATGTAGGACACCTTGGATGAATGAAGTTCAAGGAAATGACACCCAAGGTTAAAACTGTGGCACTTTTCATGGGCCCTGTCCTGGTTCTTCGTTCTGGGAGCGAAAGGATAAAATCATCTTCTCATAGTAGCGATACACAGACAATGCATTGGGCTAATGAAGCACGTCTGCCTTTGTGATCACGCAGAATGGATGAAAACGATACTCCCGGCTCTTTCAGGCGGTCTACAATGAAAATGTGAGCTTTTTTATCCACTGTTTGAACTTACGACAATATCCCCTCCTTTTGCCGCGGCCTCTTTCCCTGAGACTCAATCCCTGCTCCACTGTTCCCCTTTTCCTATTTTACTTGTGTTACACGCATTGTCCGCCAGATTGAAGCACAAAGCACTGACACCCGATCTCTCCAACTCTATTTAGCTGGGACACAAAGCCAAGCAATTTATGGGAAGAGCCAGTGCGTTAAATATCAATGACGCCCTGTTGTACAGTGTTCAGCATGTGTCTCTTTGAAGGTAAATATATACTGTAAGCTCGGCTGTGAGGATGAATGGGCTCAGGGTGGCCGAGACGATGCAGGAACTACCAGAAAGGAAGTGAGACATGTTTTATCTTTTGCTCCAAAAACCAAAACAATCCCCCAACCGCCACCACCACACACACAGCTCTGCTCCTCCTCTCTCCACTCCGCTACAGGGCAGTGTAACACAATTCTCTCCATTAAAACATCCTGCTACTAATTACTGTTCACACGCTGTAGCGGCGTATCAGCGTATCTGTTCAAACACTCCACTCATTCATGTGGAAGAAAACGGGAAGTTACAGAGCGTGGCTCGCGCCTGTCACCTCAAACGCTCCGCTTAGCAAAGCAGAAACAGCAGGAAAAAAGGTTACACACGACAGGGACAAGTTAATCCATTTGATCAATGCACATGACAGTAAATAACCCTTGTTTAAATGATACTGTCAACAGACCACCCTGTCTGAGTTCCACATGCAGGTCAAATCATAGTATTTTAAGGACTATCGCTGCCACATTCCCACTAATGGCATGTCAGTGCTCTTCGTTCAGCCTTTCCAAGTCACTCTTGTGCAACATAACGCTCCAGACTGATTTGCTCCACATTATCATGTAGAACAGCAGTGTTTCCAAAGCATGACCACATGACGTGTGACAGGAGGAAACTCGTAGAGCTCAGAACATGCAAGCATGGCCATAAATTCAGCACCCAGGGAGTGAGTCCTTTTTTTCCGACACTTGACACACACACACACACACATACTCTGTCATGTGCACACACACACACACACACACACACACACACACACACACACACTCGATGCACGTCCTGAGCGACAGCAGCAAGTGGTTGTGCCTATTTGATTACTAATAAGAGAGATGTTCCCTCTGTCAGATACCAAACATTCTCCACTAAGCAAACAGCTATTTCAGCTAGTCAAACATTAGCATTGCTGTCCACTGGTGGTGCATATTTTTGCCTCAGCTCGGCCTGTTGTCTTCCTACCACCACAATCTCATATCTCACCCGGTGGACAGCAAAGTTGGCAATTGGGGAGATAAGTTTGCAATGTCGACAGAGCAGAGACAGCAAGAGTCAGACGGAGAGAGAGAGAGAGTAAAAGAAAGAGGGGGGGAAGAGAGCAATAGGGAGAGAGGGTAGAGGGCCATGGTCTCTTGCTACTGGCACAGAGTTCCACTTGTTCATGGCTTTTTGCTGCAGCCTTTATGGAGCAAGGTGGGCTTGTTCTAGCTCACTAATCTCCAAGAGGCCCAGACAGCAGCAGCAGCAGCAGCAGCCAGCGCACTGTGTCTCATCTGCCCCACACGTGTACACTCTGCTGAGATAATTGGTGATAAGGAAGCACTACAAGACTCTCTGAGCGTTTGTAACCTTGAGGTAGAGCTCGCAAAAGAGAGTCGTCAGCACATGAAATAAAATTACACAGAGACGAAGAAAAACATCAATTACCAATGCTGCGGGAGCCAGTGTATTTAAGCACGCTAATGCTAATGTTATCAACATGTAAGTGCCAACAACCAGCTGAGAAATACTACTCATTACCCAGGAGCAGCAGCACAGGAGCTGAGCATAAACATACACACACACACACACACACACACACACACACACATGCACTCGCATGCGCCAACGCTCCGCCGCACTAGTCATGTGGACCCTATAAGAGAAACAAAGCCTGTGTGAAGCTGTGAACAGGCATCTCTAGCACTTACAGAGAAGATAATAAGGGAAGAGGAGACAGAGGCGAATAAAGCACTTGTTAACAAATTAGGATAAAGAAGGAGGCAGAGCTGCAAATCTTAAAGCCAAAAAAACGCTCTCTAGGCATAAAGGACTGCTCGGCCGGCACAGAGGAAGGGCTAAGGAAACTACTTCCCCTGACAACTCAGCTAGCAATTACAGAGTCCCTAAAGACACCCCCGGGTTTTTCCAAGTCAACCCACCTGCGCAGGGCAAATGCACGCACACACATCACACACACATACACTCACACAGCAAACAACCAGCCTAGTGCCACCCAGTACACATGGGTACACCGACACACTTCCAGGAAGGAGAAGGAAAAGGAGAAGAAAGCGGAAGCAGGCCCTTACCTGTCGATGATTACAGGGTCTGAGGGTGTCTCATTTCTGTTGCCACAGCTTTTCTTGTCACAACACCGGCTACAAAAGGAGAGACAAACAAACACACAGGGAGTTCAGATGGAAGCCTGCATGAACGTATTAGTGCCTGAGCTCCTGCCCCATCACCCATCACTTTCTCATCCCCTTTATATTCGGGTAGGCGGAGGGTGCTGGCTGGCCGTCCCTGACGTTGTGTGGTTTTGGGGTAAACCGGGTGGTGAGTAAACCAGAAGACGGGGAACAGCATGTCTCAGTGTTTGTCTTGGTGCTGGAGCAGCGGACAGGATGGGAGTGTGTTGTGGAAGAAACGGGGATGGGGGGGGGGGGATGCCAAGAGGCAGGAGGATCACTTTCACAGCTTCGCCTTTTGTTTACCTCTAATTGTCAAGCTGTTATATCTGGAGAGGATGCAAGATGCCACCTTCAACCACCGTTTCTGTGGGGCACTTATTAATTACCAGCTCAAAAGCCTGCATCAATCTCTCACAATGTGCCAATGCCTCCATTTTGAGGGCCACGGCAACGCTCCCCATTATGAGTGCTTTAATTAATGCTGGGGAGAAGAAAAAAAAACAATGTTATGCTTCTTGCATTTAAAGAAGCACACTGGTATAATGGTTACATATCCAAATGAGCTAAATTAACACCATATGGTATGGAAAATATGTAAAGCTCCTCTAAGCTGACAGCTAAAGTGATTAAAGTGAGTGTGTGGACCTCCACTTGGGTGTATGACTCAAAAAAACAACACACGCACAGACACATCTGTGAGAAGTCTCATGCACTCGTAGTCCAAGCAGCCACAGTGAAGAGCAACTACAACACTGGGCGTTATCTGCGTTGCACGTCAGCACGCAGAAAGCGTTGTGTTTAGTATGTTAATGCCTCTTCAAACACAGTGCCGCTCGCAACACATGAGAGGCGGCTAATGGTGGGCAGTGGCAGAAAATGGCATTGTAGCATGACCTTTACGCCTGTTAATGATGCCTGACACTGGTGGGTTTGTACATCCCCATTTTTTTTTCAAACTGTACAGTTTAGGCCCTATAAATAACAACTCATTGTCCTGCAGGCTATAAACTGTTCATGTTGAGGGTGGAACCTTGCAGCTATTTGTAATACTTACTATATATATAGTTTTGTTCTTATTACATTCTTATTACGTATATATATATATATATATAAGAACAAAATATATATTTTTTATTGTGATTTTTATAGTGTAGCTGCAGCAGAAAGACTGGTTCTTGCCATGCAATTCAGTGGGAAATCCCTTTAAACCCATAGCAAACTGAACTTCGCCACCATTGGGAAGTCAGTGTGCAATAGAGGTGTAAATTACTATATATGTGTGTGTGTGTGTCTGTGTGTGTCTGTGTGTGTGCGTGCGTGTGTGTATGTGTAAGAGCTACAGCCAAGGTCCAGCCAGATAAATCCAGATTTTGTTTTCTTCCTGGACTGATTTGTTCGCGACCAGCGGCAGAACAGCATTTATGCAGCCCAAACCATCATCATCACCATCATCATCATCCAGTGCTCAGCTCGTCCGGGGGCCAAGCTCCTCGCACGCTTAAGCACATAGCTCCGTATCCCACCCGCTCCTCGGATCGGACTCAAACGGGAAATCTCTTATCGGCTGCATCAAATCACCAATTAGCAATTGAGACACACCGGACTAAAACCGGCTTCTCCCGTCTTTTATTTCTAGGAAACAACTAAGAATATTTTTATTTTCTTACCTGCACATGATTTCGTGTGTGAGGAGTACTCGACACATTTCGGGGTTTTTGTCCTGGCCTTCATAAATGATTGCCTGATAAAAGAAACAAAAATAAATAAAAAATATTTATGAACCTTTATAAAGAGAGGCGGCCAAATTAATATTTGTACTTTTACGATTTGTAGACAAGGTTAGAATTATCGCACTTGTATATCAACAAATGCAACGCAATGATAATAACAACCACAGTAATAAAATAATAATAACAACAGCAATAATAATAACCGTAATAATAATAAGCATTAGTATATTACTACAACAACAATAATAATAATAATAATAATAATAATAATAATAATAATAATAATAATAATAACATGTCCCACAGCATCCTCTATTACAAAATTGTAATTATATTAAAAATATTCATATCATGTTCAATAATATATTTAATATCTGAATATTTTTCACATAAACGCAAGCGACGTGTCTGTGTGAGGTTGGCAGGTTGGTGTTGCTGATAAGTAAAGTGGCATTAATAAGAGTTAGTGAATGAGAAGCCGCATATGTTGCAGTGTGAGTGTGTGTGTGTGTGGTGTGTCTGTGTATGTGCATGTGTGTGTGTTGGGGGGTGGTTAGATGGCCTGCATGCAGATGGCCGCGCTGCACAAGACCCGAGAGCTCTAATGTGCACATATTTGAGGGGAAAGTGCTAATGGGCAATCTGCTGTTTATTTTAGAGCCGCTAACAATGATTTCTCTCTCTCGCCATCTCTCTCTCTCTCTCTCTCTCTCTCTCTCCCTCTCTCTCTCTCTGTCTCTCTCTCTTTTCTTCTTCTTCAGATAAAAAGCTGAACGCGCTGTACGGTTCACTAACTTTTGAGCATTGGCTTTAACAGATGGCGCAGAGCTGGAGGTGCGCTCTCTCCCTCTCTCTCTCTTTCCCTCTCTCTCTCATCCCTCGCTTTGTGCCCCGCCACATCCACGCTTTATTGTCGCGAGCGCGTGTATGTACGCGTTTAAGCGTTATCCGCATGTGTGTTTGTGATGGGCAGGCTCGAGACCAAATTAGTTGTTTTTATTAATCATATCGAAGCATTAGATGCTTTGATTAACCTGTGTCAAACATTCGACAATGTGTTTAGGTAGAAATTGGGAGAAACTGGAAAAAATATACGAAGAATTTGAGAAATATCTAACTCTGAAATGTCAAGAATAATAATACTAATTATACAATATTGTTTAATAATAATATAAATGCTACGTATACTAATAATAATGACAAATAATAAAAATTACCACTACTACTAAAATCATCGAAAACACATTATATAAATTATTATAGGACACTAATATTAAAAGTGTTATTGTTATTATTATTAGTAGTAGTAGTCGTAATTATTATCATAATAATAATAATGTTCGTGTTTTTGGAAATAATAAATAATCGGTTTAGTATTTCACTCCAGTTCTCACAAAAGACTCCTTAAAAATGTATACTGAAATAAAATTCCAAATGCACAGGTGAGATATTAAGCGAGTTCTGAAAGTCCTCTCCAAATCTTTGAGGGCTTTTTAAACGGAGGATGACCCCTGAGTGTGTAGGCGTGCGCGCGTGTGTGATGCTGCTCTTGTCTGCTATGACTTTCTCTGCTTTTGCTCTGATTTATCTCCACCCAAACTCTAGAAATCCATAGAGCTTCTGTTCAGCCCCATTGGCTCTTTGATCACTCTCACACCAATTAGGCCGCGACCCACAATAAACCTGCGCATTAGTGTTATTATTCCATTATTTCACTATTATTCCCGTCGTAAATAATGACACCGAGAAGGAAAACAGATAATCTGAAGTCAAGAGTGGAGTGGAATGGAGCTGCTCGGCTCTTTAATGCTGAGCAAAAAGGAAGCCTCTGAAATGAAACGTGGTGTGAAAATGTACGTGGTATGAAAATATAAATGTTTACGTCTTGCTGTTATTGCAATCACAGTCTCTCTCGGTCTTTCTCTCTCTCCCTCTCTCTCTCTCTCTCTCTCTCTCTCTCCCTCCCTCTCTCTCTCCCGCTCCTCTTCACCACAAGCCCAAAGGAATCACCACTAAATAAATCTGTCGCTTATCATCATCAAAAGCTAAATTTGGGGGAAAGCGTCACTGAATCTCATAATAAAAATTACCCGGATGTTAATTCTGATATGGACGTAAGAACCAGGCCGAAGCTGCAATTTGAGCTAAAACATAAACGGGAGGCTCATTCTGCACATAAAAGTACTGGGCTTCCTCACTGATGGTCAAATGTTAACATTTATTTAATAACCAAACCCAGTTAATTTTTAAAGGTGAGAAAACTGGACTGGAGGGCTCATTTTGACCACTGTGCTTTGAATTTGGAGCGTTGAAGAGGCTGATTAACTTCACCCGGGATCATATCAGATAAAAGAGAGTAAATGATAGAGAGAGAGAGAGAGAGAGAGAGAGAGAGAGAGAGAGAGAGAGAGAGAGAGAGAGAGAGAGAGAGAGAGAGAGAAAGGGAGAAAGGGGGACCTGCACCTGATACTAAGATTCAACCTCCTTATAATTTATAGGCCAAATGGGTCAATAGAACGCGTGGTTCTATTTATGTTATTAGATATCAGTTATATTATGTTATGAGATGTTATTTTGTAATGTTTTTATCTTAAATCATCTGTCATGTTCAAATGAACCATCGATTAATCACCCGGAAATGCCGAACGTTCACACACACTCAATCAAACCTGACAAAAAATAACCCAAAACAAACACATCAAAACCATAGCCAACATCATGTAGCCAAAGAGCCGGGAAATTACAGGCTAATGAACAAATGAAAAAAATGAAGTGTTCTTACCTGTTTGGTCATGGAGTCAATTAACCTCACATAGAGATCCTGTTCTGTTCGCACTCCTGCAATCAGAGAAACAAACTGAGCGACAGCGCTGTAGTTTTTACTCCGCCAACATAATACCATATCGCTAAATATTAAAATAAAATAAAAATACAAATAATATAATATCTCCAAATAATATAACACCACCAACTAGCATAACATCACCAAATGTTATAATAATGACACCAAACATAATATCACTAAGTAATACATCACCAGATATTATTAAACATTACGTATTATATCACCAAATAGTATACAACAGTACAATAACACCCGTTTTATTTCACTAAATAACATCACCAAATATTAGAATAACAACTTATATTATCACTAAATAATGTAACATTACAAAATCTTACATCAACACCAAACATTACGATATCACTAAATAATATAACCCGTCTAAAACGACTGCTTCAGACAAGTGCAACTGATGCAACATAATGCAACATTTCTCCACTATAATACACTAACAACAACAACAACAACAATAAATTAAAAAAGAGCCACTTGCGAATTATGGAGAGAAGTGACATCGTGTATATTACACACCCTTCATAATCTGATATGCGTCTGATATAACTTTTTCTGAAATCTAACCTGATGAAATTTAACTTTTGCCGTATTTAATAAAATCCCGCGTCCTTTCTGTAAACGCGAGCAAGTAGAGCTTTGACTCACCGTTGCTGTATAAAAGTTGTAGTTTGTAATGAATCCCATTGTTCGTTTTTTCACTGTTTGGTTCCTGAAAAGAAGCAGTGATGACAATCAGTAGAGCAACATTTTAACAATCGGGCTTTCTTCAGCGTAATAATAATAATAATAATAATAATAATAATAATAATAATAATAATAATAATAATAATAATAATAATAATAATAATAGGTGTTTTAAATGAAGCGTCCAAAAGGTATATAAAATATCTTACAATCTGTTTTCAAATACAGGTTTTTTATTAAGCGGACAGTTGTTTCTGATAGATCGTTGTTTTACTATGTTCATAATAACCTGCCATTAGATCATTAATTTTGCAGTGTATTGTGTACAGTGGATTTGTATTGTAACCCATGCTGGGCGCACATTGTGCATTTAAACGCGCAGTGCGAAAGGTGTACTTACATAAAAAAAATAACAAAAGAAATGCACACAAGACCGCTCTCTAAAGACTCCACAACACCGTGTCTTACTTTCTCCTTCTCCACAAAGTCCACGAATGCCGTCCTCTCGATCTCCACGGGCTGTCCTTGCCTGTCGTACAGCGCCAGCACGAAGTGGAAGAAATTGGACTTTCTCAGGTTGGACGGAGGCTGTTTTTCATAGTGCGCTCGGGCCAGACCCACCCCACTGGAAATACACATAAAATAAAAAGCAAAGAAAAAGGTGTTTAAGAAGATGTTAAATGGACTAAAACAAGAAAAAAAGAAAAAAAGTAAAAAGTACCAGAGGTGAACTTAAAAAAATCAACAAGATTTTGGTGCCGGTGCAAGCACTTCTTTTGGTCTATTTTTTTTCTTCATTTTTTTTATTCTATTGAGAATTCCCAAATTGTCCCTTAAACACTTGGCCCATGGAGAGATGCATGTGTGTGGGGAGAGAGAGTGTAACTGATAAGCTGCCAGTAGCGAGGGGGGTACTTGAAAAATGTATTTTAGCGAGATAAGCAAATAAATTAGTAAGCAAATGATGGGCCGCGGTTTTTGGTACCTCTGTGCGGCTGTGTTGGCGTCCACCACCCCGGCCGTGTGCATCCAAGACCTGACCGGGTTCATCCCGCTGCCCAGCGGCTCCTCCTTCATACTCGTCCCGCCTCGCGGTATGTTGTCCTGAATCCCGAACATGAATGCAGGCGGTGCGGGCAAACCGTGAATGGGGTAAAAAAAAACACACACACACAACCCAAGGATCCCCCGCGCTCGAACGATGAGAGGAGACCACGAGCGAGTGATGGAGAAAGTTTTGGTTGTTTTTTGGTGTTCAGTGAAAAAACTGAATCAAATTAAATGCCCCAGTGCGCGAAAGTGTCGATTCCTCGGTTTTCAACGCAGCGTGAACGATCCCGTTTGGAAAAGTTGAGGAGCAACAACAACAAAAAAACAACAACCGCAACAAAAACAGGTATGTGTGCTGTGGCTGTTTTTCTTCGCTTTTCTTCTTCTTTTTTCTCTTCCTTTTGCTCAATATTCAGCTAAACATTTCTCGCAAACTTTGCGCCGCGGCGATGCTCTCAGTCTCAGGCTCGTTCCATCATCGCGCGCCAAACGCAGCAGCGGCAGCAGCATCCCCGTGTAAAAAAACTCACAAAAAACAGCAATAGAAAAAGTGATACAAAACAATAAATACAATTATTTAAAAAATAAAGTAACAGAAGCAGGAGTCAATAAAGGCGCAGCGTTGCAGAAATGGAGCACTTCTGGCTCCCCCCAGAAAAAGGCGAATAAAGGCGCGCAGGATGGAGGGATTTTTTCGCCGCCACACGCCGTTTTTTTCCCCAGCACGCGGGCAAGAAGAGAGGAGGAGGATGATGATGATGAGGGGCCTTCAGCGTCTCGCGGACTGGATGGAGGCGCACTAAACTCAGCCCTCTTTCCCCCAGGACTGCAACCTTTCCCGGGAGCCAAAACTCCAGACCCGCGGGAGCAGTGCTGTCAGAGGATGACGCGCGCAGGGGGCGGGGCGTTTACCTTATAAGGGAAGGGGGAGGGGGAGGAGGGCTGGAGAAGGAGGGGGTAGGTAGAAGAGTTGAGGAGGGGTCGGTGGAGAAGTGTGTGTGTGGGGGGGTGATGCTTCCTGTCGCATGAGTTACCCAGGAGGAGAGAAAGAGAGAGAGACTGTGATTGCAGGGTTTCTGATAAAACAACGTGTGGCGTTAAAAGTTAGTTAGAAAAGGCATAAACGACGACAATGATAGTCATTTAATACTTATAATAGTATTAATAATACTTATAATCATGAAAGTAATGATAAGAATACAAGGTTTAGTTATCTGTAAACCGTAATGCATTATTCCATAAAAAAAACCAACATGAAGCTAAAACTTCATTTCGTGCAACACACTTAAAAGTGATGCAAAGTAGTTTATTATTTGCATGTTTTATTTGTTTATCCATTTTTATTAATATAAAAACAAGGCTTGGAAGAAAAAAAGTAAAAAGAGACTGACCACTGAGGTGCTCAAAAGACTCTCGTTAGCTACGTCCGCGGTTCCTCTTCCATTCAGAGAGAAATCATCACCGTCCGGGCATCGCTATGAAAGAAAACAGCAGCAGCAGCAGCAGTAGAAAGCAGAAAGCGTGTGTGTGGCTTTTACCTTCTCCAAACGAGTTTCACATCTCCAAACAAACTCAAGAAACAAAAAGGGCAGAAAAACCCAGCTAGTGTGTTAAAGAGCCTCCACTGCTCCATGCACGAGTAAAGTTGAAAGTGTGTGAAGCGCTGCAATGGACTACTCACACTGCCACACACGCGCGCGCGCGCGCGCACAAACACATACACACACACACTCACTCACTCACTCACTCACTCAGGCACGCACACACACACTTGGTTGCAAATCGTGATCTGAAAACTGGCATCTGAAAAAGAAAAAAAATGAAAAGAAAAGCAAAGGAAACTGGAAGAGCTCGTGGGATGCAGAGCGTCCACCCCATGCGTTCCAAACACAACCAAACCCGGTCTGATAATAAACAAGAGCTTTTTAAGGGATAGTGGTTATTATTTTTGATACGGGGGTAAGGTGTTTCTCTTTTTCTTCCCCCCCACCCTCTCTCTTTTTCTCTCTCTTTCTCTCTCTCTTTGCTAGTTGTCAGGGTGTGTGTTCATGTTAATCTTTGAATTAATGGGCGAAAATTGAACTCCGATGTGGGTTATCGAGGGACCCGGAGGGTGGGATGGGGATGGAGGGATGGAGAGATGCAGGGATGGAGGGAGGGCGGAGGAGGAGGGTGGTATTGGTGGTGTATGTGTGTGTTGGGGTGGGGGGGACGGAGAAGATGTGAGAAGAGAGATGTGTTTTAGAGAGCAATCTGTTTGGCTGGTGTTGGGGGTTAATGACTATTGCCAAAGATAAAGTGAATTAGCAAAAGCTGTTGCTCCTGCCTCGCCTCCCGCAAGCCATTACTCTGCCTTGACCGTCTAATTAAATACGTAAGTAACACAATTATTACGTTTTATGACATTTTTTATTCACGAAGATATTATGCATTTTTTTGTCGCGGCGCGAATTTTGATACATTTGTATTTACTTATTCTTTTATTTAAATTTTTATTTTTTTCACTTTTTAACCCTCGCAAAATCCAAATTTCGTGCTTGTGCGTCTAAATAATCTTGTTTTAAATTCTCAGTTCTGATGCTCTCTCTGATCTTTATTGGCATTAACTTAATCAACCACAAATAGTAACACTCTACAGTAAGAGGACATTTGTCTGCTCTTTTTAAAAAAATATAATATATACATCTTAATAGTTAAAAAATACACACCTGAATAGTCCCACGCTTGTTTTTTGGGGGGGTGCTGCCTGTAATCTACAGTATCTTTAATACAGATTACACACCAAAACGATTTCAATCTGATTCCCAAATTAGGGTTTTAGAGCAAATCCCCTTAAAGCTGATACTGTTGACTAGAGATGAAGATGGAGGGATGGAGAGATGGATGAGAGTGGGAGGGAAGGGAGGGAGAGAGAGAGGGAGGGAGGGGTGGGGAGAAAAGTTCAACAATCACATCGTGTAGGTAACGATCCCGTCCTAAAAAGGGGGACTTTTAAACCTTATTTGACAACAAATGCAGCTGCCCCTCTATTTTGGAAGATATTAGGCGAAAATGAATGCAAATCTGTGTTGAGGAGCCATCTGGCCGAAGAGAGAGAATCAGCTGCTGCCGCTGCGCCTGAATCCATCTCAGCTCATTTTGCAGCCTCATCTGGCCCCGCAGCCAAAGCAGCAGCAGCAAAAAGAGGGGGTTTTAATTCGCCAACTTTACCCTTTTCCAAAAAAAAGGGAAAAACCGAAATTGCAATTTCTTGAAATTTAAATTGTTTCATCCCTCGAATTTTATGATTTTCTGAACGTTTATTAATGTGCGGATAATTTAATTGCTTAAAGTATGCGTTAAATTCTTAACTAAATATTTTCTGAAATACAGGAGTTTTGATTTCGGTGTCATTATAAATTGGAGTAAAAATTCAGATACCTGCTAACTGATCTACGAACTACTTAGTTTAATTGCTGACGATAACAACAACGATAATAATAATAGTAATAATAATAATAATAATAATAATAATAATAATAATAATAATAATATTAGAACTGGTTCTAATGGCAATTGTGGCGGTGTAAAGTGTGTGTGTGTGTGTGGATTTAGTTGTTCTGGGTTAGATCTTATGTGGAAAGTGTGCTAACTGCGAGCAGCGAACAAAGGGAAAGTTAGTCATGCAGAAGTGTGTGTGTGTGTGTGTGTGTGTGTGTGTGTGTGTGGCTTTGAATAAGATTTGCTTGGTGTTTGCCCGAGACCTCCCGAAGAAACGCGCCTCCTCCTCCTCCTCCTTCATTGTGCACGAAGTGTTTCCTTTTGTGTGAATTTATACGGGCCGAGGCTTCAATGATCCCCTGCAAAAAAAAAAAGAAATTTGCATTTAAATAGCGACATCAGCCCATTCGCGTGCCACACACCGGCGGCTTTCCCAGATGTCAAAGGCGAAGTCAGTGAGATGGCCAGTGCCCAGCTGTCCTCCTACTTCTTCTCTTCTACCTCCTCCTTCTCCTCCTACTCTTTCTCCCTCTTCCTCCACGTGCGTGGCCTCACCAGCGTAAAACACGCAGGCGTCCTCCCATATTGCCTCCATACCACCACCAGTTTACCACAAGCCAGTCATTCCAGTCCAGATGAGTCTGAGGTCCAGAGGAGCTCCAGCCAGAGAGAAGAAACTCCTCAAACTGGGAGTAAGAGTGTGTTTTATCTTCAGGAAGCTCAATCGCGGCTGCTGTTTTGTTCCTCCAATGCAGAGCTGCGGTGAAATAAGCGCAGTTTAAACTGGCGCACACTTGACCACACTAAAGATGTAAAAACGAGTCCGAGCTGCAGTTTTCATTCGAGGATGGATAGATGTGGTAGACACCTCTAAAGGCTCCACACGAGCAGCCAGCTCTCAGAGCCTGAGTGAGGGGCTTAAAGTTATGATCGTGTCAGCGAAGATTTTAGCAGACAGCTAATCTAATCTCAGCCATCAGCGTTTTTTTTTAAAGAGGGCGAGTGTTTGATCTAAAATTCTGGCCCGAAATAACGAGTGTGTACAGCGTTTATTGAGTATATGCGTATATGGAAGTAGATGCGGATGTGTGGTGTGTGTGTGTATGTGTGCACTGCAGGTTCCTGACAGATAAAGATCAGAAGGCGAGCTCCAGCACATGCACTAAATCAATCATTCGGCACCGCACTTTAAACTGTTGCATTCAGCATTCAGGCCTGATAATGACACCTAATGGCATCTCAACGAACAGAGTGTAGACACATATACTGTCAACCAGATAGATAAACAGATATGTATATTTTACATGTTGAAAAACTTAAAAAAAATTTTTATATATATGTTAATTTGTTCACAAACAGAAAATATATAGTTTATACATCTATACAAACACACACACACACACACACACACACACACACACACACACATATATATATACATAT
>JBBPDC010000109.1:36811800-36829371 GCA_037974485.1 Hemigrammopetersius urotaenia
AAGTCTCGTCTCGTCTCGTTCTCGTGAACCCAGTCTCGTGTCTCGTCTCGTGGGAAAAGCGTCTCGTCACACCCCTACTGGTTGGCACCAGACTTCAGGGCTTATTTGTGGTATGCAAGCTTTCAGTTCTTCAGGCTAAGACACATCTGACAGAGCAGAGATTCTGCATCATGCAACATATTAAAAACCTATCTAGTTCTCCAGCTTGCTTTTTTGCACTTTGATAAATATGACTTTGGCATTCCTTTTTTAATATGAATGCATTGATGGGGTGTGATATGATGTTCTCATCTATGAAAGCACCTACAAAGAGTGACACAAGATCAAGTTACTTTCCAATCATTTTACTTAATTGATGCATGGCTGCATAGCAAGTTAACTAAATGCAATGCTTTTCTATTTTGCATTCTTTTAAATGGCTTATTTTCTGTAGTGAGCAGTACTGTATTTTATGAGCACGTATTAGAACAATGAAACAAGGAAGAAAGCTGGGACAGAAAAACTACTGTTATGAACATATAGTGACATGACTGGTAATTCATTTCACCATTCTGCATGTTCAAGTTCAGTATTATACTAAATCTAGTCAAACTAACTGGAATGTGTAATACAAGAGCTCTGCGCAAACAGTGTAATAGCTGCAATGACAATACATGACACAAACAGAGGAGCGCTATGTTAGCTCTGACCTTGCATGTTAGTTTAACATAAAAATGAGTATTGGTTGTGTGCAACACTCTACTCATGACATAAGCACCTAAACTCATTATTTCAGTGGATTCAATAAACATTCCACAGAAGAAAAGCAAATTGATTAAGTCTCTGGCCTATGACCTTGTAGGATGCATCCTATTTGAACACTCAAGAAAGAAAGGGGAAAAGAAAGAGAGAGAGAGAGAGAGATAAAGAGAGAGGGGGAGAGCAAGAGAGAGAGGATAGTGCGAGAGCAAGAGAAGAAAGAGAACAAAGAGATGTGGGCAGTGAGATTTCTGCATCTTTGTCATTATTTTGGTGTTGAAAGTGTGTGACACGCAAGACTTAGAGGAACAGAGATGCATGAAATTTCTTGTGATGCCTAATCTATGAGAGTGAGTGGCTCGAGCTACACTCCATTACACATTCGGTCAAGCAAGCAACAGAGAAATAAAAAAAAATTATAAAAAAGCTCATTCATATGCACTTATACCAGAAGACTAAAAGTTCAGTCAGCCATGAAACATGTGACCACGAAGAGCGCTGTCAACAATATGATTAATAGACAATCTTATCTTATAAAAGCTATGAATACCAATTTGTAACAGATCTGCTATAAACAGTCCGAGTCCACTTGTCATGAGCTAGCCATGAGAAAACACTAACGAAGGGACAAAACTTTCAAACACAACACAGTGTAATCAGAGTGTGGCAAAAAAGAGAGAGGGATACAGAGAAGAAGGGAAGAAAGAGCAACTGTGTGTGCGCGCATGTGTATGTGTCCTGAAGTGTTGCTTCAGCCGTCTCTATGGGCAACCAGAGAAGAATCCCTCCTTCTCTGAGCCGAATGTGTCTGAGAGCAAAGCTCAAATCACAGTCCTTGAGGAATTGTTTTAATTCCATGTCTCCAGGGGGAAAACACAAGTAGAATGGGCTTTGATGGCACTGACAGCCCAAGACTGTGCTCCTACTGAGAACAGTTCCTGCAGACATCCTGAATGCTGGCGATACGGTGTAAAGGAAGGCACACAGCACACCTCCATGTTAAATAGGACAACCAGTGCCAGCAATGTGGCAGGTGCAGGCAACAAAGCTGAACCTGAAGGCACCCTGGCATGTTCATTTCAGAGCTCAGAGCAGTTGGCATGCAGTGAGGCACAGGCCCAATAGGCAACTGACTGCCAACCCATCACGCCAGTTATGCATTAATGGCCAGTGTGCCAGCCCATCCCTTCAAGAGACCATGTACCCGAGCGGGCATCTTACTTGACCATTTTAAAAAGCTAAGGGAATCATGTACCACTCTGAACCAAAGCAGTTTTAGAATCAAGGTAAGAGAGGAACCAAGGGAAAAATATGGCCATACTTTTCTCTCATTCACTGCTGAAACATTTTAATCCTTTAAACTCCTTTAAAGTTTAATCATAGCGGCCTCAGGGTGGGCTAAGCTGCAGTAACCTTCCCACAGGGACAATGCCTGCCTGTTGCTCTCAGCAATATGCCACTCGCCTTCAACCTCAATCCAGTGACCACCACAATAGAGAGCAAAGTTCTCAGTGTGGCTCCTGAGTCACCAGTCTAAACCGGAGTGAAACTTCAGTTGTGATTAAGAATAAGCACACGACTTACGACAGTTTTCCTCGTCGCTATTGTCGGAGCAGTCGTCGTCTTCGTCGCAACGCCACGGCGTGGGAATACACCTGCCGTTCTTGCACTGAAACTGTCCAGTCTCACAATCCGTTCTGGTCCCTGCAATGAGAACAACATCTGAGCACTATTTAGGCTGTACGTGTTGGCTGGTTCACAAAGGACACAAACGACACACTCAGCACCTGGTAGATCACAGCTTGGGCAGTTACACTGTTGAATGTACTGGCATGGGCATTGTTTTCAAATATGAGCTAACATTTAGCATTATTATTGTTACACTTATTATCATGAGGTGTTTTATTTGCAGTTTGTACTATATAACACCTACACAGCCATAACAGTCATCAATACCCCCCTCCTCCTCCTTTAAGGGAAACGGAGCACATGTGTCTGTAGCACAGTGACCGTTGCTGTTGTACTGTACGTTTAAGGCTCTCGGGCTCTGTTCAGCAACCTTGGTGATGTGTCAGTCCACGTAGGCTTTATTTAATACACCCAAATGAACGTACTCGGCTCAAACTGTTAATGCCTTGGTGTAAAAAAAAAAACCGTCTGTCATCCCCTAGACACAACGACATGGCTAAGCTACGGACAAGTGATCCACAGTCATACATCCTGCTTCCGTCATCGTCCCCACAGTTACGGTTATTCTCCAACTTCTGACCCACCTCCAGCGTTCAGAACCTCCACCAGCAACAAATGGAACAGCAGCAGCTTTCCAGTTCCCGTCCACATGCTTCAGAATGGCGGGGGCGTCTGTGTTCTCATACGAAACGTTAAAAACCCAGCCTGACAGACTCCCTCTCCCCTGCTCCGGAGGCAGTGTGTGTGTGAGCCGCCTGTCTCTCGCCGGAGTCGCCACGGCTCTCAATTTGAATTGGTGATGTCACCGTTTGTAAGGCGGGGCCACCCCTGCAGTAATTTTACTATACTGCGCGCCGAAATTTGCATAAACCCCGCCTTTCTGAGCCACGACTGGCTTTTAGTTCGTCCTCTCAATAGGGCCGCCCGCACGGAGGCGCCCCCAGCCAATCCAAGCAATAGAGGCGTGGTTTTGTGGAATACAGGTGGGAAAAAATAAAGTATCCATTTTTCGTACGTGAACACACCGCAGGACAGTACAGCACTGCACAACACTCCACATGTGAACAGCACAAAATTCTTCTCTGCATTTAACCCATTCATCAAGTGAAGCAATGGGCAGCCAGGAACACAGCGCTTAGGTGGCAGTGTGTGGACACATTACCTTGCTCAAGAGCCTCTCAGTGGTGCCATGAGTAACATTTAGAGATCTGCAGGCCCATTCTCAGAACAGCTGGCAGAGTGACCTGTATAGAGAAATACTGAAGAAGAAATAATCTGATGGAGGACAGGATTTTCTCTATAAAACACTAAAGGACATGCGTCATGCTTCTTATTAAACTGAAGTCTGGTCATATTTTTTAACATAATCCTTAAAAGATACAGCTGGTTTAGAACGCAGCTGCTCAACCATGTCTTGAACCAACCCAAAAAGTCACATGTCATCCCACTGCTTGGCCTACACTGGCCTGCACAAATTAAGCCACTAACAAATTAAAGTACTAACTCTTGCCTACTGAGTGGTATCTGGGTCTGCACCCAACTACCTTTCATTCAGGATTACGTTACTACACGCTCCCTCCACTCCTCCAAGCTACATTGTTCTTCTCTGCCATCTCTGGTGGAATTGTCTGCCTAAACCGACAAGAGCAGAAGAATCCCTTTCTAGCTTTAGAAACCTACAAAAGACTCATCTGTTCGAGAGCATCTCCTCTTATAATCTTCTTGCATTACTCTTACATAAAAATTGAGCCCATAGAATGTAATGCAATGTGAACGTTTGTTTTAACAATAAATTCAGTGCAAACAAAAGGAAGGATAACATCTATGAAGGAATGTTCTGTGTGTGTGTGTGTGTGTGTGTGTGTGTGTGAGTGGGTACATGTGCATAATATCCCCCTGTGTGATTCCATCAGCTAGGGCATTTTAATGAACTGGAGCAGAAGGGCAGTTCTTGAGGTGCATCATCCCCCAACCAACAGCCTTTGGTGATGTACGGACGTGAATTTCAAATGGTTGACATCTGCTATTACATGCAGATTGCCACATACAACCATGAAATCGTGTCTCAGTTTAGCTCATGAAGTCTAACGAGTGGTTCCCTCTGTACACTTTTAATTTGGAACAGCAAGTTGCTCTCATGGGAGATCCCACTGGTGTGCTTTAAAATTAACTGATGAAAATCCCAAAAATAAACCACTTCTACATACTTAGAACTATGAGTGTTTTTGCTTATGGTGCAAACATTGTGAAATGAACACAAGTTTCATTAAAGCTGAACCTTAAATATATCACATGCAAATCTCTGGAAGATCACCCTGTCATATTTAAGTCATTTCATGGTTTTTGAAACCATGTATAACTCTTCTAAGCTGTTTCATTTTCAGTCTCTGTCTTCATCAAATTCTCCTATGTTGTACTAAACCTTTTCCTAGCATACTAAGCAACAGAACATGCAAGAAAGAGAGATGCTGATCAGCACTATTTCTCTCTATACAGGCAGAACCAGCAGAGATGACTGACTGCCAAGCCACTGACCCAAAAAGCAAAAACATTTAGTCGATACTTGGCCTGCTGCCCATTATGGTGAAAAATCAAGTTTTGATCATGATTTTCTCCAATGCAGTAGGAGTGAAAGCTACTACACTGTTTTCACATTACAGCTGGACTTTTATCCTAGCTCACCCAGTCGACTCTAAGTGCTTTGCATAAAGTAGAAAATAAAGAAAAAATATTGAAAATAAATACAAAATGTCATTGTCCTTGCTCCTTTGCTGACATGAGGATGAGGTATTTTGAAATATTTTAACCATTAGGTCCTGGCTTCATCTTTTTATATATTGTTTTACTTGTTTGACTTACCATCTTTGTGTTGGTGTAGGTTACCTTACACTGTGTGCCCATCTATTTTTATACTCCTTGGTCACTCATCTACTCTTCTTTTTCTTGAAAGCAGGAACATGCTACAGGGAAAGCTGGGAAGCAGGAAAAACGTAACAAACGTGCAACGTTTCCCTCAGCTGAGCAAAACTATAAAAGTAATACTGTCGAATTAATCAGTATTTTCTATAACTCACTTTTATGTTTAGTGTGATGTTCATTAATTTTTTATACAAGTGTAATTGCTAAGTAAAGTGCATTTTAGGCTACTTAACATAGTTATGTGAAACCAATTTACATACTTTTTAGCATAAATTCCTAATTCCTAATGTTATTTGTTTCTTTATTTATTTCTGTTTAGTCACATTTTGGTGCTATAGTAAAATACTCATGTGAAACATGGCATTTAACAATATACAGGTTCACCATATAAATGAGTGTATACAATTACCAGTACCCCAAATTTGTATAATATGTGAATATATGTATGTAACTCTTTTTAGTAGTGTACATTTTTTCTTGCAATACATGAAATCTTTTCCTATAAAATCAATGCAATTTGTATTTTTATATTTGTCATAACAGACAATACTGAGCCCAAATAACTAATTAGCCATAAAGTAAAATGCATTTATGCAAAATGGTGTATGTGTACAGGAATGTATTTACGTGATTTTACATGAGACTGAAATGGTCTATTAACCCTGTATTTGTTGAATGCCTTTCTTCCTTATTGGATACATATAACATCAAAATATAAAATATTTATTGAGCTCTGTCAAATATAAAGACATGTATGGTCATATATCAGATTTTTGTAAGGATATATTCCAGTCAGTTTGAATGGTTCTGTGATTAAAGGCTAATAAGGCATTTCACTCGACCCCTCTAGTAGAATAACAAGGTAGGCCTTATAGATATGCATGCCTTCATCTCTGCCAGTCAGACTGGAAAGTGCAAGTGCTCCTATTACCCTTCACCCATGGCACCTTTTTCTCTTAGCATTTGTAATTTCTTGCTGTCAGTCAAGCATGACAATGATTGTCATATTTCAAATCCAGTGAATCAGCCGCTCTGTGACTTATGGAGAAGGAAGGTGCATTTAGATGGTTTTCACTGTGCAGATGAATCAGTAGAATCACATAAATAGAAATGTGTGGGCACATACCGGATCATATAACCTATAAATAAATCATAGCCATATTTCAGCATACTGTGTGTGTTACAGTGCACTCTGCATAAGGTTTTTCTTAAAGCCACCTAGGGCTTCAAACAAAAGTCAGGGACAGTTTTTTGGAATCGGATGCTGTGAACGTTTTCTGGTTCAGCAACTAGATCTATATCTTACTCTGAAAGGTTTAGTGGTGTATATTGAGGACAAATGCTCGTTTGACTGGTAAAGTCTATTCATAGAAGCACAGGTAAGCAGCGTCAGTTAAAATTCTCAGAGGAAGGTGATATTCTGAGCGATGTGGTGATTACAGTTTAAATCAGACAACCAGCGATTCAACTGTGCTTGCATTATTTTACCAGCTTCCACTAGCGAATGTGATTAGTCCTTCAGGCTGTTATAATAAGGATAGACCCTTTGACTTTGCACCTTGTTTGGCTGAATTGCTCACCAACAGAAGGAGTTTAAAACAAAGAAGTTTACATTTTCATTGAAAGCAGAGGTATGGAGTTGGTATGTACAACATGCAAGATCTATAACAAAGAGAAAATGTTGTGCCCCCCTAACCCCAAAATGTTTGTTATCCAAGTATGAGCTATGAACGAGCTCCATAACCAGGCTGCTCTCCCATGGAGAGTAAATAAGCGAGCTTTAATTTAGGATTACAAGCAATAACAGACAGATTAACATCATGATGATGCTTTACACTGAGTGAGTACAAAGGCCATCTTGAATAGTTTGTATTTGCAACACTGATAATCTCCCAAGCTTTCTGCACCAAACGTGGAAACAGGCTTTTGCCAAACACCAAGCAGCAGGGATTTGTTCACTCCAACCTCATGCACCTAATATCTGCCGAATTTGCAGTAGTGCTGTATAGTGTTGAGCAGCATTCCCTTTTTTCATACCTTCAAACCATCTTTAGATATAAGTGCAGTATCTCATAACATTTTAATTCAGGCTAACCAAGGACTGACATGCACAGACGTTTGGAGGGGCTCTATCAAAAACACACACACACACACACACACACACACACACACACACACACACACACACACACACACACACACACACAGACACTGCCACCTCCACGTCCCATAAGTTTGGTCTCCATCACGTCCTTGATGAGATGCTGCTGACCCACTTTCTCCCAGCAGTGTCCACTAATCATACACTGCTTGGAAAGGAAACCATCGTGACCAAGAGGAAGAGCCACTGGTGCATGCGTGTGTGTGTGTGTGTGTGTGTGTGTGTGCGCGCGCGCTGTCCAGTAGTATAGGACCAGACTTCTGGTCTGTAGGTGAGCAGTGTCTTGTGTGGTGGCAGTGCCCCACCTACAGGCTGAATGGAGAAGTGCCTGGAAGGAGCTCAGGGGCTCCACTAAGCACCAGCAAACTGCACTGGACATTCATTATTACACTGTATATTTATTAACCCAGTCAGTGTAGCAGTCCTGCTTCACCACAGCTCTCCACAGGAGAATAAAAAACGTTTTTTATATTATCAGACGTAGCTGTACTAATATTATTAATTGTACTGTTAGTGTTTATGGTGTTATGACTATAATTAGAGGCAGTCGTACTTTTATTACTAATTATACTGTTACTATTGACGGTGTTATCACTTTTGTTAGCGGCAGTAGTACGACTTTTATTAATTATACTGCAGCTATTGATGGTGTTCTGAATATTATTAGTGGCAGTAGTTCTAATATTGTCTATATTTATAACTGGGTATTATTTGTTTAGTGTACTCTTACTCTATACTGTTGAGAATAAAAACGTTTTTTTTTAAAAATGAAAACAAATAAGTCTGTACAGAAGTAAATACTACTACTAATTATAAAAGTAAATAATATATTTAACTAGAAAAGAGTGGTAGTGATACTACTGCTACTACTAATAATAATAATAACACATGGTTACCCGAAAGGTGTGCAGGTGCCATCCTATTTAATGTACTTCACATAATTGCTGTTAACTTCAAATCAAGGTCAACTGGAACCTTTTAGGTGCTTAGATTTTATAAAGTAGAATTTGTATACAGTAAACACATCAATTGAGTTGTTCGTTTTAGAGCACAGAATAACATATAAGCGATGTAAGTAATTACAGAGCAAACATTTATGTTTATATACATATATTTACATGTATTTATGTACATGATTTAATGTAGCAAAATTCTCACATTGTTGCATTTAAAAGAAAAGAAAAATGCTGCAATTTTTTTGTCTTCAATTGTTTTACTACAGTAAACTACTACAACAGCTCCTTTTATGGCATTGGTTCCAAACGCGCACTAAAAGATCAAATCAAAAGCTTTACCAGTGTCTTGCTGAATTGTGTGCCTCTGAATGGTTCAACACAACAAGAGACAAAGCAGGTTAGTGTAGGGCGGCACAGAACAGAAGAGTAAAGGAGGATATGGCCTCACAGAGCATGTACTGTACGCACATCATTTACTCCTAACTGTGATCAGAGTGACTGGACTTTAGGGCGTGTTCTCCATAATGACACGAGAGAGAAAACACAAGAAGGAACTGACCCACATGAGTCATCATATAAATTATCATTGTTAGTGTAACTGACTTGGGTTTGAGTTGTCTAAGTTGCTGCATAGAATCAGTGCGTCCCAAACGTCAAATCAAATCACAGATATTCAGTTTAAGATCAGATCAGCTAGGATTAACCACTGCAGTTAAACGTAATACCTATTACAATGACATAATACCCACAGTCTAATACCCACAGTCTATTATCTGTGCACAAAAAGGTCATTTAGAGCTCTTAGGCCCCTGCTGCTTTGCCAGTTGAGTTGATGGTACTTGGTAAGAACTGACGATGGCAACAGAAATTTGACACAATCTTTTATTGGCTAATTTTGGAGGGAAAAGTCAAAGAATTTGAGTCTTAATTTGGAATTCCCGCTCATAACAACTGCTGTTCTGCCATGCTGGAATATCAATCTGATATAACATTTCACCAACAACTCACAATACAATAATGATATCTGCAATATAAACCGAACAAAAGATGATCTGCATTTTGACGAGTGTGAGAATGAACAGAGTGGCTAACTGTATTTAATGGGATCAACCAAGACAGGTCCACGGAGTTTTGCAGTCTTAACCTGGAACTACAGGGAGAACTACAAGGAGGTAATGTAGCTTAGGAGTAATGTACTCACAGACACTTAACTATATAGCCCTGTAGGTTCAGTGTAAGCAAGTTTTAACCACCAAACATGTCTTAGCTGCTTGATAACATTCAGCGAAAAGGGAACATTTTTTATTTTCTGACCAGTTTCCTCAAATGTTACTCTGGATAATAGTAATATAAAAGCAGACATCTGTTGTAATTTCAGTCACAGTCACACTAAATCACAAATTTGAACAAAAGAGGAGAATTATTTTACGTGACGTTCTCTTTTCTTCCCTCAGAATGCCACAGCGGTCCTGCAGATGCCAGAAAGGCCAACGTCTGAAAGGAAAGTGTGACAAAGAGAGACTGAAAATCCACAGAACCACAATTACGAGGCAGGTCTATTAGTGACAGTCCTTCTGCATAAAATGAAAATCCCCAGCTGCACTGCGGAAAGTGTGTGTGTGTGTGTGTGTGTGTGTGTGTGTGTGTGTGTGTGCGTATATTTAAGAGGGTTGGGGTCAAAGGCCATTCATCCCTCTATTGCAACATTACCTTGTAGTTCATATCCCAGAGGTTCCAACACAAGGGCAGAGGTCCTGAAATTACTTAGACATAATGATGCACATTAATTCATTCAACAACATACTATAAGTGATATAATAGTGTGTGTGTGTGTGTGTGTGTGTGTGTGTGTAATTAAAATACAGTAATCAGTTGCTGAATGGATTAATTGCATGCTTTGGTTTTGCTCCTGCTCTGTCACTCTGATATCCATCATCTCTCCCCAAAAAGCATTCGAAGATTAGTCACTTTCACAACTGAATTACAGAATTAGGTTTTCAGAATCTACCCGAAGCAACTGGAGAGGGGCTGCTGAAGCCTAGTGTTGTGTAGATGCTGGCTGGGAACTGCCTGCTGGACTGCCAGGTCCCTCAGCTGTAGTAAAGGGGAGGTTTTCTGATGAAGACGAGGGTTACACCATGCGTGCTGTCGTAGAGGGATTACTTTGTGTTCGAACCACTAAAGACTCCTGCAGCACGACAGCAGAAATGCATTAAAGAACGCGCAGCGTGTGGGCACCAAGTTACGACAGCGTTTTTGTGCAGTTGTGGCAGTGTTTTCTTTTCTTTCTTTTTTTTTTAAGCTTTGAAAAAATATTGAAACATTTTAAATAGTTAACATACCAACGTCTCTGGGGGCAGATGCTGAGTGAAGATAGCGTTCTTTAAATATTATATCTCTGAGGTGGCGTCTTATAGAAGAGGCATTTTCGAATGAATACATTTAAAAATAAATTCCTAAACAAATCCCTTAAATCTTCACTGGATATCTCATACAGACACAACTGTATATATATAGGTAAATACAGAGATCATTTTTAAACAACATAACAGTTCAAACAGATCCTTCACAGCATATTGTCAAAATAATAGAGATAAAAACGTTTTTTAATTCATTATAAGTATTTTTTATGTCTGTTTTTTTGCACCAAAGCCCATAATATCCTAGTTACACCACTGTGCAACAATATTCTCTTACTGGCTGTTACTATGATCCTGAGCTCAGACACTAAACCACAAATGAAACACGTGGAGCCTGAAACATTACCATTCTTCATTTGCTCAAGCACTAAACAAAACCGGCTTTGTAGGTTAAAGAGGAATTCCATTTTATGTCAACATTTCTGCATAATTAAATTTGCATTCAGGATGTAAAGAAAGTTCTCCAGAGTGGCTTGTTTGGCGGAGAAACAGTAGAGCAGAAGGAGTCGAACTTTTAAAGTGGCTAATGCATCTAACAGGCAAATTATTACATATACTGGCAAATTATTACACATTATTACATTATATAGTTGATGCCTGAGACATTATTTTATTATGGTTAGGAGAAAAAAAAGCTTATTTTAAAACAGAAATACACAGAAAAAGAGTTTTCCTTTAATGTGCTCCTGCAGACACAATTGCATTATTAAACATTTATTAACATTTTTACTTCATAAACCACTTTTTACGTCGATTAAACATAAATTCAACCCCGATTTCCTCTATCAATGACAGGTTCTGCGGGCTCAGTGTCAGTAGTCTACGGTATTGAATTGGGTCCTACATGCACAGGTGTGTATCTGCGAGCACTGTGTGTTCTGTCTGTCTGTTGTTGCAAACTCCTCAGTTTGACGGGGCAAAAAAAAAAAAAAAAAATCCCTCCAATCGAGTATTTGAACAATGGAAAACCCATTCTAACGTGTGAATCCTACATTATTAACACACGGAGAGAAGAAGAGAGTTTGCTGTGAAAAAAAAAAAAGCCAAGCAAAAGCTAAAAATAATCACTGCCAGCTTTGCGCGGCGCCGTGGCGAGTGGCTGGGGACCGCCGAGGTGGCAAAGCAGCGAGGAAGGGGGGAAAAAAGCTGGGAGAATGTTTAAATTAAACAGTGAAATTCAACATCTGCGTTCCAAAGCCTTTACCCTCAATTTCGCATCCATTGTTGTCTTGTGTGAATGTGTGCGTGTGTGTGTGTGTGTGTGTGAGCATGTGTTATCTGGGAGATTTTAGGCACTCATTCGCACTAATCTCCTTTTACTCTGATTTCAGTGTCTCAGAGATGAACTGTGGCATGAGCACAGTCCTGAACGCATCACCCGTGCGCAGAGCTGTCCCACTTTCATACTTGGAGGGAGGTGGCGTGTTGGAAAAAAGCATATGGACCGCATATTCATTAGTGCGCCGCTGATAAATAGATTAATTGGCTAGATTAGGCAACCGAAGCTTTGATCACGGGGACCCAGCCAAGAGTGTGTTTGTTGTTTATCGTGATTTTGTTCATTCGGAGGGAAACGCAGCACTGAAAACCTTGCTGCGCAGACGGTTACGGGACTTGTTTCCAGTTAGTGCTAAAAGGAAGACCGTAAACACATAAACAACGGAAGAGCAATGGAGTCTAATGAGGGTGTGAGGGAGAACGCATGTAAATACATTTGAAAAGGGTAAAAAAACCTGTCAAGACGGCCCTGGAATGGTGTAAAATTAGTCTACTGGTGTTGTCTTAATCCTCTCAATGACTATTCTACTCAAAGTGTAGTTTCACTGGATTTCATCATCTGTGCAGTTCTGTCACAATGTCACTCCATTAGGATGTTAAAAAAAAAGAGACAAGAGTTGCTGCACATAACAGGTCTGTTTTTGTTGCTGTCCCACTCAGCTTTCAAATCCGTTCCCCCATTGTGCTGATAGCCTTTCTTTCGGTAGGCGGTAATGTTGCAGTTTAATCTGGGGTAATCTATCTGACACAGCACTTTCAACATTTTGTTAACATGATTTGCTATAATTTCCTACAACAACTGATGCCAGGTGACAAAAGGACAGCTAATATGGGACCAGCTGATACATTTCATGTAACTATTGCATCTACAGGTGATGAATTATTATATTATATGTAGAAAACACACACACACACACACACACACACACACACACAAATCATCTATATGTGAATACTCAAATATGTCACGTTTCTGCAAATTTAGTGCAGAGTTTAGTGGAGAGGCCAGATTTTATGCTTTTTTTTCAATAGCAAATAAAAAGTCAATATGCTTTAAAGTGGGGAAGATGTGTGTAGTCTGCAGAGGACGTATGAAACAAGTCATCAATAAAAATTTAAAGACAAATCAGTCACAACAATAACAACCACTAACATCAGTCGATGGCATATATTAGCAAGCAACTGAACAATCAAACTGTGTCGAGAATCTGAACGACAAAAAACAAATCGTGATACAAGGTGACTGGGTCAGGGCATCTCCAAAACAGCACTTCTGGTCAGGTGTTCTTGCTATGCAGTGGCCAGAACTGGTCCAAAGATGCACAAGAAGTGAATGAACAACAAGGTATTGAGCCTCAGATGAAGAGAGAAGGTCAGTCTGGTCCAAGATGACTGAGGAAAAAGTGCATTAGCAAAAACTGATGTGGAAGTTCATGCTGGCTATGATAGAAAGGTATCAGAACACACAGTGCATTGCAGCTTGCTGTTAAGGAGGTGAGCCGCAGACTGGCCAGAGTGCCCATCTTAACCCTGTCCACCACTGAAGGCACCAACAATGAGCACACAAGCGTCAGAACTGGACCATGGACAAGAAGCTGGGCAGAGGCAGTGTGATGCTCTGGGAAATGTTCTGCTGGGACGCCTTGAGTCCTTGCACTGATGTTGACGTTACTTTGACAACTACCACCTACTTAAACATTGTTGCAGGACAACTATAGCCCTTCATGAGAGCATTATTCCTTAATAGTGGTGTCCTCTTTCAGCAGGATAAGGTGCCAGACACTCCAAAATATGTTCTGGAATGGTTTGAGGAACATGACCAAGGTATTTACTTAGGCTCTAAATTCACCAGATCTCAATTCTTAGTCTCAATCTGTTTGGACAGACTAGTCCAATCCATGACATCCCCAAATCCAACACATACAGGACCTAAAGGATCTGCTGCTAACATCTCGGTACTAGCAACCACAGCACCGTCAGAGGTCTTGTGGAGTCCATGCCTCGATGGGTGAGAGCTGTTTTGGAGGCAGGAAGGAGACCTAGACAATGTGTTAAGGTTTAGTTAAACGGCTGAAATCACAAATAAATAAATAAACACCCCACAGTTACAGATTGCCTGTGCAGATTTAGGAAGAAATCTGACTCGCTGTCAGGCCGAGTCCATGTCCTCGGGCTGTTTTCAGCATTTTTTGCTTTTCCTAATTTTCAGCATTTTCGACTAATTATCAAAATCAGCATCAGACATCATTCTGATGACCTTTGGACACCATTGGTAAGTTGTAGGCGTGCAGGATGAGCTGAATGAAGCTGATAAAGTGGGAGATGCCTGAGCGTATTGACAGGAGTATGAAGCTTCTTCTGCAGCTGAAGAGGACATGTCTTAATTCTCTTTGCCCTTAGCCGTTCCCCAAGGGAGGGCCTCTTTAACTTGGGTTTGATTTAACCTTTAAAAGCGAGGTGCGCGCCGTCCTCCTTGGTAAACACATCCAAACACCTTTACGACAGGAAAAAAGGGCTGCCAGATACAAACAAGTCGTGGGGCCACATGTGAACGCGGATAGCATTATTAATTCATAATATGCTTACTGTTCTTTATGGGTGTGTGTGGGGGGTGGGGGGTGGATGAAATACACATGCAAGAGCTTTCTTCAAACCCGTCTGCTCTTCTGACACACAACCTGGCGTTAAATAGTTTCAGGAGACGGCCTTTTGTGTGTGTGTGTGTGTGTGTGTGTGTGTGTCTTAACACTTTCAACAGCGCAGCTATTAGCGCAGGCCTGCTGCTGACTGACAGGTCGACACGGCAGTCCTCCTTTCATGGCTTCATGTATGTTGCGCAGGTCTGTAGGGATTGCTTTGAGCGTCAGGAGAGCTCCGAGCACTGTCAAGGCTCAGGGAGAGAGCCAGAGAGGTGATCCAGCTAAGTAAATAACCTTAAAATATACCAGCATCAGTCCTCCTGCCATTGTTTTCCAGGGAGGAATGAAATAAAAAAGGGGGTCTCGCTGAAGTCTTGCGCTGCTCCCCGGAGAAAGAGCGATGCTGAAACGAGGTGGTGTTACAAAATAAATTGCATTTTTTACATGATCTGATGTCTGTTTCACTTTAAAATGTGGGGAAAAAAGCGAGGAGGAGCCGCAGATTCGTGAGCCACATCGGACTATGATTCGCTTGCAATGACAAACGAGAAGCTGCACACAGCAGGACCACCAACTCAACACCTACTGAACTTCACTGGAGGTCACTTGGACACAAACACACGCTGGAAAAGTTCATTCAACACCCCACGACGCATGGATCGAAGTGCGTACACCATTTCCACATGAATAAAAAATAACACAGTTACTGCCTAAAGTTCCAGGGAGACCAGGATTGGCTGTAACACCTTTCGTCTCAACTCTGTAACTCTGTTTGCTCTACACCTTTCAGTCTTGAATATCAGAAGCTCATATTTTTGTATTATAAATAACACAAGCATAGAAATCTTCTGCCTATTTATAAATCGAGCAAGATAATGTCAAATACAGAAATGCATTGTTGTAATCTACCAAGCCACTAACAGTAGTAGAGGCAGGTAACAGTAGTCTACATGCGAATGGTACATAACTGTCATTTGCAATATACTGTATATTGTGCATAGTTAATTGTCCTCTCACCCTTCGATCATGTCAACAAAATTACATTTCCTAATTTTTTTAAAATTCAGGTTTATACAAAAGAAAATGGGAGTAACATAGTGTCAATATAGTTTCACTATTCAATCCACTCTGTCTACATATGAAAACTAAGATCCGGCTTTGAATTACTTGCTTCTTTGAAACAGAAATGAAAAGTGTTCTTTAGTCTCTATGAGTCTCCCATATCCTAGAGAGCAGAAAGGAAGACCCCATCCTGGTCAGTCGTCATGACACTACTGGGTTTAGTCTGCATTTTACACAGACTCTGTCCTGTGAAATATTTAAATGTACCTATTATCCTCTTATCCCAGATGTAATCAATCAAGACATATTTCCCTCATAACTGCAGCTGAGAGATTAATGTCACAAACAGAAAATTCACTCAACTTGCTTAAACCTTATTCAGATTCGCCTTAAAGCAGGAGCAGACTTGTTTAGGGCACAATAAGACTTAATCCAACCTGTGAAAATAAACAAAACCGTGAAAATAAACAAAACCGTGAAAATAAACAAAACCGTGAAAATAAACAAAACCGTGAAAATAAACAAAACCGCAGTTTCTTGCTGCTAATTCAGGCAACACTAGGACTGGTGTTCCCAAAGCGGTCATAAATTAGTCCTAAATCGCCACCTTAGTGAAGGTCTGGGTCGGGTTTGGGCGAGCTGAGAAAGGCTTTGGTGATGTATGTTTTGCAGAGATTATTTTTGGGTGGCTATTAAGTTTCTAGTGTTTTAGCAACATTAGCTTCGCAGCTCCAGTTCTAAACTAAATAAGCGAAATCCAGGCATGTCTCTGGGATAAGTGGAACATTCTGTAAATGAGATTATTCACTGAACCATTCCGTTAACTACCGTTTCAGTTAGAACATTTAATCTGCATGAATATGAATGCTAATTAGTCCTACCCATAGTGTCACTACGTGTCACTTAAAGTCTTCCAACTTCTCTCGTCAGTTCAGGAGGGTGGTGATTGACATTTACAGTAGCTTATGATCTGTGTAAATATGATGTACACAACTTTAGTACAGAATATGTCTGTCAGGCCTTTTTTTTAAATTTGAAATTATCCCATTTTATGAGGCCTGTAAACAGAAATGTTATTTTCTTTGTTTGTACTGTGTGCTGATCCTGACCCCTCATCAAACGCTACGTTACATCAGTGTTAGCCACAGATGGATCCCATTAAAGAGGCACTTTCTCAGCACTGTGCCATCAGATAGGACACATCTAGCACACATCTGCATTGTGAGGGTTTTACATTGGTTTGCATTTTACATTTAATGGAAGGAGTTGGTAATAAAGCCATTTCTACAGTGTGTCTATGGTCTGTTTCGCTTCGACGCCACCACCATCCTCACATATGAAACACTTGATAGCGGAGATTTAGATACACTTAATATCAAAGAGAGGCATTTCTGAAAAGGGCTTTTGAGAAGGGAAAATTCGATGCCAAGTGCACAATGTACTACTAAAAAACACGATGCTCAGGATTTCTCTTCACCGGGCCGAACGCGCACACATCACATCTATGACCCTTTATTCAGAGTCACAATAAGGAGACATTCAGTGAGCCGAGACATGTTCTATGGTGTGTATAGGTGTGTGTGTGTGTGTGTGGGGGGGGGTGGGGGTGGTGGGGGGGGGTGGTGAAGGGTTACAGAGTCGAGTCACTTACAATAGCTACCTCTTCATAATAACGAGAGCAGAAAATAAGACAAATTTAGTCAATTACG
>JBBPDC010000109.1:36889470-36902837 GCA_037974485.1 Hemigrammopetersius urotaenia
ATATGTGAATGTGTTTGTGTTTCAAATGTGTTTGTGTAACAAAAGTCAGAAATATTTCCTAAACGGCCCCTCATAAAATTATGCCCAAAATGAATTACTAATGTTAAAAAATGTGTTTTTTATTTATATATGTTTATTATATAAATACCTTTTTATTTATTCACTCCACACAAAATGTAAAAAAATAATTATAAAATACAATTCAACTGTTAGCTATTTAAATGTTCAGCTTTTTCCTTTTGAACAAACTTAAAGTGAAACAACACAAAACACTGCAAACCACAACACAATAAAATTTCGATTTAAATATGCACAACAAAAAGAAAAAAAAAAACCCAAAAACCCACGGCTCCCAATAAGGAGCCGGCTCCCGTCGTTCACTTCAAAGAGCCGGCTCTAAGAACCATTTCTTTCGCGACCCACCCATCACTAGTGTGTGTGTGTGTATTACACTTATAAGACAGATAGTCAAGGAGGATTTTTTTCTCATCTAGATCTAACATCTTTTTTATTCGAGTGTCTAAATTGCTGTCATATCTTACCACAGCTTTTAGTCCCAGTGGCATTCATGTACCAATGCAGTCATCTCACATCCTCCATATCTGTCTGCTTTACTCCAACAGCTGGATGATCCAAGGGCGACCAACAACACATTGCCAGCTCCCCTGAGAAAGCACATTTCATTCTTGTAGCTCTAATACCATCCTTTTTTTTTTTTTATTCCATCATTTCAGTATAATGTCATTCCACCTCAATTTTAAGGCTTTGGGCTACAGGCTCAGCCGGGTTCTCTGTGCTATGCATCTTTCCATCCATTGTCTTGCTGTTATGACTAAGTACTAAGTTAAGTAAAGGCACTGTAAAGGTTCCCGGCACATTATATGTTTAAATTGCGCTGACTGTGCTAAATGAGATGCATTGTGTCGGGGGTTTCCCTTCATGTTATCACCTGTGCTTTACTAATTATAGGCACCTTTTCACAGGCATACTGGAACTGTTCTCCTCTCGCCACACTTCGTGGTCGGCTGTCATCTCAAAACCAGCATCCAGAGCGGTTTTGATATTGTGGTCTTTACAGTCTTGATTTGAGTTTGGAACAGTTCTCATATTCATAGAAATGCAGATTTAAAATTAAAGTGTAGGCATAAATGTCTTGGTGTACTGAAGCATTAATATTACCCTTCACTGGAAATAAGGGGCCTAGCCCAAACCCTGAAAAACAGGCGTGTCCCCGTATTTTTGTCCATATAGTGTACGTAAATGGTTGGGTTGTCACAGTCATTAATTCAAAAGAAGCATTACCTACAGCTTTGTTTGTATACATATATATATGTACAGTAAGCCCCCACTTATATGCAGATCAGCAGTCGGGATTTCAGTCTCACAGATTTTTTCTAAGAAGCAAGCTAATAATTTTTCATGGAACCCCCACACAAGCACGCAAAAGGCAGATATCCTCCATGTTTTTTGATTTTGTGTCATCCAGGCCTCGTCCGTCACGCCCCCTCATCTTCCTACTGGGTTGCGAAGCACCAGGGCCGTGCCGAGAGGTTTGAATGGGCAGGTGCTCAAAATTAAAAAGCGGCAATTAGAACCAGACTGAATAACAGCAACCCACATTCATCAAGAATCTAATATGGGATCGCATCATTTCTGTCATCAGGTGGGGACTATAGACGTACTGTTTTTTGTTGCATTAGTCTATATCTCCCAATTAATTTGTGTGTTTCCCCTACGGCTCCAAACCGTTCCCGGCTCTTGACCAGCGCATTGCCGTCAAGGGTGAGCATTGGTTAATGGTCATTATGTGACTGATGCAAGCCAGACCCTTTTATTTAGCGAAATTGTGATTAATAGTTAAATATTATCGTTGAGGGGCACAAATGAGACTCCACACACATTGAAAATAAAAGCCTCAATTAAAGGGCACTTGGGGTACCCGCGAGGAAAGGGGCAGGTGCTCAATAGCCCCTCTGCACATGCACCCTAACACAAACCCTGAGGACGAGGGGGCATGTCCGAGAAGAACCAGATATCACAGTTTTTTTCGTGGAAATATATTAATAATAAAATATAATTTAATAATTTTGTGGCATAAATAGTAATGTAAATTCAGTTACATTTCCATATAAAAGCTGTGGAGAGAAACACAAAGAAAGTGAGTCTTGGGACGGTGAAATACCGCTGACCTAAGAAGAGGGAATGTAGCCAATCCGAGGACGCTATTTATTTTTTCTCTGTGCTGATTGGCTGCTGTCCTGTGACGCATCCCTTGCTGTACTCAGAGGCGGGAGGTTTAAAAGTAGCCAATCCGATCACGTTATTTATTTTTCCTCTGTGCTGATTGGCTGCTGCCCAGAATATCCCCTTTGGAGTGCCTCGAGTGTTTTTGTGTTTTTCCTTTTGTTCTTCTTAAAGTCCTGTATTTTTATTAATGTAAATTAAATTAATTTATTACTTTATTTAACTGCTTATGCCAAAGAAAACACATGTGCATGAATTACAGTACAGAATATAGAGGGATAACATCGGTATTTACGTTTGAGCACTGCTGTAAGTGTTCTGGGAGCATATTTGGGGCCATATTTAGGGTTTACACTATAAAAATAGGCATTTTTACACATTTTTTAACCACATCACAGCATGGTTTTTCACTATACACGGGTGCTCTTGGAGCGTAACCCCCATGAAAAGCGGGGTATTACTATAAATATATACTTTTTTTAATTGACTTATATTCATGAAAACACTTTCCCTCGGGATAGATCATGTTTTGTGAAGTCAGTTGAACCTGCATTGCTCTGCCTGGGGTTTAGTTTCTGCTTTTCCTGCATCGAGTGTGTAGACGAGTTGGTACCCCTTTCCCTAGGCTACCTCTATTGATTTGCCTTCTTTATTACTGTCTGCCTGTGTTATTTACTCATGTCCATTTTTACCTTCAGGAAAACTCTCACAAAGCTACTGAGCAGTTTCCTGCTGACCATGATTCATAAATGTTACACTATCCGTAAATGTAAATGAACTATTTTACTGAAATAAACTGTTAATTATGCATTAACCTTCTACACATTTTAAATTATAAATCATGATTTGAGAATGAGCTGTCTACAGTGTCCTATGATCAAATAGCAGATCTGGGTTTAAATGTACAGAAGACACTATAAGGTTTGGACTGGAATCTTCAAGGACGTTTGGAAACTCAAGTCACTCCGCCGGAGCTGCAGTGATACATTTTCATTTTGACAGCTAGGAACAGTGCAACATTTAATCACCCCTCCACACAGACACACACACCTTTTTCCTCAAATAGCTGTTCTAGTTACTCCAGTAACAACACTCCACATAAATTTACTATGAATGGGTGTTCATACACTATATGGACAAAAGTATTGGGACATTGCATTCAAATCCAGAGACATTAATATGAAATTGCTCCCCCTTTTGCTGCTATAACAGCTTCCACTCTACCTGGTTTTGGAATTTCTGACACTGGTGTTAGACAAGAAGCAGAGATGTCATTTTTACCAAGCCCAAGTCAAGTCTCAAGTCTCAAGAGTGACAATGTTTACAAATGGCGACTTTAAATGTGGGATGTTTGAGCTGTAAATGTTTAGAAGATATGTTAATTGGTCAAGCCCTCTGATTACAATTGGCTGTGACTTAGCAGGGGGCGGGGCTGCGTGCTGTGATCTGCCCTCACCAACATGGAGGATTAGCCTTAAATGATCTTAAATCTAAATGTTAAATATGAAAAATATCTCTCTCACTCTAAATGTGAAACTCCACAGTTAGATGGGGCTCGGTGACCCTTTTCTAACGAAAACCGTTATTAGCTGAAAACTGTCCACCTTGGATAAAAGTAATGGGACACCGGGGCGAGGTGAGCGGTTTTCGGGTCGTTGGAAAGAGTGGATGTAAATAAATAATTCCATGAATGAACACTGTTTACGAGTTTTGACTCACGAGTCACAGCACTCAAGTATGAGTCTCGACATCGTCCAAAATGTTTTGCTATGATGAAGCATAAAGACGGTCCTTCACTGGAATTAAGGGGCCTAGCCTAAACCCTGAAAAACAAGGGTGTCCCAATACTTTTGTCAATGTGGTGCATGTAAATGATTGTGATGTCAAAGCCATTCAGCAATATGGAGCTTTGTTTCCCTTTTTGGACTGGGAATGTTATATTTTGAAACGTCTGAAACAATATTGACATCAAGTACATCAAACTCTTTTATTTCAAAACAGTAAAATTAGATTTTTCATGATACGGGCCCTTAAACTGAAAATGTTAGTATCAAAATACACAAATAAGTAGTAAAAGTGGAAAAGTTTTGAGTTGATGAGTTGATGAGAAAAAGGAAAAGAATGCCTCTCCTCATCACCTCGTCAGCTGCTTCTGATGAAATCTCTTTCTGTCTCTGTTTGACTGCGTGAATTAGAAAAGCTGTGGATGTTTCATTTGTAGACTGAAGTGGAAGAGAGTAAAACAACCCTCAATGATATTTGTCAAATGAGGAAACCTAATGAAACGTGTCTCAGTTGAAAGTGAAGTTCATCAACCTCAAATTGCTCCATTAGTACTTTAATACTGTAAAGAAATAGCCTTTTTAAACCGTTACTTTATTTCAAATGAAGCAATAAATAAATAAATAAATAAATAAATAAATAAATAAATACCAACCAAAATAAACATGAAATGCCTTTAAAGAAAAGTTCAAAATTACCATAAAAGTCAACTCAGCATGAACATACTCAACTGTTACATGGTAACAATAGGGCATTGGGAATGGTATATCATGGTACAGAATGGAAAACAAAGCATTGAAATCAATCAATAAATCAAACAATCAATCAGTTAGTCAGTCAGTCTGTCAGTCAGTTAGCCAGTCAATCAATCAATTAATCACTCAGTCAACCAATTAATCAAATAATCAATCAATTAACCACTAAATGAATACATCAATCAATCAATCAACCAGTCAATCCACTAACCAACAAGTATGTCAGTCAATCAATCAATCAATCAATCAATCAATCAACCAACCAGTATGTCAGTCAATCAATCAAAGAATCCATCAGCTAACCATTCAACCAACCAATCAATCAATAAATCATCAAATGAAACATATAAACAAACATTTAAATAAATAAATAAATATTCCTGGCATTTAATTTTAAAACATCACTATATTTCAAGCAATTAAACAGTCCTCTTCGAAAGAATTACTTGTGTGTACAGGAATGTTCTGGCTGTTTCTGATTTAATACAAACTTATTAACAGTTGTGCTGAGAACATATCAGACTTACCATAATCCTACAATACCGTAACAACTTTACCCACAGTGAACATTTTAGACAACATTTAAAAAATCCACCAAAAACACAACACCTCAGTGATTCTCGCGGATGCTGTGGAGAACCTTCTGCCTTCCGCAACATCCCACACACTGACTGCACTTTTCCACAAAATCGGTTTTATTACAGCGCCTGGTTACCAACACATATGTACACATTTCACTTTTAAAATCAGTTTCTGCCTGTGTGTTCAGGTCAATGGCTTCAAACAATACAATTTACACATCAACCCAAATACACTTCATTTTCATCACTGTGACATCTTGCAACACTGAATTGTTTGGCAAAAGAGCTTCAATATGAAACAGGTTCAGTGTCGAGACTAGACTGCCTCTGATTCTTTTTGTTTGTTTTTTTAGTTTATTTCTTTTTCTGAAAACGCATGGCGCGATGGGCTCTGTCACCATTTTGCTCAGTCAGATGCGATGGACGGTCGGTGTTGTTGTGCCCTATATAATACAGGGCGTACTGTCAGATGATCCTGTCACGTTATTCCTCAAAAAAAAAGAAAAGTTTATTTACAGCCTGCTGAGTCTTCATCTCATCTTCCTCAGCCGCATTCGGTTTTCTTTATCCCGCTTCTTCAAGCCGCTGACAAACTGGGAGAAAAAGAGCTCCTGGTCCTTCTGCTTCAGAACCTGTTTGAAGCGCGGGTCTCTGCCGTACTTCTCCGAGAACTCTTTGAAAGTTGACCTGAAAGAGAAATAAGGGGAATAAATTACACAGGTTGTTACGGACCCCTGGAGCCGTCCAATCTTCCATTTCAGAGGCGTGAAGATGCACCGTTGTGCGTCTACACATGTCTCAGTTGTGCTTTAATACAGGTTTGGTCATTGTTGATTTTGTGGTTCATTCTGAACAGAGTTTCGGGGGGGGGGGTTATAAAACCTTGAACTGAGATGAGTTCAGCTCTGTCTCCTGAAGGAAATGACTACAAGGCATCTACCAGCAATCTGACACACCACCATTTCTGCCTTCACTTTCTCTGCCAGTCTCGTGCCTCTGTGTCCAATTGGAAGCTTAACTGACTGTGTGCAGAGCTGACTCAAAAGTCATGCTTTGTCATGTCTGAGTGTTTGAAGAGCAAGGCCAAATGTACTAAGCCCTCTGCGCCAGGTTTTGGGCACATATGGGAAGAGATTCTGCCTGAGAAGCCTGTGGGGGATGCTCACAATTGCAGTAAGAGGCTCAAAGAAAAGTTTGTGTGGCACGTACAAGGAAAAACACAAAATGTGTTTCTCTCTCTCGAATGTATCTTGGGTAAACACGTATTTACACTGTATGTGTATACAGACATCTATTCATTAAAATGTTCTTCCGATTAATATTAATGGAAAGTTTTGCTACAGTAACAGCCTCTACTCCTCTAGGAAGGCGTTACACTAGATTTTTGGATGCTGTGAGGATTTGATCAGTCGCAGCAGCATTAATAAAGCCAGGCACTGATGTTGGATGATTAGATATGGATTACAAACGTCAATCCACAATACACAGGAGGTACTGGATAAAGGAATCAGTGACAAATAACAAATATAACTCGTGTAAATCAGTCTAAAACGGGTGTTTGTTCTCCTACATGCTCGCCATCCGCTGCTCTTTCTCTCGGCACGCTGCCGTTCGGCCGCTCTCCGGACCCCCTCTCTCTGCGAGTTTTCCCCACCCACTTGTGCGAGGAGACTATCCTGAAAGTTCGCTATGTTGTTTTTTTCAGTTTTTTTCTAAGTCCTGAAAAAAGAAGTTAGTTTGTAACACCCCACTAACGGTTATCATCTTTAATGACAATAACTTTGGTTCTATGTGACACAGGAACACCAAACAAAGCTCTGACACCTCAAACCAGGGTAACTTACATCTGATGACAATTTTCCATTTGCTGTGCTTCCAGCGTGGATCTATGCTGCTCACGTTCTAAGGGTTAATTCGCTAGACGAGGTGTCTGAATATTTTGCGTCATATAGTCAATTAAAGCTGTCGGCTACCCACCAATTCCAGTCGAAGAGTCTGGGGACGATTAGAAGGTTGGCTTGCTTGGGTTTCTAACCTAAAGGCTATTTCTTTTAATACAGCATGGAAGTGAGGTGTTTAAGTCTAATGTGTGTGTATGTGAGCTTAGGGGTCCACTTGAAGCTCCCCAGTGAACCCAAGCAGTGGGTTAGTAGCTGGTTAGCCCTGATGTTCAAATGGGAAGCTAAATGAAATGAGACAATCGGTGAAGTTACAATTTGGCTTCGTTTGTCCACTTCCTCCCAGTTCTAATAGAGAAATCTTCTTTTGAAAGACACTCTTTTCCTGCTGGAGTGTATTATCTGTGATCCTAACGCATTCTGCTATTAAAAGTATTCCTTAAATATAGCCACGATAGCCACAGTGTCCAGATCGAGTCAGTGCTCTCAAAGATGAAAGACTGAAAGTCAGACGACACTTTTTAAATTCTCAAAACTCCTCAGTGGAACTGATCCCTGAGGTTATCATTTCTCAAAATTCAGTAGCATGGGAAGGAACATTACTAATTTATTACCAAGACCATTACTTTGTCATTGAATCTGCCCTCTCTCCCTGATCCTGAGCTTATTGATGGCTCCACTGTTTCGCTGCCTTCCTGCACCTCACAGGAGAGCACAGTTAGTAAGTGGGTCTATGCACAGTCTGCGTGATTAGCTTCAGACTTTCTAAACGAACATTAATTTCAGATGCACTGCGCGTGCATATTGCTGCTGCATCAAATCACACTTTGTTCTGCACTTTCTCTTTTTGTATATTCGACTCATTCCCATTTTGCTCATTCCCTTCTCCCTTGTTCTGCTTATTGATCGGTAGCTCAATATTGCCACTGTTAAAGATGCCCCCCCTCTTTTAGTGGAGATCAGTCCAGATTCATCCTCATCCATGTTTTATAGCCGTAAATGTAAATGTGTCAAGTCTATGAATGAAACACAAGAACATAGTTGCGGAAAGTTTGTTCAGCATGCAAGAAGGCAAGCTTCAAACAAACTCCTAATCCCAGCAGTGTCTGCGTTACTTTCATCACTGTTTGAATTGACTCCTTCAGGGAACTCACAACGGAAACAAGGTTATCATCAAACATCCGAACTCAAAGAAACTTAGACCTGCACCACAGACTGCGTCAATTATTAATACGATATGCGAATAAATAAGTCTCGGGTCACGCGTGCTAAGCCAATACGCTTTCGGGAGACCTTTCGTTAGCACAAAAAGGAAGCATGATGATGAGAACATGATGAGGCGTCCCCTGCGTAAAGCATCTCGTACCTGGATGTGATTTTTGACTCTTCGAGCAGTTTTCTGAACTCCTCCTTAGCGTGCTGCAATTTGCTTTTTCTCTCCTTGTACTCTTCTTTTATCCTGGCTTTGACGAACTGATCAAAAACCTGCGGGGAAGCGGAGAGACAGAAGCCGTATCACTCGGAGGCACTGAGACACGGAGGAGAAGCAAAGTTCAGTAGCAAGGTCACTTTGAATAACAGCTCCGCAAGCCTGCGGGTGTCAAATTGAGGTTGAGCTGTGTGTGGGGAGTTTGGTTTACAAAGGCCAAGGTGAGGGAAAGAGCTCACGGAGGGTTCTACCTGTTTACGCTCTTCCGGACCCAGCAGAAGGTAACGCGGATCAAACACGATTTTGTGTAATTCCTTCTCCCATGTAGAGAAAGCGGACACCTGACGATGAACAGGGAACAAACACACACACACACACACACACACACACACACACACACACGCACACATGCACAAGCAATAACAAAGGTAATATTATTGCACACCCAAGTGTCACCATAAACCAGGTCCAATAAATGGCGAGGTGAGTGGAATTAGATAAGAGGCTCTCCTTCACCCCGAGGAGATTATTCGAATTGAGTGCTTAGTCTCAGAATGTGTTTAAGACCCTGAAGAACAGTGTCTGTGACCTTCATTTTGGCACTGAAACGAACACTGACCACTGACTGGAGCTGAATATGCTCCTGTAGCCAAGCTGAATTAAATTGAACTCTATGCTGGAGTTCGTGTAATTCAGTGGGCTTGCTGCGTTAAGTTAGCGCTTTTAGACCGCTCACCCCTCTCTCCAGGAGCATATCTCTGAAGTGTGTGATCCGTAGCTCGAGTGGTAGAACCATCTGATTAGGTGTTGTGCACCTTTCTGCACCGTTCTCTTCACTCGCTGCCACACAGTCCATGGGCTCCTCCAGTCTTAATGGGAATCAAATGAAAAAAAGGTTCAACGAAATGCACTAAAAAATAGGTTTTGGTAACAAATTCAACCACATTTCCATTCATAACATCCCTATACAAACACCAGGGGTGGAAAAGAATTAAGTGATTGTATTTTAATACCTAACCTTTTATAATGCATATAATAATAAATAAAACACATCATCTATTTCCAAGTCATTCAGTTGAACTATGCATTTGATGCTAAATGTTTATTGGAAGGAAATGTGTATAATGTATATACATTAGAGGCGGGCAGAGATTATTATTTTTTATCTAGATTAATCCCACTGTAATCTTGGAGTTAATCTGGAGTAAATCTGCGCTAAAATATCAAGGTGAAAGTCATCATCGCTTGTGTAGTACAGACCCAGCTCCCAACACAACTCTGTGAACAGATTAACGGTGATATTTTTTTTATCGCGCGATAAGAGCCTCACGTTAACGCCGATAACGGCCCAGCGCTAATATAAATGTACATCATCGTGAAAGCTGCATTTTTATTTCAGATGCACATATTTTGGAGAAATGTGAACTTTTTTCCACAGAGGGGTTCTGTTCCCTCCCCTTTCACCCTTCATTGCTCATTAGCAGAGGCATTTCACACACAGACAGAGCCGACAGTGCCCTAATAAATCTGATAATAGGGCTGATAATTTAGCTTTGGTAGTAAAACGACCACTGAGGGCCTACAGAAAGAGGTTATGTATTAAATTAGATGGATATTTTACATATTTTATTTGCAATTTATTTTTAAATCAGCATCTCTATGTGTATGACAGTGTCTGTTAAATTCCTACACAAACACCTCATTCTGCTTCATGAGGGACTGATTTGTTGTTCACCTGAATCACATCTTACTTAATGAGTATAAAAAACACTGCTGTATTCAACACTCTCCTCTAGAAGTGACTAGCACGTTTTGTTTAGGAGTGAACAAGATTCATATACAGCCGTTTCCAGCTGAATCAACTGCACTGTGTTAATTCAACAGAGCAGGTGTAATTTCAGCACTGGGGATCGGGGGTTGCGTTGTTTGCAGTTTAACAGATGGTTAATCCAAATTCAAGTTTCGGACTGAACTCAGTAGAAATGTTACTGAAACCACGTCCTCCCTGGGCTCTGTCTTCGACTCTGCTTCAGGCAAAATAACAGATTGAACATGAGCTGTTGTAAAAATAAATAAATAAAAATGTAAATAAGACCTCCCCGATCTCCTGGGAATGCTGATTGCGGGGGCCTGTGGAATGCCCCAGCACATGAAGAAGTGTTCTCGCTAGGAGAGCACTTCAAAAAACAAATGTATGTAATAGAATGTCAAGAATGTCAAGTCAATTGCATGTGGTTTTGCCGCAGGAAGATTGGTGGTACTTTATGTCGGTACTTGGACTTTTGACCTCTCATATGTTCAGATATCGTTATCAGTACAGAACAATAAAGGAACATACTTGTTGCGTTTGGATTTCGATATGTGATCTTCCTCATCATCATCACCGTCATCGTCGTCGTCGTCATCCTCATCCTCAGTTGATGGAGAATTGGAGCCATCTTCTGCAGATTAAACAATCCTACTGTGTTTGTTTTTTTTTCTTTAGTGAATTGAACGACTACACAATCAAAGGATATATAAATCCCTTTTTCGATAATGGATGTGCAAAAAATAGAACAAAAAAATAATAAAACAGTGCTACATTGGGGGCCTTACAATTACGGATTCATCAGCACGAAGACATCATTTCCATCAGCTCAAAACTTTCAGCAGCATCAAATCAATTATAGCAATAACTGAATGTTATGAGAGCAGAGGTGATGCAACAAATCATGAGTTTACTCATCGGAAAGTGAATCTATACAAAAAGGCATCGTCTATTTCAGTATACCTGTTTTGTTTGAATCGGGAAGCTCAAACATCAATAGCTAATTGTCTGACGACCGCAATAAAACTAAATCAATAAAGATGAACAAGCTTCAGGGAAATCTAGTCAGCCGGGTAATATGTTCCAGACGGCGTCCGGACTAATTCAATATTTGCAGAAGCAGTCGCATCAGATTAATCCTTATTAACGAATCTACGAGAACACCGGGTCAATTGTTTTGGGGATTATCCTTTTGCATAAGCATCATTATGACTGTACAGGGATTACATCGATATTTGTAGTTCATCAGATCGATAACAGAACTGCAGCACGGCTCCCATTGTTTCCCGCATTCTCCTAAACTGGTAAAGTCTATTTATCCATGTCTTAAGGGAAGCAAGGCGATCTGCCCTTCACTGGACAAATTTGATGTATTAACTGGGTATATTATGTGTGAGTGTATCATATAGGACAGTGTCCTGAAGCCATTCAACAGTTACAACAGATGTCAAACCATGGAGCCTTACCCAGCGAGTCTTTCTTGCGTTTATGTGGGGGATCCTCTATAATTTTGTTGAGGTCTCCCCTGTCTTTTAGGTCCACTGGCTTCTCCCACACAGACAGCTGCATGGTGGGGTTGAAGAAGAACACTCTGTCATCTCCCGTCCAAACCACACACCTGCAAACACAAAGAGAGATAGGGAGACACACACTTTCACACATGCATACACACATCTGCTCAGAGAGAACGGAGGCTGACGTGCATGAACATCACCAAACCGAAATAAGGATGTTATGGCACTGTGTCCAATACGCGCAGGTTAGTTACCCGTGAAGGAAGCAGGCCATTTCAGTAAATATTCTCCAGGAAAGTCTGAAGGGATTTTACCTGGTACAGGTACATAGTGCAGATGCAATTCATACTAAAATGTGGAAAAATGACTGGTGGGACTAAAATGGTCTGCTTTGTCTTGCCATATACGAATACACTGTCAAAGTAATTTTAGTGTAAATTTTGTAATGCATTCAGGACGATTCAGATGACCCCAGACTGTGGTTTGGCTATAATTATGTAAGGCGAAACAGAATGGAAGGTAATGACAAGCCACAGATCAAGAGCAAAAACTGTAATGATAAATATTGGGCAAATGTGAGAAAAATGTGTTTGGTCATCCACAGTCTGAGTAAATAGCAGCAGTTCTGGAGCAGTATGGGGGAGAGTTCGACATCCTGACAGCCTAGTGGATGAAGCTGTTACCATGTCTGGTGGAGCAAGCTCTGAAGCTCCAGTATCTTCCCCCAGATGGCAGGAGACTGAAGAGGCAATGTGAGGGAAGAAGAGCAAGGGGAGTGAGGTTGAAACGATCCTCCCAGCTGTGCTCACTATGCACTGCAGGACCCTGTGGTTGGAGGTAGTCCAACTCCCAAACCAAACAGTGATGAAGCGCGGTCAGAATGCTCTCCATGATGCCTCGGTAGAAGGAACACATGCTGGGGCGCTCGCTCCGTAGATTCAGAGGAAGTAAAAATTCTGTCTGGCTTTGGGGCCGTTCACATATCGCGTCTTTTGACGCTGGTGAAATTCGTTTTTGAAGAATGGGGTGAACCCAAACACTACGGCGTTTTCTTCTTTTCTGCGTGAATAAATTGTGTAGCAGAGTTACAGCAAGGGTTTTTTGTTGGAGGAAATGGAGAGCGTGACTGATGGTTGCTTAGCAATGACAGATGTTTCCGAAGCGCAAGCACCCGAGCGCTTTTGGAAAGAAGGAGAAAACGACGTGCCTAGCGTTTTCCACGTGCAATATGTGAACGGCCCCTTTTAGAGGCAGTATTATGTGAAAGTGACCATTTGATGATATGTGAACAGCACGAAATTCAACCTCTGCATTTAACCCATTCACCAAGTGAAGCAGGGGGCAGCAGGAACACGGC
>JBBPDC010000109.1:36936492-36948330 GCA_037974485.1 Hemigrammopetersius urotaenia
AGAGAGAGAGAGAGAGAGAGAGAGAGAGAGAGAGAGAGAGAGAGAGAGAGAGAGAGAGAGATAGAGACAGAGAGAGACAGAGAGAGAGAGGGAGACAGAGAGCGAGAGAGAGAGAGAGCACGTTGAGACCGCTCTCAGTGATGAAATAATGTGTCTCAACACGACTGCAAGGACATGCGGTTATTACCTTGAGAGCCCTGGCAACAAATGAACATCAGCGAGGATAAAATAATGTACACATTTGCGTGTATCTTCCCAGTTTCTAGTGTACAGTAGCTATGTTTTGTTTCTGCTTGTTCCAGGGGTGTTCTGTCTTCAGTAGGTAAAGTGGGGGTCAGAATAGACAAGAAAAAAATCCAGAATTAAGGCGTTTAAAAAGTGCTGAGTTTTGGTACGTACACCAAGCATTGACTTTTCGAGGCATTGCCTGGATCTGAGCAGGCTTGATCAAAGATTCTCCTGTTAACTTCAGAATTCAGCCTGCAGCTGCCATCGGCAACCACACCATCAATAAATCATCATCAATGCCAGTTCCACTGGCAGCCAAGCTTACCCTTGCCAAGATAATTCACAGATGAGATGGTTCACTCTGGATTATGAGCAGTTTCTATTTTCCTCTTCACATTTTTCTCATTACAACATTCTGATGGATGTAAAAATGGATTTTATGTACTTCAGTCTACAATCTGCAGTCCTAGGAGGTCATTATTCTTCTTTAGGGTCATTTTTAGCACATTTATGTTTACCTCAGCATAATGTTCTTGATCTATTAAGCAGCTTTATACGTTAATTATCAAAAATAATGATCAAATCTTCCATTTTTTAAGGCTCTTGGTTACCTTGTTGATTCGCTACAATGTACCAAACAATGGTTAACTATGGCTATAACAGAAGCACACTGTGAACACACTCAGCTCAACATTGACAGTTCCTCTGTGGAGACTGGCCAAATCTCACAAAGACCCCCAAGAGAGCCCAGCATCTTTACTCACAGCCCACTGTCTCTCCATCCTGAGGAGAGCACACCCTGCTTCAGACCACAAGAGTTTACGGAGGATAGAGACACAAATGCACACACACACATTCAAACGGTTCCCCGATAAACACCCTAACTGTCAGCCCTCCGTAAATAAACTCCACTCCCTTTATTTATGAACTGCTACAGTTTTATACGGCTGCTGATAGTTTATGGTAATGTTTGCACATTTTTATTGTAATTCTTTACCTCTCAAATGTTCTCTGTTGATGGAATATTTTGCTCACTGTAATTTTGTACTTTGTTAGCTGCACTGTGCTGCACTATTGTATGGCTCACACTTGCATTTTGGTTTCTTGCACTCTCTCAGATCTTCGTCTGCCCCTCATCTTATCGTGCCCTCTGCTCGCCTTGTCACTATGGGACTCTGTGCTTTTAGTCGCTCTGCTCCCCGGCTCTGGAACTCACTCCCACCCACAGTTAGGAACTTAGACTCACTGTCCTTATTCAAGAGCGATCTCAAAACCCATCTTTTCAGACGGACTTACTCACTTTAGTACACATCTTAATTTTATTCATGTGATTTAATTATTTTTTTTTTTTTTAATATTGTTTTTATTGTCTATGCTCTGTAAGGTGACCTTGGGTATTAGAAAGGCGCCCACAAATAAAATGTATTATTATTATTATTATTATTATTATTATTATTATTATTATGATTATTATTATTATAGCACCACAGTCCGTAGTTTACTGTGTTCTGTGTAGATGGTTGAAATGACCATATACTCCCACTCGATGGAAAATGAATGGATGTCTATGGAGCCAGACGGCTAAATTCTACACTCGCCCGCGGAAGTGTTTTGAGAGTGGGAGTTCTCCTTCTATTTAAATTCCTTTGATATTACTGAATCGGGAATAGCCGAGTGAGTGAGGAGGGAAAAGTATGCCCCTACATTTGGTTTTATCTAAATCAAAAGAAACAAGCCTTCAATCTGTCAGTCACGGCGCACGCACTTCCGGGTTCACTAAGTGCAGCACGAGTGCAGGGAAGTGACTTTCAGTTGTACCAAGTTAAGACTGATATGTGCAGGGGTGGACTGGCAATCTGTGTGCTCTGGAAAAGAAGAATCGTTGTTTATCAGCTCTAAAGACAGTGGACTAACCCGTCGTGTTTACCGTTAAATAACGAGTTTGTTTCGACCAATTTCATGTAATAAACTCTGGCTCTTGGACAAATGTAGTTGACGACCGCTGCTCTAGAGCAACCGCACATGATCCTTAGGTCTCTGGAGCAACAGAGTGATGTCCAATCCCTTTAGACAGAAGTGCAGTTGCAGCACTAATCTGACTTCACAGTGAATGCAATCAAATCCCCATAGCAACAACGTTGAACGTAAACTTTCCTAGAAGTGATTGTTACAGCATCAAGGCATGAGGCTCCCTGGTAGTATCTTTGATTTCAGTAAAAAAACTGGATGAGCAACTTACCAACTTATGGACATAAACGACCATAGTGCGAATGTACAAAAAGTGTGTTTGTGTGATATCCAGCTAAAGTCAAGAAGGATAAGCACCATTTTACATTGAGACTAGCACCAAAAAGAGTTTACTCGTGGTTTAAACCAGAGTACTGATAACAAACACTTGAAGATCATTAATGAGACATTAAAAATAAACAGAAGTAAAATAGCGAGTCCACATTCATCAGCACTGGTAAACTTCAGATTCTCCTGGTAACTGGTCTTACTTTGTCCTCTCCATCAGTTAGGGATGTTCTATCTAATAATCAGCAGATACAGCAGCTCACCACTGACCTTTTTATTGATATTATAACATCTTACTAATGGTTTCAAAGTGTTAATGACATAATAACCATTTATAATCTCCCATTAGAGTAGTTTACATTTACATTTACATTTACAGCACTTATAAACAGCGACGTACATCAGTGCTCAGGTCGTCCACATCTGTTTCTTAAACCTGTACATCTAAACTAAAACCAAAGTCCACTATTCAACCAAGTTACTGCATGCTGGGTACACCCAAACAACACCTGTCAAGGCAAATGAAGAAGTTAAGACAAAAGTAAGGAAGGGATGGGGATGAAGTACACTTAGAAAGCCTTTATTTGTCACACACACAGTTACAGGCAGTGAAATTGGACATAAACAAACTTCGCACTTTGGAAAGTGAAAAAGTGAAAGTGATCTTTCTGTCATCCGTGAACACGCCACAGCACACGGTGTGAGCAGCACGAAACACTTCCTCTGCATTTAACCCATTCACCAAGTGAAGCAGGGGGCAGCAGGAACACGGCGCCGGGGAGCAGAGTGTGGGACGGAACCTTGCTCAGGGTACCTCAGTGGCGCCTAGCGGTCTTGGGAATCAAACCTGGACTTTCTGATCGCAGGGCGAATGCCTTAACCACTAGGCTACCAACAGCCCCCTACCAGGTCTGACAGGTCAGACGAGAGGTAGCAAGGGAAAAAAAAGAAACAGAGTAGAATACATGAGGAAAGAGGAGAGAAAAAGAGCCCCCACCACCAAAAAAGTACCACATACACACAAAATATAAACAAAGTCATTATGTCTTAACTTGTTTTTAAGCCTTCTTTCTTCACAGCATGGCAATATCCTTCGCAGGGATGCACTTTTCATCTCTCAAGGACTAATCCCTCAGCATCACACGAGTGGACCTGAAAACTAATCCGTCTCTGTCCAGCTGAGAATACGAGTCTACAGGGGGACAGAGAGGAGTACACACAGGTGCCTGCTGCAGGACCAGGCTCTATTATAGGCATCTAAAACACGCAGGTGTGTGCCTCTATCCCAAATCTATTCTTCTGTGTCTTTGTCGGAGTGTAGAGACTCGGTTTCTGGCAGTACTCCATGTGCTACGGAGATACATTGATTATGAACTCTTGCAACACAGCAAGGCTGAGGTACCCTGAGCAAGGTCCCGTCCCCACACACTCCTCCCCAAGCGCTGTGTTCCTGGCTCCCTACTGCTTCACTTAGTGAGTGGGTTCAATGCAGAGGAAGAATTTTGTGCGGTTCACACCGTGTGCTGTGGTCTTCTGACACTGTGCACAAGGCAGCCTCTGTAATTTAAAAAGTTTATTGTTTAATTATCAATATTAGGATCTGGTATTCATTAAGTATTGTATTTGTGTTGGTGATAAACTGTTTCTTAAAATGTGCAATATATATTTTAATTACATCCCATTTATATTCAATTCCTTTTCAAAGAATACTTTTTTATCCAGTTATCCAAATGACTTTCAGAAGTGGAAGAAAAGTACCAAGAAACAGAAAGTATGTCAAAAAAGTATTCTGCCAAAAATACAGCAATCCCCCGCTTTTCGCGGGGGTTACATTCCAAGAGCGACCACTTATAGTGAAAAACCACGTTCTTGTGTTTTGGTAAAAAAAAATGCATAAAAATGCCTATTTTTATAGTGTAATGCCAAAACATGCCCCAAAATATGCTCCCAGTACACTTTCATTTTAAACTCAGTTTAATGTTACATTTACGAAAATGTAAAGGTAAATAAATAATCAGAATCAGAAAACTGTATTGCGTAAACAACCGTTAGCATTAGCGGTTAACATCACTAGCATGCAAACACTCATCCACAAAAGAAAGGTTGAAATAACTCTCTCTCTGCCCACAGCTTACTAATACTAAATACACTGAGATAACTGCTGAAGATTGGGGGGGGGGGGGGGGGGTTTAAACCACTAAAATATGAGAACAAAACACGGAGCAATCATGCTACATGCTGCAACAGTTTCTTCTTTTTATGGCGGTTGACAACTTTTCAGTGTATTACTGCCACCGCTGGACTGGTGGAGGTACTACAGTTAGGTTCTCAGTAAAAATCTGTGTTAGACTGAAACCACGAATGCTGATCCACGTAAAACTGAGGGGGTACTGTACACTCAACTAAACTGAATAACTAGCAACATTTAAATACAATAAATATATGTTAAGAAGCAACTGACAAGATTTCTTTGTTTTGTGATGTGTGATGCGATGAGATGCCGGGGTGCATGGTCTGATTTCTTTATGAGTTTGTAACATATGAATTTTGTAAGGTATTTTAATAAACATTAAATTAGGCAACAGTTTGAAGGTTTAACAAATGAAAAAGTGGAAATTCTTCCATTCTTTGAAATCTGTAACACATACTTCAAAGGTAAGTGAAAAGGAGTGCAAAAGCAGAGGAAATGTAAATGAGTAAAATAAATGTCCAACATCAACAATTATATTCTTGTACATCGAGAATATTTCTTATTTCCTAAATGAAAATATGCAGTCAAGAATTATTCACCCCTCCTTACGTCTATCTTCAGCTCTCATGCTTGGTGGTTTCCAGTAACGGCTGCCTGACTCATGAATAGCTTCTTTCATTCCATTAGACATACAAGCAATTAAGCTGCAACTGCCAATCACTCGATGCATCTCAGGGCAAAGTAACATGCATGATCAATTATGATGACATCAAAGCACGAAAACTGTCGACTCACTCAACCCGACTGTAAATTACTGAGTAGCTACTTAAACTCTAACGTGTAAGTTGTGTGATAAGAGGAGTTGAACAGAGGGCCCACATACAGACTCCTGAAGTTGTGTATTACTCATTTATCTTCCACACATGTCCTCTGCAAAATCAGTATACAGTATGTGGGTGCGATGCACTGTCAAATACTGTAGCTCCAGAGATGAATTTATGCCTGAAGAGATGCAAAATGTGGCCAATTTCAGTTCGATTTCACATGCACCAATCACACAGCCTCCCTTCCCACACATTAACATGCAGACAGCATGGCAGCCCTAATGTTTTTTAGGGGCGCCGTAAAACGAAAGTTGACAGCCTCCCGATAGCTTTACATGCAGTTAAAAAGAGAGGGGGGGATTAAACCCAGGAGAACAGAAACTTGTTAAAATGGCCTGGAATAGAAGCAGGGAACGATAAAACCCCTCGATAAAAAGGCTGGGTTGACAGCAGGCCATCGGTGGCCAGGCCAGGAGAATAGAGGATTAGAACATTCTCCCTCCTACCTGAAACACGCCTGGGCGTCAGAAGAAGAGTGTGGAAATTGCTGGAGGCGGCAGCTGGCCTGGATATGCTCATTGCCACTTGATTTGTCATCAGCATTGGCTTTTCCTGCCGCTGGAAAATTCCCACTTCCTCTGGGCTGATCCAGGTGGTCTCCAGAGCCAGAGTGTTATTAAGATATACCTATAAGCAAGCAAATCAAACAAACACTTAACTTTACTAGTTTTTTTTAGCTACTGCAAATTATGGTCACAGGTTTCCCAAATAGCATTAAATCTTCACGATAAAATGTGTTCATTTGTTGTAAAGCTTCTTCAATTGACCTTCAGAACCAAAAAATAGTCCAAAACATTGATTGCTTTGCACTGAAATCCAATTAAACCAAACCACCAGAACAAAGAACCATTAGGTTCTGTGTTTAAAGTGGAGTGAGGCAGGATGTTGGGTTCTCAACACTTTTTGTTCTACAATAATTGGTTCGTCTGGACATGAAGACGTTCAGAGCCATGTCTTAGAAAATGAATCAACACCCTTGTGATTGATGGAGCGTTCCGCTGATCACTGTGGTGCACTTCCACTGCCTCTGGCAAGGGCCGAATTTTCCACTGCTGCTTCATGACAACAATGGAATCAGGCTCCCATCAACCATTTTCCATCATAATGTGAACACAGCATTACAGAGTAATAGAGAGTGTGTGCACTCTTCCAGAAATGACTTTGGTTTTTTTTTAAGCAAATTTAATGTACTGTATGAACATGTTTTAAAACATACTGTTGGTTCTCAACCTTTTCAGCATTAAGGCCCGTCTCTCCATCACAGCATGTTGCCGAGGCCCACCGTTAGCTTTCAGCCCTGTTTTGGTGGCCATCTTGGAATTTTATAACATCACAATTCCGTCACACAGAGTTATTATTGTTCACGGTTGGACTCATTTCAAAGACTGAAGTTTCACGTGCCAGAGAAGTAAAATACGTAAACTTATTTTCAAATAGCAACACAGGATGGAATCCCGTGTTTATATTATGCTTGTGTCAAAGAATGTTTCTTCTGACTCTGAAACCCACAGCCACAGGTCTTGTCAACTTAGGTTCAGAATTTGAGCTCTGAATGTTCTGTACGGATTTTTGTACAAGCAGAGACGGCATTTTGTTTGGAGAAATCCTTATTTTTTACAACAGAATTATAAATCAATAACTGCTTCAACAGCCTCTTTCCCATTCATTCTGCACAAAAGGCTCTGATCAACCAATTCGTACTGTCGGCTCCGCCCCTCACACTGTCGGCCCTGCCCCTAACAGTGTCGGCTCCGCCCCCACACTTCCGGCCCCGCCCCTCGGTTCACCATTTGGTTCAAACAATAAGAGCTCCGGGCCAGAAGCACCAAATACCTGACAAAACTCACTCAAAACACAATAAAACAACTCCAAAACAACACGCTTTGTTTCATTATTAAAAAAAAAACATTTTCCAATTGAGCGCAGCACAGCGCCTCTATGTCTGCATTGCTCTACTGATCAGGGAGCAGTATTCGGGCGAGATGGCTCATTTTAAATTGATCATGGTTGTGAAGTCGTTTACATTTGTGCGAGTTGTGCGAGTGGAAGAGGTGGGTAGGTGGAACAAAGATGAAATATTGAGATTTTTCTGGCTATTTTAGTTTAGTTTTGAAGTTAAGTTTGTTCAGTGTATTCCAGTATGGGCTGCTTTTTGAAACAGACCCAACAAAGAGAGGCCAGGACGATGCCATCAGAACAAAAACAGTCATTATCATATCAGTTTAAAAAGACCCAGTAACAGAAATACTGCATTCCAAGGATTAAGGATTATGGTACATAACACAATGTTATACATGCAGTTTAGAGGGGAGTGATTCACCTTGTAGTCTGGCACACGTTTCTCCAGCCAGGCTTTGCCATAGTGTGGGGGCAGTAGGGTGCGGTACACAGGCGGGAACACAGGGACCAGATCCATCCCAGCAGAGGGCTGGAAACCCAGTATTGGAGGCCTGGAAGGAAGCTCCCACTGAGAAGGAAGAAAGAAAGAACATGTATTTGAGCTCAGAAACAGAAGTGGTTATTAGGCAGATACAGTATCAAAGCAAAATGTAGGTGTATTGATCAAATATAGGTTCCCCATCCCCCTAAAATGCACAATAATATATAGTATGCACAGTATACCAGTTTTGAGAATATATATACAGTAACCCCCCACTTAATCACGGTTCAGCAGTTCAGGCTTCAGACTCTCGCGGATTTTTTCTTAGAACCAAAGTAATAATTGTTTGTGGAAACCCCCGCACATTCACTGCAGATATAAAAAAAATACATGGGATATCTGCGGTTTCCGTGAATACTACTGTACTCAGATACAGGTGGTTTGAAAGTAGCCAATCCGAGAAGGTTATTTATTTCTCCTTGCTGCTGATTGGCTGCTGCCCTGTGATGCAGCTGCAGTCCAGAGTTTCCCCCGTGGAGCGTCTCGAGTGTCCTTGTGTTTTGTTCTTCTTAAAGCCCTGTATTTTTATTACTGTAAATTAAATTAATTTATTACTGTATTCACCCTGTTTATACCATATTTGGGGGCATATTCACTAGAAAATTAGGCATTTTAGACATTTTTTTTAACCACATCCCTAATTCACGTTTTTTCACTTTACCTGGGTGTTCCTGTAATGTAACCCCCACAGGGGTTTGCTGTATGTATGTATGTATGTTATGTACATGAAATGCCTTCATATGTCCCTTAAATATATGATCTAGAAGGAAGGAAAACTGAGATATAAAATCATACCCTTGTGCCTAAAAGTAGACAGGACAGAAAATCGAGACTCTTAGGGATTTTCAGGCTGAGTGCAAGGCAAATGTGTGAATGTGGGATCTTTATTTAGCCAAAGGCAACATTTCCTTGTTTCAACAGCCCAAGGCTAGGGGCATTCTCACCAGGGGCCCGCTCCTATGATTCTGCAAATCTGTCTTGTGACAATATCTATTGTAAAACCAGAGGAAAGGAAAAAGTGCCTAAATAAGGGTAAAAGCACAAGTCAAGAATACAAATATGGATTGCAAACACACTGCAGGGAACCAGGACTAAACCTCTCCTATTCTCAAGATACTGCCTACAGATAAGGGTTAGGGAGTGTGTGTGTGTGTGTGTGTGCGTGTGTGTGTGTGTATGTGTGCTTATCCTATATTTTGTCACAAATCCAGTTCATGCCTTCTCTAAGAAACTTAAAATAGTAATGCGTGATTAAAAAACTGTCGGTGTTAAGTAAATAATGCGTTAACGCGATAATAACATGTTAGCTTGCCCAGCCCTAATATATATATCTAATACATGCATAATATGTACATATATGTGCCCTTCATGTCACGGCGAGGACATATATATTATTTAGTCCGACAGAGTGGATACATTAGCAGAAAATATTTTAGCCGAATAAAAATAATAACAACTTTATTTATACTGCAGATACCCTGGATCAGAGTGCAGCACAGTGACCCAATTCCAATATAGAACACAGCAAACCATACAAAAAGAGTATGTCTAACACACACTCTCTGGTTCACCCCCCTTTCCCTGTCCTCTCTCTCAGTCCTTAGTATCTTCCAGTGGGGAACAACAGCTCCAACACTTGGCAAGATGCTCATTCTGGGTTTTAGACTCATATTCTAAAACTAAAGGTCCACTCCCTCAGCTTCACTTTACATTTCACATTTACGGCATTTATCAGACGCTTTTATCCAAGGCGACTTCCATTCTCTACCTACAGGGGGCAGTCTCTCCCTGGAGCAACTTGGGGTTAAGGGTCTTGCTCAGGGTGGTGGTGCTGAAGGTAGGATTTGAACCCATGACCTCTTGGTCCAGAGGAAAGTATCCTACCCACTGAGCCACCTCCACTATTACTTTTATTTTTGTTATATCACATAAAATAAAAGAAAGTTTTGCATTTTTGTTGTTTTGTTGCACATGTGTGCAATGCAATTTACAAATCGGCACTAGCTGTATTTTTCATACTTATATCATTTTACTTCTACGAGACACAGGAGCTCCAGACAGAGCTCGGGATGACGTCTGAAGCCTTGTCACAAAAAAAAAACCAGCAGGACGCCCATGAAAGGAATTGCTGTGCGGCACCCATTTTTTGCAAGATCCATGCTGCTGTTGTTCTAATACCGTCTTATACCATGAAACTGGTATCATTTTGAAAAATACAGTGATAAAAATGTTGGTCATATATATATAGAGCCCAGTCTCGCGGCTATTCGTGCAGCCATCACAAAAAACAATTTACTCAAAATATGTACTGCGATCAGGATTTAGGGCTGTTTTTTGGACAAAACTTCACTGTATTTTAATGTGCGCTGTGTAACATCGCCAGTAACTGCTGACTGAGGGACGGTAGGAGAGAAAGAATGAGTTGATTCCTAACCCTAACCCTCAACCTAACCCTAGCCCTAAACCCTAACCTTAACCTTAACCTTAACCTTAACCCTAACCCTAACCTTAAACTTAACCCTAACCTTAACCTTTACTTTAGCCTAACCTTAACCTTAACCCTAACCCTAACCTTAACCTTAACCTTAACCTTAACCCTAAACCTAACCTAACCCTAATCCTAACCGTCACCAGTTAGTGCAGATACTGCCGCTGTTACGTAGTGTGCATACAGGGTAGTGAAGCGTTGTCCTAGCACGAAAAAATGCCCTAAATCGTAATCGTGACACGTATTTTGATTAAATTGCATTTCGTGATAGCTGCGCGAAAAGTCGTTCGATCGGGTTGATATATAAACACTGTGTGGTTTGAAAGGCATCTGATCAGTTTCACAAGCAGCCCAAAGCTCAATACCGCCAGGCTGCCAAAGTCCATTTAATCCTATATCACTCCTCTGACAACCACTTATGTGCACATCATATAGAACAGGTTCTTAGCTGAGGCCTCCTCACTCACAACTCAGTAGCCTCTTTTATGCCTGAGCTAATAGACAGACTCAGTGTTGGCATATTGTATGAACTTTCCTCTGCGCTGTCAGTTATTTTCTCGTAATGTGCCTGGAGCATGGTGAAGGCGTAAAGAGAATCCTTAGTGCCGTGGAGTGGAGTCACTTCTTTGCACTATCACTGATCTATTTCCACAGTGTTCAATATTAACCACACTCGGCTGCTGGAAGCACCACTTTGTGACACATTCTCTCCAGCTGAGTCATCTGCCCGCTACTGCACAAGCCTGCCGAAGCCCAAAGCTCTCCGCAGTGCAATAGAAAGTCAATGTGAAAAAAAAACCACATAAACTGCACTCTTTTCTCCCTCCTCCTTTGCCAACTCAACTCAACGATATTTATACATCACCTTTTGTACTTTAGAAGCGTTTTAGTGTGAAATAAACAATGTTAAATCAAGATAGAACGAGAGTGCCAAAAAAGCAATGTTCTAGAGAAAGCACTTCTGTGTTCTTAACCCAGCCAGTGAGACGCTAACCCCCGTTTTCACTCTTAACACCTGAAAACAAGGATTTAGAGCTCCTGATGGCTTCAGATGTGCTGGAAGCTGGGTTCGAGCAAAATTATGGAACATCTAGGGAACTTTAGGGACTTGTTGAAGTACTACTGCCAGAAGTAACCTTTGCATGAATGGCCCTGTAAAGAACTTTTGTTTGTGGGATGTTTAAGCATGAAGAACATTTGTAATGTATAGAAACCTTGACATCAGATACGCACTTTACTTATAGAAACAAGACTATGAACTGAAATGAAGAATAATAAGTCTAGCTCTCATTACTGAATTAAAATGATGTAG
>JBBPDC010000109.1:37026331-37028831 GCA_037974485.1 Hemigrammopetersius urotaenia
TGTGCTGAAGGTAGGATTCGAACCCATGACCTCTTGGTCCAGAGGCAAGTATCCTACCACTAGGCCACCACCCCCCATTGGAGCACCTTGAATAATTCTGAGCTCATTTGATTTTGGAGCGGCTTATCCTGAACTAGGGGGGTCCGGGAGCCTATCCCAGTGTCTATCCTAGTGTGAAAGAGAGGAGACTGGACCGACCATCGTAGAACGGAAACACACACACAATGGAAATTCATAATCTCTAGTCCACCGGATGAGAATGCCCTCCTGTGGAAGAAAACCAGAGGTCCTGACAGAAACCCACACATACCTGGAGAAACTCCACACAGAAACTGGGGACAGAACCAGGGACCCTCTCGCCATGAGACGACTAACAACCCAGAGTTCTGTTTTCCATTCCGAGACCTCTATCGAACAAGAAGTCGATGTAAATCTCATCTCCTTTAAAAAAAAAAATCATTGCATATTAGTCATCTGTAAAAAAAAAAAAACATGGTGATGATGTAAAGTAGTTTTTAATAGTAACAATATTTAAAGGAATTTATATGAAAGGAACCGTATTGTTGCAACACAATTTATTTTCTCACAAAACAGGCTTCAGGAGACTCTCATAGTCTTGCGTGAGGTCAACTGAGTCATATAGAAATATATATATATATAATTTGATAGATTTGGAAAAGAATTGGCTCAAGAAAAATGCTTAAATATAAATGTTAAATAAGTTAAATATCTGTGATGAATCAAATGATTGTTAGCTACTGTTCCATTTATTCCCTGTGTGTGTGTATATATATATAAAGTGTGTGTATATACTCACACACACACACACATATATATATATATATATATACATACACATCTAGATACATATATCTCATTTTAATGTTTTGGTTTTTTTTTACTTAACATTTTTACAGAACACTTAGCCCTTCTGCACGATGTACTCTCCGTCCCCTACATGTGTAATCCCACAGCCCCCACCCCCCACCTGAGGGGGCCCATTGGTGTCGAGCAGGCTGTGTGTTGTCAAAGCTCCTCTATCCTGCTGTTTCGCCCAGTTTATTCTCACCTTGTTCCCCAGAGTTCCCTGCTGCGCTGTGACTGGCTGCTGCTGGAACCTGCCAGGTGATCTGTAACAGCTCACAGTGGCGTTGTCCCTGAGCTACTCACACAACACACTGGCTGCTGTGTGTGTGAATGAAGTGATTAGTGATAGCCCCCCAAGCTCTCTTTCTTATTTTTCCCATGACATCAGCTGAGGCTAAGTACAGTACGTCAAAACCTTACTTAAACTGTAGAATTAGGAAATCTATGGATCCAATTAATCTACGTACATACATTTTTAAATTTTGGGACTATTTTGCCTGACACATACCCTTCTGGCATGACGAGATAAAAAAAAAAAATAAATACAGTAATCGCAGGGGTTATGTTCCAAGAGCACCCACAAAAGTTGTTGTTTTGATTTGAAAAAATGCCTATTTTTATCATGTGAACCCTAAATATGCCCCAAAATATGCTAGAATTTCATGTTAAACTCGGTTTAATGCATTACCCTTAAAGAAAATGTAAAGGTAAATAAATAATCAGAACCCTTTATTGCTTAAAAAACTGTTAGCGTTAGCCGTTAGCATTAACAGTGTGCAAACACTCCTACACAAAAGAAAGATTGAAATAAGGTTGAACTAAGTTCGGTTCTCAGAAAAAAAAAATCTGCGTATGCTGAGGTTGTACAGAAACTGTACCGTTTAGGCCAAACCCATCTCAAAAAGATCATAAAGCGATGAACACCCAGCGACAGGCAGTGTATTCAGGGGGAGCTGGTTCAGTTCACTGCTGTTGTCCCTTCTTTTTCCGAACTTAAGTTTTTCCTAGAACACAACATTTAACCTCAAATTGCTCTGAATGAGTGTTTACACCTTAGGTCTTGCTGTAGAGTGGTAGAATTCGGTGGAATCTTTCTTTAAGCAGACGTCATCAAATCCACAGGCCTTACACATGCACCTCGGCTCCCGTGGGAGCGTAAGAGAAATGTGCTGCCAGGAATAACCTGTGCTACTCATGGGTGCAGGATGTGCCCTCATCTATCATTTGTGTCATTTCTAATAATATGGTGTAATCAAAAACGGGAAAATGGAAACAATGGATGATGAAACTGGCCCATTAGCTATTTGTGAAACTGATCATTCTTTCATATGTGAACAGACCACAGCACACAGTGTAAAAATCTTCCTCTGGATTGAACACATTCGCCAAGTGAAGCAGCGGGCAGCCAGAAACACAGCGCCCGGGTAGCGTACCTCAGAGATCACCTTATATCCACGACTTCCTGCTTTCAGAGCGAACAGCCTAAGCACTAGGCCTCCAGGTATTTGTCCTAGCATGCATAAAAATGCTCTTAGATGCAGTTAGGTGCAATTATACATAATGCATTTAACTGGAAGCCATTACAGCCCTTTAATTTCAGTCCATAATTTAAATCTGAGCAATTTGAATGATT
>JBBPDC010000109.1:37031331-37044604 GCA_037974485.1 Hemigrammopetersius urotaenia
ATACTGTTAATAAAAAAATTACTATATATATATTTATTTATTTATAGCCACGAGGAGCATTCGCACTGTGTGACGTACACCATGCAGTGATGGCGAAACAACCAGAAATATAAAATAGGTGACAATGCTTTGGTCTATTCACAGTGGCTACTCTAGAATTATACATGATTAATCGTTACAGGCCTATACAATATATTAGTGAACATCTATCGCCTCTATGTACAAAACTACAGACGTATTTTAACACGGAGTTTAGGTTTTTCTGTTACTGCAGAAACACAGACTTAAGAGACGTTGCCTTTTATTTGTGGAGGAGAAAATACGTTCTCGTGATGAGGAAAAGTGTTCCGTCGCAGAACGTGTGCAGAACGTGTGTGTGTGTGTCGCAGAGCAAGCATACTGGAATGTTCTGGGGCGTGAGCTTTCAGGTGCACTTTTATACGCTAGAAATTGTGTGTAACAAGAGATTTTACAGTTTTTCACACCTCCAGATCAGCCAGAACATGTTTTAGCTACTTTAGATTGGAGCCATGAGTCAATAGTCACCCAAAATATCCCCTCAAGCCACCTCCCGTTCTTCAATAAGGTGGCACTAGGTTCAACCTCAACCACAAGTCTGTTCCATCCTAATGAAGACCTGGATGTGGTTGGAGTGGGTTGTGAGGAGTTTTGTTTATGCTATTACTACAGAAACTGTTTGGGTGACTATTGAAGCCATGAACGTTAATGAAGCTAAAAACACAATAAGTCAATAGTCACCCAAAATAGTCCCTTAAATAGCCACATCCAGCTCTTCGTCAAGGTGGCACTGACTCATATTGAGTCCTAAACCTCGAACACAAGTCTGCTGCACTGTAATGAAGACCTGGAGGTCGTTAGTGTGGGTTGAGAGAAGTGCTGTTTATGGTGTTATTACAGAAACAGCTTGGGTGACTATTGACACCTGGGGCTCTATTTTGGCAGCGGTTTTATAAGTTTCATACGAGTGCAGTTCTCCTATTTACGCCATGGTGCACATTTTCAAAATAACAAATGATTTTGAGTGTTTCCTGCTTGTAGGAGCGTAGCTTTTGAAGTGAGGTGCGGGCACATTGATGGCAAAGTGTTATTTTAAGGCTATTTTAAAATAGTCTTAAATCTGTGGTGTTTCATAAAACAATATTTATAGACACAGAACAGTTTTTGATGTATTATTTCATTTATATGCATAGAGTACAGCTGGTACTTCCATGTAATGATACTGTTTAATGAAACACCAAAACAATAAACGGTGAAAAAATAATCAATCAAGTTCATTATCTGCATTATGTATTGACAATTGGCTGTTGAACCAGACACACAGGTGTTTAAATACGCCAGGTTGAAGGTGTTCATGAGAACGTTTTGTAAAACGTGGAGGAAAAAGTTAAATATTAATGTACGATTAATGCACCTTTTAAAGGTGAGGTGACAAGCTATTCTGATTGGTTTATTGCATGCCACGCCCCAAAACACACCTCTGAGTAATTAAAATAATTCAAGCTTTGCATTACACTGTCAAAACAGAGCCCCTCGTATTTGTTATGTACATTAACATTGTAGCTTTCAGGCTAAACCAAAGAAGTCAAAATACCTTGACTGGTCGACTACATCTGGGATAAGTGGAGAACTGTGTAAATTTGGTTTTAGCCAAGTCCTTTCTTTAAGCTTTTGCACCACATTTCCAAGAATTTTGGTCCAAGATATCAGAATTAGTCTGGATCAGCATCCCAATGCTCTAGTGACCAACACCCCAAAGCTCTAGTGACCAACACCCCAAAGCTCTAGGGACCAACACCCCAAAGCTCTAGGGACCAACACCCCAAAGATCTAGGGACCAACACCCCAAAGCTCTAGGGACCAACACCCCAAAGCTCTAGGGACCAACACCCCAGTGCTCTAGGGACCAACACCCCAAAGCTCTAGGGACCAACACCCCAAAGCTCTAGGGACCAACACCCCAAAGCTCTAGGGACCAATAGGTCAATAGGTGATGGTTAATGATGATGCAATTCAAAACACGCTTTTCCAAGTAGACGACAAAAATGGTCAGTACGTCTAGAACACTGATGCTTGGAGTATTTTTGCAAATGGAAATAGTCCGTAGCCTTTTTTAGTTGCAGCATGACTCCCAGTGCGTTTTGTCTGATCTAACTTGTTGGCAAAATTCAAGAGAACTAAATATTATGATGCATATCGGAGATCATGAAAATGACTTCAAGTATTGTATTTGATTTTCACCATATTTTCACCCACCCCTACTTCTTTTCCATCTCGGAAAACTGGTTATAGTCGCAGGACGATCAGGAGGGACATTCGCTCTTGCACCACGCAAACTCATCACACAGAAATTGCACTTAAGTGACTCTCGAGTTGTCTGTAAAACATTCGAAGGACAGACGAAGTCTATCCACCCTGCTTTGGCGATGTCTCGTGAGAGAACTTTTCTCAAAAGAGCTATTTAACCGCCTTAATGTTTAGCATCACAGCCCACCCACAAGACAGCTATGGCATTAAACGCAACAGAGCAGTGTGTGGCGACACTGCATGGCAATGGCCGGCTTTTAGTGAAGAACAACCACCAGTTTCAATGTGCTTTTGGTACCACACAGACACTATCAAAGCAAGGTGTGAAAAGCTTCAACACACTATAAACGTATAGAGAGCACCTCAAGACTGTTGGATTGACTTAACTAGCTATATAGTCACACTCAATGTGCCTTGTTTATTTAAATATATGAAATACATATAATATTAGTGACCTCAGAAGGGTCGTAAACACTACCGGTCGAAACTTTAGGGACACTTAGCTTTTCAAAGTATATGAATACATCTGCATGTTGTCTGTCAGTTTGTAATAACTATAATATAACTTTATATGTAAATAAGGGGATACTAAACCAACTTCCTGATCTGTTTCCACATTTCTGAGTGAAAATAAATGACTTTAATGTGCATTTGGATCCAGAAAAAGCCTTTTCTTTGGTCACATTTAGAATCTTAATGCCAAATTCTTCAGACTACAAGGAGTGGGGCAGTAACATTTCCTCTCCGCATCTGAATATCTGTCTTGGTGCATCTTTTGGCTATTTCAGGTCTGGGTAGCCTTATATATTACCAGTCAAAGGTTTTTGCCCTTCACATCACACATCCATGTATTATGTAACTGCATAAGTTGTTGAGTTGTCAGCTATAAATGAAAATCTATGAAATAAACCAGTTTCCTTTCTAAGATCTGTATCAGTGCAGGTCTGACTGCTATTAACTGGTTGTTGGTGATGCAGAGTCAAACTCTAGACTGTCCTTTAACTTTAAATGCACTTGTTACTGTTTCAGCTCTTAATAGCTCCTTTAATAACACTCATCTGGTGATCCACATTATAATTATAATAAACTTTTATCTGTCAGTAGTGAATAAAAAATATGACACTTTTTCCAGCTAACAAAGACTCAAATGGTGCGAAGAATGTTGAGTGTTTTTAAGTAAATATTAAGTAATTCAAATGCAGAACGTTTCAGTGTGTGCCAAAACTGTTGACTGGTAGTGTAATGGCTGGCAATGTTCCTCACGTCCACTGTCTTGTTCCCAAACTGGAATGAACCGTACGCATTGTTTATTGTCAAGGACTACAAAACAAACTTGAGAACCTTTGTCTCGCTCCCAACTCGCAGAAATAAACGCCCTTTGGAGTAGCTGGCTGTCGCAATGCAATCCAAAAATAAAGTTCAGAGACTTCAGTAGGAACATTTTTTGGGATTTGAACATCTAATATTAGTAACAGAGCTACTTTAGCAGAACACCAAAATGTTAATCTCCTTTTGTGTACTTAAGCCACCTTTAAAAAGTGCCAAAAAGTGATGCCAAACCATTCAAAGTCTTACTAAACTGCTGTTTTATGTTAAGAGCTTGGACTCATAATTGTGAAAATCAAATATTTCAAAAGAATTCAATGCGTCCTTGAACTTCTGATAGGCGCGTGTGTGTGTGTGTGTGTGTGTGTGTGTTTGAGTATGTTATGTGAATGCTTTACTCTTTTGCATGTTTTCAGCTGAGTTTAGATCATTAGTGGTAGCACTTCACAATAAGACTACCCTTATAAAGGGTTTATTAATGGTTTATTATCAGGTTGTTAATTAGTTTGTAGACAGGATAATTAATAAGTGGTTAATAAGTTAGAACAGCTGTCATACATTAATGCAGGCTCTGTCAGCTTCATCAGGTCTTTATTAACATGCCGGTACCATTAAAACACCAGATCTGTGAGTCTGCCTCGATGTATGGCTGTTATAATGTGTTTATAACTGCTTCATAATGGCTAATAAACTTCAATTAACAACCTGATTATAAACCATGTATAAACCCTTTATAAGGGTAGTCTTTTTGTAAAGTTGGCCCTCAGTAGTTGTTATATCTCGGTGGCGGCGACGTCGTCGAAGGTGATCTCGTTGCCGCTGCTCTCGTCGTCCTGCTCTCGTTTCTCCAGCTCGAGGCTGAGGTCGCGCAGGGCCGCCTCCAGCTCGCGGTTGCGCCGGTACATCTGCACGTAGTTCTGCTGCAGCTGTTTCTGATAGCGGATCACTTTCTCCTTCTCCTCCTCCCAGCACCTGCGCTCGCTCTCGAACGCCCCCGCCTGGTCCAGCGCAAACTGCCTCTCGCGCGCAAGCTCCGCCTTCAGCCTCTCCGCGTGCTGCCTGGAGCTCTCACGGTGACCTTTGACCTCCTCGGCCTCGGTGGTCAGCCTCTGATCCTCTGCACCCCCGCCCCCTCCCCCGCCTCTATACCCAGGGTTCATGCCTGCTTCATGTGTGTGTGGGAGGGGCGGAGCCTGGGCGTATTCACTGAGAGTCTCTCGCAGGCGACCTAGCTCCTCCTCCAGCCGGTGCATCTTCTCACGCAGCAGCTCGTTCTCGCTCTTGCGCCGCTGCAGCTCGTTCTCACACACCTCCAGCTCCAGGGTGCGCGTGCGCGAGTGCGTGTGCGCCTCCTGCAGCTGGCCCTGGCAGGTCTGCAGCTCGGCTCGGACCTCGCGCACCTGCCCTCGCAACGTCACCACCTCTCCCACCCGCTGAGCCAAATCCGCCTGCAGGTCCTTCAGCTGCTGCTTCAGCAGGGAGATCTCTCCTGATTTCTGACACACCTGCGGAGGAGGAGAGGCGGAGGTGAGAGGATGCACGGGTTTCGCAAATAACCCAACAAAACCGGGACTACTGGGCCGGTCCGGGAGGCACTTGGACTGGGGACCAATGGCCCACTGGTCAGGTGGCTCTGGACAATCACCACCTTTCCACATTACAGTACTTTACTTTTATTTGGCAGACACTTTTATCCAAAGCGTCTTGCAACTGGACGGCTGGTGGATGGCTTAGTCTTTTGGACATTGGCCCTGCAATCAGGGGGTTGGGGTTCGAATCTCAACTGAACATTGAGGTACCCTTGCGCAAGGTACCATCCCCCCACACTGCTCTCTGGGCACCTTGTTGGCGGCAGCACTTGGTGAACGGGTGAAATGCGTTTCAGGGCAGTATGTTTCAGGACCTTTATAGTCATGCATACATCCCAGCACCTAGGGCATCTGAGGGTCTGGTGGTTAGGCACCACTAGGAAGCATACTTGCCTCATGGGTTCGAATCCTACCTTCAGCAGACCACCACTGGGTTCCTGAGCGAGACCCTTTACCCCAAGTTGCTCCCGGGACACTGCCCGCTGTAGTTAGGGGATGGAAGTCCCTTTGGATAGAAGCGTCTGTTAAATGCTGTAAATGTCATGGGTTTGAATCCTAAGACAGCCAGGTACTGTCCCCACATTGCCCATTGCTTCCCTCAAGTGAAGGGTTTAAATGTGGTGGTGTGTTCATGTATGACTAATGACTACTTTACACTGGGGCAACCTAGGAGGCATTGAGGCCAGTGGCAAACTGGTCCACTGCTGTTTTATGTAACGAACTACACATGTGGCCTCTGACCCACCAGCACCTTTTTAGCCATCCACACATTCCAGGGCACAGAGTAGTCCAAAGGGTCCCTGAGATCCTCTATATGCCTCTCTCTGGGTATCTCATGTTTTAAAGTAGAATCAGGGGTGCGGGAACTTGTTCTTCCAGTTGTGATCAATCGGTAGGCTTTGGTCAGTTTTTACTAGCCAAAGTGAAAGTGAAGTGAAACATGAATGTATTGATAACATCCCCCTTTACTTGCACTCTGCATGCTAAATTAACACACTGATATGAAACTCAAGGTGGGCCGAACACACACACTGCACATGCACTGGAGAGGAAGCCTTAAAAGGAGCAATGTTAAAATGACAGACTGGATTAATTCACCTCAAAATAATGAAAGGTTTTGTAAAGTAATAATAAATAAATAAATAATCTAAACACTTGGCTGCTTTAGCAAACCAGAAATATACAAGAGAGACAAAAATACATACAAACAATATGATTACACCACAAAGAGCAACAGAATGAAGACAACAATTCCAAGCTGTTTTAAAAGGATATGTCTTAAGATTAATTTAAATAAAAAAGTTATTTAATTTTCTTCTCTCTGGCCAGAGATGACTAGTATTTAAACTGTAAATACACAAATGCACACTGTATATTACACATACATAAGGTTTACATTACCAATTCCCAAAAGTGCATTAACTCAGTGCTGCTTCTTTCAAGCCTTTACAACAATGTTAGGCTCAGACTGAGGAAGTACATCCTGTACTTCTGCATTCTTGTGTATGGGAAGTCTTTTTTGACTCAGTGAGCATCACACAGTGTTCTAGAAGAACAATGATCTCTAATTAAGGTGAAAGACCTCGTGCTGGTTGAGTAGTTCAGCCATAGTGCTGTGATGTTTACAGTCCCCTCTCGCTTTTGTTGAAGGGCTGAGAAACAGAAAACTAGCAAAAAAATAATGGAATTTCGGATTTTTCCCAAGAGCACAAACCCGCTAGATATACATTCCACAACCACTGAATAGTGAAACACGGCCAATCTGATGTACATAAAAACTTAAATTATCGTGTGGCCCCTGCAGAGTTCACCTGTAACCCAAATCTAATGCACTTGCCTCCTGAAGACAGAGGCAGCCTTGAGAATTGTTGTTTAAATATAATTTTAATGCGAAGAATTTATAACAGATATTTTACTGACAGACTTGAGGATGTACTTCTGACTTTTTCCTCTTTAGCTTAAAGGTCTATAACCAAAATATTGCAAAATGTAAAGAATGGCCCCCTTAAACAAAACTTTAGACCCCAAAAAGCTCATGAAACAGCTCAGATTTCTCCATTTGCGTCAGTGGGTTCAGTTAGAAATAATTCAGTCATTCATTTTTCCCCAAAAATGTAAAGTACACTGTTGTAAAGTATGAACCCCTCCCACCCCAAAGCAAACTATGGGATACAAAAACAAATTATAGAAAGTAATAGTAAGATTAGATATGTGACTGTGACTGTGTGGTTAACAAATTTGAATGTAGAGCGTGTGAGAACAAGCTCTAAGATACTCGATGGTCAGCCACTGAGTGTGTCAAACTTCTCGTTTATGAATCACTAATTCAAAAAATTGCTTTTATAATTCACTCACAACAGGACATTCATTTGACAAAAGCTTTTATCCAAAGACACTCAAATTTCAGGACAGTGTGAAAACCGGAGGAGTGCTCAAATCATTATGTAGTGCAAGATGATAGAGGAGACACACTCTCTAATGCAGTATTTAATTTTCTCCAATTTCAAAAAAGATATTAAATCACAAAGCCACACAGACCCAAACGGTGACTTCCATAACTGTGATTATTCAAGTTTAAATTAGTCTATTTTGTCAGACTAGAACCCAGCAAGATGTTGGATGACCAAGGAAAGGGTTGGACCTCTCACCTCCCATTTGGTCTCCTCCAGCCTGGGCGCCAGCTGTGTGTGCTCCCGTTCGAAGGTGGAGCAGCGCTCCTCCAGCCGCTCCCGCTCCTGCAGGAGCTGTGCGTAGTCCTCCTGCAGCTTCTTCTTCTCCTGCTGGAGCTGGAAGGTTTGCAGCTGCAGCAGCTGTTGCGCCCGCTGGGCTTTTTGCGATGCCTTCTGCATCTTGGTGGCACAGCTCTGTCGCAGTTCCTCCATCTCCAACTCGCTACGCTTCTGCTTCTCTTCATAAACCTGCCAAGCGGAACAAACGGAGTGGAGTCAAACTGGCCCAGGGCGACAATGCCTGGTGCTTCTGGTGCCTCTTCTGGGTGAATTGACACTCTTTTCGAACAGAGTGTGTATTTATATCAGGGATGTGCAGACCAATTTTCAATAAGACTACCCTTGCAAGAGGTTCCTCAGGGCTCAGCTTTAGGTCCCACACGTTTTAAATGTTTAATTATTATTAATTAAAGGCGCCTCTTCCTGTCTGGAACCATTCCAACATCAAAACATCTGTTAATATCCCCTTCAGTTCAAGTGTACACAGCCAGTCGATCAGATGAACAGGGGAAGACTATTGATCATTAAAGAATAAAGCGGACAAACGTGGAGAAACACAAAAACGCAGAGCATAACACACAGCAGACTCATAAATAGGCTTAAAGACACTAACACTCAGGTCAGTTCTAAAAAGACATGTTTCACTGTTGTAACTATCTGTTCAGATGTCTCTACCCATAAATGGCTTGGTTAGGTGGGCATATTCTAATCCACACTCAGAAAAAAAGACTACCATTCTTCTGTCTTTTCTATGCACTTCAGTGGTGCCTGATGCTGTCATTTTTGATCCAACTTGGGAGGTGCCTTTTCCCCATCAACTGCCAGAGGACCACATCTCCCTGGCACCTGTTGGATCAATTCTTTCACTAACCTGGCAAATCGCTACCTCATTCTCATCCAGGTTTTCCCTTAGATGCTGCAGCTCCAGCTCTTGCTCCCTCAGTTTTTCTTCCAAGTCCCTCACAATGGCCTCATAGGCCTCTATAGGTGGTGGCGAAGGTCCACCCGAACCCATGTCTGATATGCCCGGTTGACTACGGCCTCCCAAAGACCCCGTGCTTTTGCTGGAAGATGAACGTCCGCTGTCTGAATTGGAGTGTCCATGGCTGAGTACAGGCTTTGTGGGTTCCGCTTGGCTGAAATTATAGACGGAGCCGCTGTATGCGGGAAGATTGGTTAAAGAGTTCCGGGCCGAGTCGGACATGGTGAAGGACTGGCTGATGAGTCCATTTCGAGCTCCGCTGTAGGAGCTCCGTCGCTCCGAGATTACAGGAGTGATGACATCCTGCTCCGGGGGCAGCAGGTTTAGGTTTCCCTGGCTCCCTGACAGGCCGCCCCCTGGCCGTGGCGAGAGGTACTGCATGGCATTCCTGCTCTTTGGCACGACAGGCTTGAAGGCCGTTGGTCGAATAATGGCCTGCTGAATGTTCTGTAGAAAACAATAATTGCAAATCTTATTGAAACAGATTAGTCAAAAGTTTCTCAACTCAATCTTACAGTCTGCTCCAGAATAGCCTGTATCTCATATTCTTCATTTCTTGGGTGTATTAGGAGTAAACATGGAACAGCTGGCTGGTTTGGAAAACATTAGAATAATACGTTGGGTTTTATTTAATAAATGCAAAGATTCATCTCCAACACCACTTCATAGACCAGAGGTCACCAACATGGTGCCCCCAAGCACCACATGAGTAGCCTGCGGACCTGTTCTATTAACAGCACAACTAGTCAGTGAGCAGCATCTAACATTTAATTTGATCCTGTTGCTATTCTTCTTTAACCACATTTGCATTTATATAGGTTTGAAAATGGCAATATCTAAAGAAAAGCATTTAAAACATGTTTATAATACATGAAGTTTAGATAAGTTAAGGTAAACTCTGTTCTAGTGTATCATACTGGTAGCCCTTTGTACCTGTGACCCCTGGTATAGACTGTTTATAGTTAATCACTTAATCACAGTAGTTATTTATCTGTAGTATTTATGTGTATAGATTATTTTGTAGAGAGTATTTTTCTGCAGGTTTTGTATTGGATTTATATTCAGTAATGTTCTCGTCTTTGTGTCTGTGCAGTCATAGCAGTTTCCTCCCAATCAACAAAGGTTTCTGATTCTGATTATATGTCTGCATGTGTAAGACAAACCCTACTGCACTCACCCTCTCCAACTGTCCAGACACAGGGACTAATTTAGGAGGCCCATCTACTGGCATCTCCCCTCCGCCTTGGACTGAGTCCAACCAGTTATCATTCCAGTCAGTAATCAGATCTTCGTGCGAGTACGACCGCCCGCCAATTCCTTTCCCTCGACTCGCAATGGCCTTCCTCTTGCTCGAAGGGGTTCGGCTCCCAAGCGGACCCTCGTGTGTGGACTCCGAGAGGAGCCGTCCCGAGCCTGGTGTGCCTCGTCTGAGTTTAGCCATGACCTCCAGGTTGTTCCTGCCATGGTATGCGATGTGGCTGGGGATGAGGCTGCTCACAGAGCCCATGGCCCCGAGAGCGGTGGGTGAAACCGGGGAGGAACGATGAGGACGGGCCTCCAGTCCTGGAGCTTCGCGGTCAGTTGTGACTGGGAGGGGCTGGACCAACGCCATGGCTGTGGCTTACTGCTCCTGCACAATCTGTGTAGAAGTGGGTAGTCAAGTCAAGTACATTAAAATAGCCCATTATCATACACAAACATACAGCAAACTACTGCTGGTGTTGAAGTTTGTGTTGGGAAACACTGAGCTAGTACATTGGATTTTATATAATACATGCAAAGATTAATCTCCAACACCACTGTGTGGTCTGTTTAGACAGTTTATCCCTTTACTAAACAAAGGTAAACAGCTGCCACATAGTTGGCCAAATTCATGATATTACAGTTAGTGTTACACCTGCCAGAAATTCATATTCATCAGATAAAACAAGCTGGGGCTCCAGAATGGTGGAACCATGCAAGCATTTCAATATCACTGGACCACTGGCTCCCGGAGACGCCACATAATTGGCATTCCTTTCTCCGGTTGAGTAGGATGGCCCTCCCCCTCCCCCTCTCTCATTACTCAGCACAATGCTAGACAGTACAGGTGCTTGTTAGCTGATGAAAAAGAACATTCTTCAAGAGTTCTCCTCCTCGAGTGTTACAGTCCAGTGACATGGTGTTAGCATCAATGCATTTTACATGACTCTGAGGAGTCAAATCAAGACTAAACCCCATCCTCACACACAACGGCCATTCAGTGTGCTTTACAGGACTAGAATAAAAATATTAATGAAAACAAAAATAGTAGGAATGACAAAAAAAGTAAACAGTTGGGCACTGTTTTTGATTTTCTATGTACTCTTATTTATTTTATTCTTTACTTTTTATGCTTAATATTTTATTCTATTCCTGTAGAGCACATTGAATGAGCTTTGTGAGTGACAATGGGCCATAAAAATAAACCTGACATGACTAAACTGAAGAAAAAAATGAAAAATGCAAAAATAAAGATATAAAGATGTTATGTGTTACAACTGCCTACTTAACAATTTTGACTAATTAATGACCACTAATTATTAACCACTCAGGAACTATTTATAAGGATACTATTATTGAACATATTTTGTAAATGTTTTGTAAAAAACTTGCAAAGCCCCAACCCGGAGCTACCTGGAAGCGTGCAGGGACAGGCAGAACGGCAGGAATCCATTTCAGATACGTTTATTAACCAAAAACAAACAGACCAAAGGAAACAGGCATGCGGACCACTTGATACAGCTATTCGAGAAAACAGGCAGGGCACTGAAAACGCACATACATCAGGTGATGGACTCATACTGAATGGCTAACAGAAACAGGCTTACATACACAACATAATCAACACGTGAACACAAGACAGCTGGAACAAAAGAGCACCTAAACAGAAAGCAGCTGGCAACCTAAAACACGTGATACATGAACCAAACAAAGCAGGACTTCAAAATAAAAGCACCTGAACACAAACAGAAAAACGGGGGTTTATAACGGCCGCTGACCGAACGGTGACAGCCGCACTTCGAGATGTCTTGGTGTTAGCTGTGTATTTCTTCCTGTGAGTCTTTGGTCTACTTTTAGATGCTCACCTGCATTTTTCGTCATGAGTTTGTCAGAAGTGTCGGGACGCGGTTCTAAAATAACGAAGGCGCATCCAAACTCGAGATAACAGCTGTCAAGTCGGACCGCTAGCACACATCTCGAGGAGAGAGACATCTTTCACCCAGCACCGCCCCGCCCCCCTCACAGCGCCAAAATTACTTCTGAGGTCCATGTAGCCTAATTATGAGGGCACATTACCGACGCTTCGTTTGTACTCACCCCTCACGGGACTGAATCCTGCAGGATTAGATAAATTAATACAGGTTTAATCTGCTTAGGCACTTTACAACAATATGACTGGTGGAGCTAATTAAGGCTGTTTGCCCTAATTACTGCCCCAGGACATCAGTTTGATGAAAACATGCTGAAATGGCTTCATAGACAAGAGCTCATTTGCCTGAGTCCACATATAGAGTCGAGGTTCAGCCTGTAATCAGTGAAGTGGCAGCTTATAGTCACGAGTGAACACACCACAGCACACAGTGTGAACGCTGTTAAATTTTTTCTCTGCATTTAACTCATTCACCAAGTGAAGCAAGGGGCTGCCACCAATGAGCTGGTACTTTACTCAAGGGAACCTCAGTGGTGCCGCTAGCAGTCCAGGGATTCGAACCCACGACCATCTGATCTGACCACTAGGCCCTGAGTGCAGAATATCAACAGTAAGTCAGTGTTGATGGTACTGATCTGATGGAAGGTATCAGTGACTGGAATGAATGTATCAGCAGAAAATAATCTTCTCCAATCCTGGAACAAATCAAGCCTGAAATAGATTCTCACACACTGGTACTGAGTGATGTCATTCATGTTGTTAACAGTGTGGCAGAGATTAATTGTTTAATTAAGGCACTTAATCAAAACATATGTGCTACATATGCTTTGATTAAGTGCCTTAATTAAACAAGCATATTATAAAATAGCTTACGTTTTATATATAGCATATATGTTTTAGGGCACTAAATACTAAATGCGGCATCTTTAGTAGTTGAATCAAAAATTAATAACTGGCATTTTTGTATATATATTAGGGGTGTAACGGTACACAGATGTCACGGTTCGGTACGTACCTCGGTTTTGGGGTCACGGTTCGGTACAGCGAAGTTAAGTAACAAAAAATTCTAAAGCATGAGGCTTGGTTTGTTTTCATTTATTTTAAATAAACAGCAGTGTATTAACCAGTAAACACACACTCTTGCTTATAT
>JBBPDC010000109.1:37303818-37319782 GCA_037974485.1 Hemigrammopetersius urotaenia
TTTCTACTGCGACGCCGGGGGAAGTATCTTCTTGGGCCAGAAGTTATGTGAACAGGAATAGGTGTGATGCACATTATCACAGAGTTTAGGGTAAAAAGGAAGGAAGGAGAGGATACTTAGCTGAAAGTAGTTTGCTGAGACAGGAGTCCTTCACAGCTTCATAACACCTAACACACTGCCCTAACACAGTCTCATAACCCCTAACACACTGTCATAACACGGTCTCATAACCCTTAACACACTGTCCTAACACACTGTCCTAATACAGTCCCATAACTCCTAACACACTGTCCTAACACAGTCTCATATCCCATAACACACTGTCCTAACACAGTCTCATAACTCCTAACACACTGTTCTAACACAGCCTCAAAACTCCTAACACACTGTCCTAACACAGCCTCATAACCCCAACACACTGTTCTAACACATCCTCATAACCCCTAACACACTGTCCTAACACAGTCTCATAACTCCTACCACACCGTCCTAACACAGTCTCATAATTATTAACACATTGTCCTAACACAGTCTCATAACCCCTAACACACTGTCCTAACACAGCATCAGAACTCCTAACACACTGTTCTAACACAATCTCATAACTCCTAACACACTCTCCTAACACAGTCTCATAACTATTAACACACTGTCCTAACACAGCCTCATAACTCCTAACACACTGTCCTAACACAGCATCACAACTCCTAACACACAGTCCTAACGCAGTCTCATCATACCAAACACCTAAAACTCCTAAAACAGTATCATCTGACAGGCTTTCCTAAAACCTCATTGTACGAAACACAATGTTCCAATATAGCCATACCAATAATACTGTCCAGTACATGCTGCCCCCTAGCAGTTCTAAAATACCTAACACACTGTCCTAAAACTTAATACCTTACACACTGCCCTCAAACAGTTCCATAATACCTAACACAATGTCCTTACTCATAACAGCTAACTCATAACTGTCCTCAAACAATCTCATATTATCCAACTCATAGTATGTAACATAGTGTTTTATCTGACCTGCTGCTGCTTCACGTTCTCCACTGAAGAAAAGTCACTCCTGAGCGTTGCTGCTCAGGTTAAGCTCCTCTTAACTTCAAGAGGCCGAAATGATGTAGGACGGGATGCAGCCTACACTTTAAGCTCTGTCTGCCTGTCCCAGTTTTACACACATTTTACTCAGCTGGTAGCCTAGTGGTTAGGGCATTCGCCCTGCGATCAAAAAGGTTAGATTCCCAAGACCACTAGGCACAGCTGAGGTACCCTGAGCAAGGTACCGTCCCCACACACTGCTCCCCGGGCCCTGTGTTCGTAGCTGCCCCCTGCTTCACTTGGTGAATGGGTTAAATGCAGAGGAAGAATTTCGTGCTGTTCACACTGTGTGCTGTGGTGTGTTCACGTATGACCGAATGATCACAATCCTCACTATTTGGAATCGTTTGAACTGCTTATATGCCCTCCAGCATTTACACTGAACTGCACCAAAAAAATCCATGTCTTGACCCCGGTGTAAGGAAACATCTGCCTGACATGATTATGCTGCTACGGTGGAAATCTCCAATTTTTTTTTCAGGAAACACACTCAGACCCAGAGGATGAAACATTTTGGATAACCCAGTTGGGGAGATAAAATTCCTTTTATTATGGTTCTACCAAATCTTCAGGTATGGCCATTCTGTTCTATAACTTAATTGGATAAAATAGTGACATCTGCTTGTGAGAATGGTTATCAGCTACTTGTCCTGATCACTGATGAGCAGTACTGTATCCTGGGGAACATTTACAGATTTAGTAACCAAACTCACAACAGTTAATTTTAGATGTTTCTGTCACCGTAGGAAACCTTAAACTCATCTACCTCACTGACCTCAACTGCACATGTCATTATGGGGGGGTGATTTCAATATGGTTAATGATGAACGGCTGGACAGATATCCTCTGAAATGACAACAGCTTTTACAAGCCTGTGTGATGTGATTTCTGTTATCTTACTTATCTAACTTAATGACCCCCAGTGGCTTAAATATCCATACACCAAGTGTAGCATTCCTTGTTCAAACCAGGTGTGACGGTCAAGTCAAGAATAGACTTTTGGTTATTTTCTCTCTCTGGGATGGACCATGTCTCTGCCAGCAGCTCCTCTCACAGATTACTTTATTATATTGAATTTTAAACACTTTAAAAAACCTTAGTGGTTGTTTCCAAAAAAGGGTTTGCTGTGGAAACAAAGGTGCAGAAAATTCAAGTCTAGTTTACATAAATGCCAATCATTTGAAATGGGAATTCATAAACTGCATAGTATGGGATTTTAATACATTAAAGTGATTTTGTTTTAAATTGCTCATTATCCACTGACAATAATAAATCGAAACTATAAAGTAAAGTTGGGAAAAGGGGCCTACAAAGTTCCAGGGCAAAACTTATAAAGAAAGGAGAAAGAAGCACATCATATTTCTGTAGGCTCGAAAAGAGAAGGCGGGAGAGAAACTCAATCAAATCCTTATTGATTCAAGGCTTTCCTTGCTTGTTTGGTGAGGAAATAGTTTCTTTTTACAGTAAATTATATTCCTCAGTCTTTTCTATGATTCTGACTCTTTCACCAGCCGTATCAAAGATCCCCACATAGACGGTGAGTTATGTGATGCTGATATTTCTTCTAATGAACTGGATAAAGCAGTCGAGAGTTTGTCCTTGAGTAACTTTCCCCATAGTGATGGTCTTTAAAGCCCATTTCTATATTTCAAACTCATTCAAAAGTGATCCATAATGTTATATTGAAAGAAACAACTGAGAATATGACCCTTCTTCTACAGGTTATTATAACTTCAATTCCAGACTTTATAAGATCGTTTTAGACCAATCATATCACTGACCAGTGACTACAACATAATTGTTGTTAATGGTTCAGTCCACATTTGTGAAGGCTACATCCATTCACAACAGTATTCACTTGGTGTTTTATAGAAAAGTGCTGCATCATATATATTTGTTACTTGTATTGAGCATTTTAGGTTTTCAGCACAGTTTTGGGGATATATTTTAAAACATTATGAACACTTTAATTAAAATATTAATAATTCAGTTTCTTTACCAGGGGGGACATCACTCCAGAAATAATAATCAAACATGGGCTTAAACAAGACTGCCCAGTTTCTTAATTTCTCTTCATATCAGCCACAGAAATGCCTTTATAAAACATTGGCATTACTACACTGGATGTAATTTAAAAATCCAGTCATCATTAATCTCTTATTTGATGAGACAAATATCTTCACAAAGCAGAAAACCAAAGTTCCCAGGATAGTACAAATGATTCACACTTTCTCCAAAGGTTCTGGACCTAAAGCTAAACACGAATAAGTGTGCATTAATGTCCATTAAAACATCTCAATTCAGTTCATAAAATTCATTTAACCAATTTATACAACATTCCCAAAAAGTCCACATTGAAGTCCACAAAAAAATTATAGTGCAAATGTGAAGGTGGGGAAAATAACAGGTGATTGTCACACTGTACATAACTAATGTTAAGAGAAGTTTGCTTATTGGCTCCAAAGAGTGGAACAGCAATAACTTTTGGTACCATAATCCCAGAGAAATGTTCAAGAAATTAGGAGCTGTAGAAAATGTACTGCTTATATTGGAAACACATAAATAATCAAATTGCTGTTATTGCTGTTAAAAACAAACCATTTTACAACAATGTCTGGGTGCAGAAAGGTATTTAGCCTCTGATTCGCTCATTGTTAATAGTGTGGGCTGTATCGTGGAAATGAGACTTTCCATCATAAGTATGATTTAATTGGTATTCATAACACAGTCAAGCCGCTCTCAGCTCTCTTATATATTTGATTAAAATCATTTTTACAGATTCTACTCCCATCAGCCTGGGTCTCCCATAGCTCTATGACTTTAAAGAAGTCTAAATACCAATTAGAAATACATTTAATACCATCTTATACCCCACAGCATCTTACAGATATCAGTTTCACAAGTCTATTTGAAATGCACTATTCCTAAATTAAAGTTACAAACTAAATACTCAGAACTGCCCACAACTCCTGAAGCAAAAGAAATACATTAAAATCTTAAATGAAGTGTATCCATTCAGTGACTTGTTACATGAAAGATTTGAACGGAATTGAAGCCATTAGTTTATTTATGTAAAACAATAGATACAGCATATTTTGTGGTCACACTGCAATTGATCATTTCTTTTTCCATTGAAAGTGTTTTGAATCTTTATGGCTCTATGATGTTCATGACTGGTTTTACCACAATGAGTTTCTTTATTATGTAGACGCCCTTACAGTCATGAAAAATGAAAATGCAGTGAGACTGTTTGGTATAATAGTAGAATATGGTTTACAAAAGATCCCTAGCCCTTTGCATTATTATTATTATTAGTATTATTATTATTATTATTATTATTATTATTATTATTATTAGTAGTAGTAGTAGTAGTAGTAGTAGTAGTATTAGTAGTAGTAGTAGTAGTAGTAGTAGTAGTAGTAGTAGTATTAGTAGTAGTAGTAGTGATATTATTGTGTTTTATTGTGTTTTACTTCTTCTTGTTTTCTTGTTTTCTTCTTGTTTTACATCATCAAAGCCATGATGTTTATGCATGGGGAAACTATTCTAAAAAAGGAAAAAAAAAATGAAAGTAAGAGTTTAGCTCTCCTGTGGCGCCACCCAGCGGATAGTGGGAGAAGTGCAGCGGAGGGTGAGAGGTGTGACGCACCGTCACATGAAGAACAGACCCCTCACGTTCACTCCGTGGGTGTTCCTGCTCTCCTGAAACGTGACGTCTAGATCTAAAGGTGCTACTTATTTGCAGGTACCTCCAGATCTGACACATTGTTATTTAAAGTCTTACAGCTGCTTTGATGCACGGGTGCAAAAAGCAGGAAATAAACAGACAATGACAGTGATTAAGGAATTAGTGAGTCATTAACTAATTAAGGTTGCTGAGCTTGTTTTCACGGTTAAATGCCTGTTTTTATTTCTGGCTCCGCTGGATTGCGCATGCGCACAACCAAGCATGGGAAAAGTTGGGTGTGCGTTTTAAAGAGCGTACAGGGAGAAATGTTCTCCTAAGGCAGAGCAGCTGATGCTTTCTGGGGGGGCTCGGGATCTTCAGGAATCCACCCCCCCTCAAAAAATAAAAAGAAAAGAGAGAGACCATGAGCTGTGACACTCGGATGATCCCTGCGGCTCAATCTGATGAAGCTGATGCTGAACTTCACAGGCAGCGCTAACATCTAAAAGACAAGGTAAAGTTGACTCGTGTTCCTTATCTTCCATTGGCTTTTATTCTCATCTGCTTCTCTAAAATGATGTCCGAAGACACCTGGTCTGATCTGGGACTGTCACATATCCCTGTTTATTTGGACGTGGACTAATGGATGTGATGGATTTTGGTTCTGTAACCTGATAGAACTTCATGAGGAGCTCATATCTGTATCAAATGCCCATTTCTGACTTGCACTGAGCGCTCCAAAGTGGAGACCCTCTAGCCCTTATGGAGTTAACCCCTTAAACTCTGGTTATCAGCGTTAAAGCACTCTGTTTTAACGGACTAATAGAGCAGGTGTGGGGAACCTGCTCTATTGAGGAGTGAGGAGTGGAATTCTGGGAAGTCTTTAGGGCTGAAAGGGTTAAACTGCGGTTGCAGGGGTGTGATGCAAACAGCACCTCTTTTTTTCCTGCGGTGGTCTTTGGGCAGGCTTTACAGTACCATGCTTTTCACAGAGGGGCACTACCTGCTTTGAAAGAGGTGTAGAACAGATGAGGAGCTTTGTGATCTTCCTCCTCCTCTTCATCAGCGTCCATCCTTTTGTTGAGTCCATAATAGAATGTGAGCTCTGCGAGGTTTGGTTCGTTTGTGAGTGAGGCTGGATTGAAATTCAAATCTGACACTTTTGAGATTCCACCATGATGCTGACATACTGTGAAATTGTTTTTAACTAAGGGCAGTATTTCTAGTAGTAGTACTAGTGATTTCATGCATAATGGCCATTATATCCATCATTTAATATATAAATGTAAAACTGCTGTACATATTGTGAAATAGCTTGTTAGTTTTTTCCATTTTGTGCACTTTTGGAGTCCAGGACCTGACAGTTTAATGCAACGAATGTCATAAACGGTTGCTGTTTTAAAGCCATAAAAAAGTGAAAAACATTGAATAAATGCGGCTTCCTTATTGGAAACCTGTTTTCTGCCTGGGTAGCAATTGCAATGCTGTGTGAGATTTCTTGTTCTCAAACTGCCCAGATATACAGCAAGCTGCGTCAGGTGTGTAAGACATTCTTCATGCATAGAATACCATTCCTCAGAAAGTCATTTAACTATATATATGATGCCATGGTGTATTCAGAAAATATAATACTGTATTTTATATAAACATTTACATTTCATGTGTGTTTCCCATCTCTATTGCCAAGTATATGAACATCGTCATTTAGTACCAGATTTCAGTAGGCAGTCAGCCTCATCAGCATCAAGGGGCCAATAATCATGCTTTTTTCAAAATCCAGAGTTCTGATTGGCTGTCTAGGTTACATGTTGTAAGCATGTTATAAACATCAGCGGTGCAAAAATAGCATTTTTTGTCAGTGTTTCAAATTCAAGACCGCTACACTGAGGTAAAAGGGCGTCTTGTGCATGTGCATTTTAATCACTATAGTGCAAATCATGTAAATGTACTGTAAAAATGACAGCAGTCCCATATCATGGAAAACTGATTTGTCTCATTTTTTATGTGAAGGAGTTTAACGTTGTATTTAAACAGTTATAAAACTGATTGTTCACTCCCCAGCCCCTACAGCCCACCTGTGTGTATTTAGCTACCACCTTTGGCCTGTTTTTGTGATGCTGTGAAAATGAGTGTATTTACATACAACTGTTGACTCTTCAGTCTACTCTAGTTTAGCACTGACACTTCAGCCCACAGCAATTAGGCTTAACTCATTCATACTGAAGTTATAAGGAGTGTTTCAGCCCAGACTGCTTTTTAAATAGAGGGCAGCAAATCAGAACAGACTTTGTTTAAATATATAAGCTTTAAAGGAATAGTAACGAAAACAAAGTGTTTATTTCTAGGGGATAAAGATTAGAAATGGCTATGTAAAATTAATTATGACTGAGAACACACATATATGTATAAGTGGAACATCTGTGAAAAAGCGATAACTGAATTCCGATTACAGATTTCTGCACACACAGATTTCTTTTTTGTCAAAATGGATTTTTTGTTGTGGATGTAGAGATGTGATGTGATATTTGTAATATTTTGGTGATGGGAAATGTATAAAAGTCAAGGTATTGGTCTCAGTGCTGAAACCTTCTAAATGATACCCAGCTCTGTGTGTGTGTGTGTATGAGTGTGTGAAAGTGCTGGTTCTCTCAGTGGTGGAGTTTAAAAAAAATAGTGCCAAGCATCTCTGCTCTGCCTGTGGGGGTGGAAGTGTGAAGACTGTGAGGGCCTCATGGGAGAGAACACTCACTTTCTCTCTCTCTGTCTCTCTCTTTTTCTCTATGTCCCCCTCTCTGTCCCCCTGCTATTTTCCAGTAGCTCTGTTTTCTGTATTAAAACATCACACACACACACACCCTCTCTCTCTCTCTCTCTCTCTCTCTCTCACACACACACACACACACACACACACACACACACACACATACACACACACACACACACACACACACACACATATGGCAACACTTAAAAACACATGTGTGTATGAGAAAGAGAGAGAGTGCCAAGCAAAGAGAGGAAGAGAGTGTGTGTCTGTATGTTACTGTACATCACTGTGTCTGTTTTCCGAGCTCCTCGCCTCAACCCTGATTGAGAATGTGTGTAATTTCTTAATGAGGTCTTTATTATAATGACCTGCATTCTTAAATGTGTGTGAATGTGAGGCTCTAAGTCTCTGCGCTGCTCACTGTCAGTCTGACTCCAGATCAGTCCTGTTTAATCCTGACCACTACTCACATGTTGTCTGTGTGTGTGTGTGTGTGTGTGTGTGTGCGCGCGCGTGTGTGTGTGTGTGTGTGTGCGTGTGTGTGTGTGTGTGTGTGTGTGTCCGTGGAATCTGAGCTCCACTCTGAACTGTGGCTCTTCTGACTGGAAACCAAAGGCCAAATAGTTCAGCTGAAGTTTTGTTTCGTAATGTTGCTTTAAATAAAGACACTTTGGCCCCTCTTTAAAAAACACAAAGGGCATGTTTCATATAATCTGACAGAGGTCAAGTTTAAGTGCTTTAAATATTCCAGATCCAAGGACAAGGTTTCTGCCTAATCTGTAATCGGAGAAGCAAAAGTGGAGGCTTCTCTGACACACACCAGGCCTCCAATGGAAATTCTTCCACTTCATGGCTGCATAAAGGGGAATTCCACTGATTTCCAACATTTCTGCATAATTCAGTGGTTGAAACGTAAACATAAATGTCATTCAGGGGGTGTTTGGTGAAGCTCTGTGTGTCTTTGAGTGGATGTTGATGATGGTAAAATACTGAATCTGAACTAAATCACTGGGACAACCATAACGATTGTATGGAATAACTTTTGGAGGCAGATGCCCAAAATAAACATATTGGAAAAACATTTTTACTTTAGTGGCTACATCCTACACATCTTTGAGGACACAACTGGCTTGACCTTTATCAGCTTGTTTCACTACGATTATATATACATTTTGTTGGGTAAAGCGGACAAAACTACAAAATAATACGCAAAATTTAAATCACCACTTTCATTAAAATAATTAATTGCATGTACATGTATACAATTGCATGTACTATTGTATCATAATGATACTCTACAGTTTTACGATGTCAAGCTTATTTGAATGAAGATTTTAAAAATGTAAAAAAAGCTGGATATATCTAGAACCATAAACAGAGCTGATCTAGTCATAATAAAAAAGAAAAATTACTATAATTTACTATAAAAAATCAATAATATGATCATATATTTTTTATATTGTTCTCGTGATTACAATTATATAATTATTTGTCAGTGTAGTAATGTATATGCATCTTCTTAAAATTCTTGAACATTTTCTTTAAAATATTTTCCCAGTCTGTACATTATATATATTCAAGTTTTTCAATATTGTTGTACAAAATATAAATTTTAATAATGAAAATATTTTAACGCTTTTCTGAAGTGCCGCATATTTCAGCCAATCAGACATTAGAGCTGTGACGTTACTTTTTTGAAACGTCTAATCAAAGCGAGTATCGACGCTATGACGTTTTTTGAATGGACCAATCAGAGCACTACTAGCCGCAGCGCCTGTGAGAGTGGAACACGGTGCTGTTAGCTGCTAAGCTAATCCACATCTGTTCTCCAACTGTTTATAAGAGTTACTCGGTTATACATTGTCACGGTGAGTAAAATTTATTCTGAAATTAATTTAGGCACACCGTAGAAATTGTTATTACATCTAAAGTTGGCGTTTTTGCTTTTATATTATGTACACAATACATGCTGCTAGCTGTGCTATGGTAACCTTGCTATTCCGTCTCCATGGAGAGATCCTTGTAAATGTTTCTTATTTTTTCAGCCTGAAATGCAAGTAAAGTTAAAAATACTTTTGAACGTTTCCTGCATTAGGAAATTGGGTTCATTAATTAACAATCTGGCTAATTAGCTGAGCAAACACTATAGAACCTTTTAGAAACAGAATGAGCTAATCAAGTTCTTGACCCTCGTTTTATGTTCATGGTCTGTTTGACCACATTCAGGCTTTAAGGTCTCTTAATAAACCTCTGCCCCTTTTCTGATTTAATGGGGACCAGCTCCTTAAAACACAAACCTCATCTGCTTTAACTATAACTGTTGGTTTGAGAAATGGGGTGTGACTCAAGACCTTTGAACAGCATTGAACATCTAAATATCATTGTCCATGTATTCCTGTGGTCAAACTGTGCACTGAACAATGTTAGGGTGCTCCATAAGTCTATGAATAGTGCTTGTGGGGATTGAAATATCACATCTTCAGGATTATCTAATTTCAAAGCCCTTCATGAGGTTTTAATGTGGGAAAGTTAAGTCTAAACTGTTCATATTTTTCATTTGTGATTCATATCCTTCAGATGACTGGCTCGAATGAGTTCAAACTGAACCAGGGACCTGATGACAGCATCTCTGCAGTCAAATTTAGTCCAAACACATCTCAGTTCCTGTTGGTCTCCTCTTGGGATTCCACTGTCCGGCTCTACGATGTTGGTGGCAACTCAATGAGGATGAAGTACCAACATCTGGCACCTGTTCTTGACTGCGCCTTTTATGTAAGTCAGTCCCAATTCTTAAATTCGGGGTCTGTATAAAAAACGTCACAAACACACAAATATTTACTCTTGTTCTGTTACAGGACCCTACACACTCTTGGAGTGGTGGACTCGATAATCAGTTGAAAATGCATGATTTAAATACAGATCAAGGTATTTATCAGACACATATTTAAGCTTATTCGTTAGTGTATTGCCTCTGTGTTCTCTGTAAAAATGGTCAGAGTATAATTGACTGTTTACACTCCCAAAGACACAATCGTAGGAACGCATGATGCACCCATTCGTTGTGTGGAGTACTGTCCAGAGGTTAACGTCATGGTAACGGGCAGTTGGGACATGTCTGTGAGGCTTTGGGACCCCCGCACCCCCTGCAATGCTGGCACTTTCACACAGCCTGAGAAGGTACAGAGCACTGTGTTGGTTGTTATTTTTCCTTTAAAGATACATTATGCAGAGTTCAATAACTCATCAGTGATGAATGTAATTATGATCAATAACTCCTTCAGTCCTGTATGGTCACATTTCATGTTTTGTTAAAACTAAAAACTTTACCATAAACACCTCTGGTTAAAAATCATGTTGCAGGTCTTTATTTGCCAGTAAAGTATCCGCTTCTGTTATGACATTGTATAAGGCCTTCAATTCACACTTAACCCCTTCCTAGTTAAAATTTTAAGGTACATGTGACAGGGCTTCTAGACTTATCTTTCATTATCATTGTAGCTCCAGTGCAAAACTAAAACAATCAACCTTAAGATGAGACGGCTGACTGCCGTTTTGACTAGGAGGGAAAATTGCAACCAATCAAGTAGTCATACTGCAGGCTTTGACATGAATAAAGACCACAGCTGCATTCTAAACAAAAATGAACTGAAACAAAAACTAGTTTTGTAAGTTGCTAGTTAGCTCATATGGAGTAAATTTAATGATGTTTTTCAGGTCTACACCCTTTCTGTGGCTGGGGATCGTCTGATTGTAGGAACGGCTGGGCGAAGGGTGCTCGTCTGGGACCTGAGGAACATGGGATACGTTCAGCAGCGGCGGGAGTCCAGTCTTAAATACCAGACTCGCTGCATACGGGCCTTTCCTAACAAACAGGTAAACTACACTGCACATGATCCTATAGAGCTGCATGATTTGGACAAAATGAGCAATGCTATTTATCTTCTATTTTTTGCAAATGCAATGCCTTTCAAGATAAATATCACTTCTGGAATTAAAAACACTTAAAACCTGTAAATATTGTTTTAAATATTGTGTGCAAAAACTCCACTCACAGATGCCTACTCTCAATTTAGTTTTTTAGTTTCTGCATTAAGGAATTTATTTAATTTTACCACCATTCTGTAGTAATAATTGCATGTGGCCCTTTTAGAACACTACTAGTGATGGACTAATGTTCTTTTGTTGGCATGGCTCCCTCTTTTCATAATAAATGTTCAGTTGAAACACAAGCTACTATGTTTTTGTGGTGCTAAAAGTGAGTCTGCTGTTCTTTGCTTGATCAAGTATTAAGTAAGTGTGTGTGTGTGTGTGTGATATCAGGGTTACGTCCTGAGCTCGATTGAAGGCAGGGTAGCCGTGGAGTACTTGGACCCAAGCCTGGAGGTTCAGAAGAAGAAATATGCCTTTAAATGTCACAGACTGAAGGAGAATGGCATAGAACAGGTTTACCCTGTCAATGCCATCTCTTTCCACAGCATCCACAACACCTTCGCCACAGGTCAGTGAAGATGTTTAGCCCTTAAACTAAGATGATTTTTTAAAAATTAAACTTATTTATTTTTTAACCTAGAATACATAAAATAGTATGTTATAGAATGATGTATAGCTACCCATTATGGCAATATCCACACTTTTTCTTTTTTTTAAATCACGTTCACACGAGCCTGTTTTCAAAAATATCTCCGTCCACACCCAGTTGCAAATAACCCTGTCAAAAGCGTGCCAAGGCAGCAGGTGGCAATACAACTATAAACCGTATGACATTGGTGACCAATCAGAAGCCTTGGAGGGGGATGGCATTGCCAGAGACTGACTGTGTTGAATATAACAGCATCCAAAGCGACTCTGATGACGCTGTCCTTCACACTGGAGGGACAGAAATTCCGCGTCTGAGTATAAACGGGCCAAAACTCCTAACGAGGTTGAGAGCAGTAGTATTTTGTAAACATTGTAGATGAAAACCTGATGTAACACGGCGCATACTGTGAGGTCACGAGTGGCGCACTGTATTTTTAAAATATTAGTTTTTCTCGTCCACACATGCAGAAACAGTTTTCAAAAAAAGTTTTTAAAACGTCTGTTTTCTCACTGACCTAAAAACGCTGTTTGAGGTTTTTTTGGGCGTTTTGCCCATTCGTCCACGTACGTGTGGACATGGCCTATGTGCTACCACCTCCCTAGCTACACTATATGAGTAATATTGGGAAAATCACTTGTTTCCCTTTCTGCCACTTGGCTTCAGTGTTTTTTTTTATCTGACTTTATCCAGAAACAGTAAGCCTTCAGTCAACACGTACACAATGGCTCTCCCACATGTGTGTCCTTGGCTCTTCACCTCTCTCCAGGTGGTTCAGACGGCTTTGTGAACATCTGGGACCCGTTCAATAAGAAGCGCCTGTGTCAGTTCCACCGCTACCCCACCAGCATCGCCTCGCTGGCCTTCAGCGGCGACGGATCCCTGCTGGCCATCGCATCCTCCTACATGCAGGAGCAGGGGGACATCTCCCACCCCGCAGACGCCATCTACATCCGCCAGGTCACAGACGCAGAGACCAAACCCAAGTAAGCTCACTTACACCGCGATCCGCGGAACTGCAGGCAATTCTACAGTACAAAATATTATTAAATTAATATAAAATGACCACCTTGGTGGTTCAGCAATGAAGTGGGAGCAGTAAAGGGTTGTCTGAAAAATCTATTCACGGAACTCCTTTATTAATACAAGAGGCCTGTAATTATCATATGCTTTCTTAAGAAGTGAATTAAAGACTGGAGAGTTTGGACATTTTCTGGGAAGCAATTAAAGTAAAGTGAAAGTGACCATTGGTCATACGTGAACACACCACAGCACACAGTGTGAACGGCACGAAATTCAACCTCTGCATTTAACCCATTCACCAAGTGAAGCAGGGGGCAGCAGGAACACAGTGCTCGGGGAGCAGTGTGTGGGGACGGTACCTTGCTCAGGGTACCTCAGTGGTGCCTAGCGGTCTTGGGAATCGAACCCGGACTTTCTGGTTGCAGGGCGAATGCCCTAAACACTAGGCCACCAGCTGCCCCAGTACATTAGTGAACTGTATGTTACATTACAGTAGTTATACGCAATCGTTTTCAGACTGTGTGTGTGTTCGCGGCAGCATTGTCAGTGGGTGCATGCAGCTGTAGTCTGCAAAGATCTTTATCTGTCTCCATCCTGCCACTTCATATCACTTAGATGATGGACAGATGCCCAGACGAGGAGATCCCTCTTTATCGTTTTATTTGACTTTTCTAGCACCGGTTTATTGCTTGAGTTTGTAATCTCAAGAAATCACCTTTAAACCATCAGGGTCATGGGAATAGTTTAGCAACAAAACAATTTTCCACAGATGAAGTCGATCAGCCAAGACACCTTTGAAGTTTTGCTGCTTTGGTTTCAGATTCAAACTTTAACTTATTCTTATGACTGCACAGACACAAAGGCGACAATAAAAAGTCAAAATAAAACTACAGCAGTTACTAACACTTCTCCGTAAATGCTTTTGCAAGACTTTTGTTGATATACCCAAGCTGAATCCAGCAATTCATTTAGGCGATACAGACTGTTAAAGGTGCCTAAGCAACATCCACTAGAGTTTAAATGTAGTTTTGAGGTTGCATTTTTATGGAAACAGTGTTTAACAGGTTTTTATTTTATCTTTTCCTGAATTGTCTCTCTTAAAGAAAGTGATGGTTCAGTTGCCTATTAACCTGTATTTAAATGGTAATACTGCAACTGAATTGTGCTTTGTTTGGTCATTTCGGTTCATTCCCATTGCGTCATAAGTCTAGACCGTGATGCAAAAACACTCCTTCCCTTTTATAATGACAAAAAATCTGTTTGTCCTGGGAACACGACAAACAATTGAATCCAGGCTAACTGCAGTATCTCAGCCTCCAGTAGTCGATACCCACGGCTTTGAAACGACTCCAGAAGCCTCGTATTAGGAACCAATAGATCTGTGCAAGAGGCAGCAGGGCTGCGTTTAAAGGTGAATCACTGGGAGGAGCAACACAGCAGACTCAGGCGGTCTTTCTAAAGCAATCGGGAAGCATAAAGACAGGCAACTCGGTGGACCTGTTTCTGTCTTAAACTGGATTACGCCGAGCTCCTAACTAGGTTTGCTGTCTGTCTCGCCATGCGGTAACCGATGGAGACTTTGCTTCATTTAGCACAGCAGCAGCGGCGGTCCTGGTCCAGAAGCCCCCATTCGACTCTCCTGGTTTATGTCAGGGGGAGGAATACAGCAAGTCAGAGAGGAGCTCTGTCTCATTAAGGCTCAGATGCTTTTCCCAAACCATCGGCAGCATTTCATTAGCATGCAAAGGTGCCTGCACAAACCATGTTTTAACACACGGTCGCCTCTGCTCTGATGCTACATTGTGAGTTTGTGGATACGTTCAGCAGATCTTGCTGTCAGGCCTACAGTGATAATACCCTGTATTCCCTAGACCATATGGTACACCAAGTATTACACACTGGAGTGTGAAGTTTCCTATATTTAGTATGTTTTTGAGGAATTCTGACGATGCTTCTTTTGAATGAGGGATACATTAAACGTTTACACCTTTAGGGTCTATAGTGTAGAAAACCAAATCTTTGAAATATGAGTTGGATGTTCAGTGCTGCTCAAATTTCTTGAGCCACCCCTCACGTCTTCATATCTTGGTTCTGGAGATCCAGACTTGTCTTTTTAATGTGTTCCTGAGGAACAGTTCTCCAGGCTTCCTGAAGGGTCTTTCAAAGACTCCTTTCCAGTCCAGTCCCAGAACCTGATGAGTTTCAGAGGAAACTATTAACTTTCCCCCGTCTGATTATAGTTTTCTTTTATTTGCAGGTCAACCTGATTCGTCCTCCCAGTGGAGTCTTCTGGATAGATTTTCAGGAATATACTTGATCAGTTTTCACTCTGATAAACTTCTGCTGGCATCCAGTTGTTCGTAAATGTTTTTATTTCTCTTCTTTTTCCCTGTATTTGTCCCTTTGTGTTGTCTCTGGTTTTCTTCTATCTTTATTATTAACCTGCTGGTTCACTTGTTAATGTAATTCTTACTCTGCTTTTCATGTTTATTCCTGTACATGTTGCCAAGCTTGTTCCAGTAAATATTTTCTGTAAATCAAAAATTAAACTCCTTTAGTAATTTTTTTGTGTTGCATTCTTTCAGTGGACTGTGACATATAGTACTGTGCATGTCTCGAGCCACTCATTTCTTCATATTTAACTTGCAGAGATCTAGAGTTTTTTTGTATGTTAACATGGTCTTGAACAGTTCTCCAGGCTTCCTGAAGGACTTTCAGAGCCTCTCGTTTCCTGTCCAGTCCCCGATCCTGACCAGTTTCAGAGGAATGTCTCTGTTGGTTAAGACACACAGTGACCTACGTATGAATCATTCAAGCAGAACAA
>JBBPDC010000109.1:37367696-37379628 GCA_037974485.1 Hemigrammopetersius urotaenia
ATCTCCCGCTCCATCCTTCCCTCACTCGTGAACAAGACCCCGAGATACTTGAACTCCTCCACTTGGGGAAGGATCTCTATATTATATTCTATATTATATTTATTTATTGCCATTTTAAATTGCCGTTATATATTTATTAATTGATGTCCTGCATTCTCTTGCACATTTGAACTCTTGCACATTACTGCTGCTAAACTACAGTACTGCTCTAATACTGTACTTATCCTCAATGTAGCCATCATCATTTGCACTATACATTGTCTTGTCCTGTCTCGTTCAGGGGTGTCCTGTCTCATTTAGGGATGCCCTGTCTCGTTCAGGGGTGTCCTGTCTTGTTTAGGGGTGTCCTGTCTCGTTTAGGGGTGTTCTGTCTCATTCAGGGGTGTCCTGTCTCATTCAGGGGTGTCCTGTCTTGTTTAGGGGTGTCCTGTCTCATTTAGGGGTGTTCTGTCTCGTTCAGGGTTGTCCTGTCTCATTCAGGGGTGTCCTGTCTTGTTTAGGGGTGTCCTGTCTCGTTTAGGGGTGTCCTGTCTCGTTTAGGGGTGTCCTGTCTCATTCAGGGGTGTCCTGTCTCCTTTAGGGGTATTGTTGCTCTTGTTCTGTCCTGTTCTGCTCTTGTGTTCCGTCCTGTTCTGCTCTTGTGTTGCTGGTTCAGGAACATTGTTTCATTTTTACTATGTACTGTGTATATGGTAGAAATGACAATAAAAACCTACTTCACTTTTAGTGGAGGTTCTAGTGGACTGTAGGCTAAACCTAACTTTAAACTTACCTTAACTTTAACCCAAACTTTACTTTAACGTGAAAATGAAACCTTCACCAGGCTGTATGTTAACACTTGAATCCTCCGTAGATCATCTGTAAGGGGACTGATTTTGGTGTTTGTTATTGTGTAAATGGAGCTCAGTGTGTAATCCGAATGCAGTGCAATGCACTAAGGAGGTCTTCACAGTCTTACGTCACCTGAACTCCACCCACAGCTCCCAGTGTTGCTCTGGCCTTTCGTTATTTTTAGGCGTGTGCATTGAACGGCAGGCTTGCCAGTGCAAAAGCTGAAAAGCCATTCACTGCCTGTGAAGGACAGCACATAATACTCCCACACACACTTGGCTGCATTTTGAATCCCATATTTTGCTTTCAACTTCATGTGCTTCAGTTGTGGCGGCTAAGCAAAATGCAGATAACTCACCATCTTTTATTTCTCTGTAGCATTAGATGCCTGGAGATCTCAGCACCGCAGTTCGTGAAAGGCACCAGACAGCCTGTATGGGCCAGGCCTAGATGTCATACATTAAAAAGCATTAAAATATAAAGACTACAGGAAGAAATGACATCTGATGCAGTTTCAGAATGCAGAAACTACATGTTGCCACTGTTGCAACGAACCCCATGATCTTCAATAACTTACCTTTAGCTTGCAGTGTAATCAAAATAGCAAAAGTCACATTGGATTTTTCTGTTTCAGTGAGAGAGCAAACCTGTTTTAATGCCATATATATCTTCAATTCGATGTTCCTTTTGAACTTGTATTTTAGTAACAAATATTTGAGTAATATACAAATTATAGTGAAATTTTACAAAATATTTTTTTACCCAATTTTTTTACCCAATTTAAAAACCATATTTATTTAGTTTTGCCTTTTGTTAACTGGCTCACCACAGGCATTGCATATTAATCCCCAAGACAGTGCCTGGAATATACAGTTGTGTACAAAAGTTTGGGCACCCCTGTTTAAATGACATTTAAATGTTGAGGTTGAAATAGGTAAACACTGTCTACAAAGAATACACATTTAATATTAATATCTACATTTATTAGTTGTTCTGTTTATGCCCAGGTGTGTACATTTTTTAAAATCAACACAATATTTCACATGACCTGCGGTGTCCAAATGTTTGCACAAGGATGTAAAATTCAGTTGCTGCTCAATGTTTCTTGTATATAACTCAGAAGAGTTAGGCTACTTTTTCATAAAGCAGACAAAATAAAATGCCTGTATTTGAGATCATGTCAAATGTCAAAATGTCAAAATGTCATGACCCTGGTTCCTATGTTGTAAAAAAACCCTTGCTGTTACAATGAGCTGTTCCTTGTCTTGAGTGTAAAGCCCTTAGTATTGTCGTAACCACTTGGAATTACAATAGGGTGCTCGAACGTCCTTGTTGTTCAGGGACAATCCCCTCTTTTAGTGGCTTGTAGCCGGCTGGAGCTGTCCCTTGAAATGATTCGCTTTTAATTGTGAGTTAAAAACAGACCAGAACGACACAACCGGCAGCAGAGTAGGGGGGCAGACGTCTTGCATTGTCCTTGTTCGGGTGAACAGAAGGTGCTGGCCCCTCGCGTACTCTACTAGTAACAACTAGCTTGTATATTTTAAAGAAAAATTCTGTGTAAACTTCGACCTGAAACTAGCAAGCGTCACCACAAATGTGTTGTCATGGCCTGAAAAAGCAGTCTCTTAATGAAGAAAGAGAAGGTGAAGATGGTGGGCTCCCTTATGATTTGCTTTGCAAAGTTACTTAATAAGTTACTTAAAAAGTACTCAGTTACTATGGTGAAAATACATGACCCTGGAACTGTCTGTATTTTTAATTTCTTAGGTAAAAATGTTGGATATTTTAATGAATATCTGCTGAACTGGAAATATTCCTGGTTTTCTTTTCAGAAATGTTGTCCACTTCCACTTGCTAGCTGTGGCTATCTGGTATGTAGCTTTCCTAACACTACCATGTTAACAATGGTGCATGGCTGGAGAAGCTGTGCCTCCATCAGTGTTTCCACAAGGGATTTTTCTAAATGAAAGCTGTCAAGAGATGACAGGTTTCTCTTCATTTTTAGAGAACTGCCCTCCATTTCTAAATGCATTCATATCACGACCCCATGCAATCATGAGCAGCACAGTCCTCCTGCATTAGGCCCAGTGGACATTTATCAACACTGATCATGTGATGGAGCTTCATCCAAAGCTACTGCAGCAGCAAACCCACAGGTAAGGCACGCAGGTACTGTCACACGTGGCAAAATGACAAAACTGGACCTGTCCTTCCTCTAAAGACCACCACTGCAGTAGCTGCAGCCGTATTATGGTTTTTGGTAACATGGTACTTGAGGAGGATGCAGCTAATGACAATGAACAATCTTCACAATCCAGGAGAGAATAAAGTCACAAATCACTATTTCATCACCAATAAGGGCATTAGAGCGGTATGTTGATGTGTCAGTTGCTGAAGAAGTTAAGTAAGTAACATACAAAGTTAACACTCCTAGCATTTCCCAAGCCTCACATGTCCACACAAAATGCGAGGAAAATGTACATTGGTTTGATTCCACACACAATTCTGTGTGACTATAGATATTTATGTGACTGGAGAGAAGAACTCTGCTCCTATTATCATAGCTAACTAGAGTAAGCAGGCTAATGTGGCTAATGTGTTCTCACTTTCAGAAGAAAAAATAGAACACTCTGCATGAAAATATGCAAACACGCACATGTACACATTTGTGTGAGAGTACAAAATAGCACAGTTACTAATTGTAATAGTACTATGAGTACTAATACTAGCCAATACCTTAAGATAGCTAGCAAGTCAATGCGCTAATTAGCCATGTGAAAGAAGTGTCAGGTTATTTTGGTTTATTTTTTAGTCAGCACTTGTTTTTCAGTAGTAAACATACCTTATTATTATTTTATACTTATTTAATTTGTTTTCTGTATAAGTTTTGTCTACCACATGTGTCGAATATGTTTGGTTTTCTCAGACATTTTCCTGTGATAATTACAGAACATGAATCCAGTTGAGTCCAATGGAAGTTGCTGGTTACTTTTAGTATGCTATACACTTTTCTGTCCTGTGTGAAGCTGTGAATGTGTAAAATGTATCCTTTCAGGATTGCTTTGCAAGAAGGATAGCGGAGAACCCAAGGCTCTGTTTACATTTGGCATTAAAATGCGGATGGTGTCCATATACGCACAAGTGTAAGCGTGTTTGTTATCAGAATGTGTTTAGATCTACCTGTCCTGATGCCGAAAAGTAGTCGAGCACACACTCGCCTTGTGATCTAAATGCAGCGCAGCCAGCTTTTCTACATTCATGGTATGACCTCCCACAACTTTCTCTCATTATTCCGAAGGGGTAACATTTCCTTGCTGTTTCACAGCAGCCCTATGGAATGCCCCTTGTTGTAGACTGAGAATTTTAGTGAGGTAATCTGGTCCCAGGTCAGCTTTAATGAGCATCTGGCTCATTTTTCCACTTGGCAGCTGCTGCACTCTGCCATACCTGAACACATCCTCTATGTCCCTTCAGTCGATGATCTTCAACCAGAATCAGGCCCCTTATCACAATACGGTGAACCAGAAATGACCTTACATGCAGGGAGCTAATACTTGGGCTGGTGCATGCTTGTAGTGTCACAACTATGGAGATTACCAGATACATAAAGACGAATAAAAAAAAAGGAGGTCGATCACCGCAGCACTGTGATAAGCCACAGCAGAACAGAGGCCATGTCACTGGAGGGAAGCCCAGAGATGGCAGCAGAGACAGCAATTCAATAATAGACTGTAATGCTAGCAGTGCACTATAACTGTCTGACCGCAGATAGAAGTGAGGTTAGTATAATGATGTGTATTGATCACGCACTTCCGAGTAGTGTTCTGGTAGCATGTCATAGGGGTGTGGTTTGGCAATCATGATATTGGCCTTTCCGATACTGATATGGCAGAAAGCTGCAAAATGCAAATAAGTCAGGATGCCTTTTTACTCATGTTGTCTCGAAGGCATCGTTATGTAGTGCAGTGGGTTGCACCACTTTACTCCATTTAACAGGAATTCGATACCCTGTTGGGGCAATATATAATGTATTATCAGGAATTTCGCTCCCATTCTTTTTTAAAGGGGTAAAATGTGTGAGCGATTGTTGCACAGCAAATGGTAAAAATTAGACTTGAGGCACAGTTAGAAAAAGTTGAGCTAGTTTCGGAATACCATGCATCATTGGATGCTACATCATGTCTGTCATGCTTCATGTTTGAGATCTGTTTTAGAACAAAGTTTATGAGGGTTGTGTGCTTGAATAAGAAGACGATTTATTACAAATCCGTGATTTTGTGATTGACAGGTTTGTTTGCAACCTTGACAGACAGGTTGAGTCGGATTGACAATTTCTTCTGAAAAATGTATCCATAAAGTTTCTGATTAAATCACCAAGGCCCTTGTGAATGGAGTGGCGGGGGATCCAGAATAAATTAAATGTTGACATGTTTGTAAAAGCATTATGTACATATTAGCTTGTACTTTGTATCTGTTTTACTCAAACAGGAGAAACATGTGCATAGCTTGGCTGCCTAGTGCCCTAGTACAACAAGTTACATACCTACAACAAAAGAAACCCATTTAAAGCATCCCAAACCTTTCTGCACAAAGAGCATGAGTACACACAGGGTTATGAACTCACGCTTTACCCTTAATCACCCACTAACATGAGTCCCACAAAAAGAATTGTCTCATCTAGTGTCAAATGTGCGTTCTGTGTTAAGACTGAAACACTCACTGCAGCACCGCAATGGACATGTCACTGCCGTTCAGGTTCAATTCACTAAAAATATATTTAACAAACAATGAAATGTTCTCACAATGTTTAGAATTAAATTTAAATGAAAAAAGACAAACTGTTACCTGCAGAAACTGGCTTAATCCCCACAAACTATGCATACTGTCAATGTTTTGAATTGCAATATCAGAATATTTTGATGCATTGTTATATCCCTCATTGCTAAGTGAGGCATGTTTTAGATCAGAAGCAGTAACCGTGACTATTCTTCACTGCAGTGCTGCTGCCTTGGGCAGCTGTTCCCAGCTAGAGAGAGCAAAACCAAATGTGCTCTCTTGGACTCCTGGCTCTTGTGTGTGAGAGACAGAGAGCGACTATGGGAAAGCATGGCTGTATGTCTTTTGTCTTGCTGATTAAAACGACTGTTGTACGCATTTGTTTTATCCACCTGGCAAAGGAGTGATCCCCCCCCCCCTTCATACAAGTGAAGAGGGGGATTTTTAATAAAGAGATAGTGAGTGTTCTCCATAGATATCCATATTTTGCAACTCTACAATATGATGAATCATGCAGCTGGAATAAGTCCAAGCTCCCCACGTGTTTTGTCCATGGCCAGGAGTGCTGGAGGGAATTCTTCACATTGAAGAATTGCTGGAGGGTATGAGATTGCTTTCACACCACAACAGACCCATCGGACAGAATATGGACTGCATGCTACTGGTGCTGTGAAGTCAAAAGATTCATGTTATGCTCTCAAATGTGTTGCGGTACCAGGTCCAATGTCAAGATTAGTTATTCAAGAGGGAGAAAGAAATGATAGAGTGAGCACAGCTTCCATTAACATTACTGCAGTGCACATTCACACTGTACACTAATCTCTGTTTAAAGCATGGTTCTTTAGAAAATAGCAAGTGGTTGCATAAGGAACTCTTAATAGAACTGAGTGTGTTTGTGCTTCCTTTGTGTTGCTTCCTTTGTGGAATGGTAGCAACACAATAACGATGTGTAACAGCAATGTATGTAATTCATCAAACAATGTATTACATTAAAAGTGTTTCGGCGTGGAACAGGTCCAATAAACATTGAGTTAAATGTCAAGGATTACCAGCAATGTGAATGATGAACCATACAGAAATTGGTAGCAGTTTCATATTGTGGAAGGCACAGCATGTAAACTAGTGGTCAGTGTTTTATTGTAAGGCAAACATATTAGCAAGTGGCTCAATAATTAGACTTATTTGTTGGTTTGGAGTCATGGATGAAATACAGGGAGTTGAGGCGAGCTATTCTCACCTACTAAACAACAGAAGACGAAAAAGAACTAGAAGTGAAGTAAAAATGGGACAAGAGAATAAAGAGAATATTTCATTGTAATTTGGTTTGAGGTTTAATGGGAGAGAGAGGATAAGAGATTAAAAAAGAGAGAGGAGATAAGAGATTATGGGACAAGAAATTAAGTAAGTAAAGGTGCAAGTTGCCATCCAAAGAAGTGGTGCATCATCAAATGAGAAGGAGGGTCTTTGAGCTTATTACTGTCAGATACTCGGAGATGGAGCCCACATTGGTAATTACAACAGTACATAGCTGTGCCATGCAGTTTATTTAGTATGGTCATCAAATTGCAACATGAAACCAAAGCTAACCAGATCAAATGAAGACAATGGAACTCAAACACAAGCCTCGGTTGTGAAAACATCCTTAACAGCCCAAAAATCAAAAAATAGATTTTCAGTTGCCTTCCTAAGAGACTCATAAACAGGCACAGTGTTTGTTTGCAGATAATCTGCTCATAAATGCAGGAACAAGTGCATGTCATAAGTGGCGATCAGTTATACACAAATATTGGTTTCTGTTCTCTCGTGTCTGGGTGGATTATCTTTGTGCTGTAAGAGGCATCGGGACCCGCCGCGGCTCTATATACACTACCAATCGCTCCATCTCCCTTGTCACTCTCACACACACAGACGCACACCTAATGAAAACTCCCTATCTAAGCTGATGGCTCCGATAGTGCCATCACACAAACAGTAACAGTAATACACAGTGAAAGACAAGCAGGAACCTATAAGAGCACACAATAACTCAACTCCCTTCCACACACTCACAGACTCACACTTATGTTACACACACATACACACACACAACATTTATTGCCAGAGGCACCCTCTGGGGCCCAGGAGTTTACACTTCTTAAACCAGCCGGTGGCTGTTTGTCATGCAGAGGCGGATCATAACCGTGTCATGCATAGAACATGCTGGTGCTTTAGTACCAACACTTTTTCCTCAGGAACACAGCTTCTGTCTTCAGGTGCTCTGCATCCAAAGCGTAGCGGTGGTGTATCACCACAATGATGTGCTTGAGGGACTCGCCTGGTTCAATGAGTTTCTTAGTGAAAATGAGTACTGTGTGCTCAGGAGTACTCAACTGCAATTGATTACATGATGAAAAATTAACCGATTAACTGATTTTGGCATTATAAAGCTGTATTCAGCAGTTTGAACACTCCCCATAACAGGATACACTCAACTGTATCAAGATTTTATTTGTATCACTGAAAGGTATACAAATGGCAGTTGGTAGTCTAGTGGTTAGGGCATTCGCCCTGCGATCAGAAAGTCCAGGTTCGATTCCCAAGACCGCTAGGCACCTCTGAGGTACCCTGAGCAAGGTACCGTCCCCACACACTGCTCCCCGGGTGCCGTATTCATGGTTGCCCCCTGCTTCACTTGGTGAATGGGTTAAATGCAGAGGAAGTATTCTGTACTGTTCACACTGTGTGCTCTGGTGTGTTCACGTATGACCAGATTGTCACTTTCACATCTTGCCTCTGGGATTTTTGTCCATTCCTCAAGGCAAAGCTGCTCTAGATACTTTATGTTGGATGGTTTTCGCTTGTGAAATCTTTAAGTCCACAGATTCTCAACTGGACTTTGACTAGGCCATTCCAACACATTTAAATGTTTCCCCTTAAACCACTCAAGTGTGGGTCATTATCCTGCTGGAAGGTGAACCTCCATCCCAGTCTCAAATCACGGGCAGACTGACAGGTTTTGCTCAAGAATATCCCAGTATTTAGCACCATCCAGCATTCCCAGTCTCTGCTGCTGAAAAACATTCCCACAGCACAATGCTGCCACCACCATGTTTCACTGGGGCAGTGTTGTTCTTGGGGTGATGGGATGTGTTGCGTTTGCGCCAGACATAGCATTTTTCTTGGTGGTTGAAAATTTCAGTTTTAGCTTCATTTAACCAGAGCACCTTGCTCCATGAATTTAGGGAGTTCCCTGCATGCCTCTTGGCAAATTCAAAACATGCCTTCATATTTTTAACACTGAGTCATGACTTTTTCCAGGCCACTCTTCCGTAAAGCCCTGCTCTATGGAATGTATGGCTTATTGTGGTCCTATGGACAGATACTCCAGTTTTTGCTGTGGAACTCTGCAACGTTACCTTTGATCTCTGTGGTGCCTCCCTGATTAATGCCCTGCTTGCCCAGTCTGTGAGTTTTGGTGGGTGGCCCTCTCTTGGCAGGTTTGTTGTGGTGCCATGTTCTTTCCGTTTGAAGATGATGGATTTGATGGTGCTCCGGGACCATTAAAGGTTTTGATTTTTTTTTTCGTAACCCAACCCTGACCTTGTACTTCTCAACAACTTTGTTCCTGACTTGTTTGGAGAGCTCCTTGTTCTTCGTGGTGTGACGCCTCTTGTTTAGTGGTGTAGGAGCCGCTGGGGTCTTTCAGAAAAGGTGTCTTTACACTGACTGATCATGTGACCCTTAGATTGCACACAAGTGAACTTAATTTCACTAATTATCTGCCCTTTGAGGTAATTGGTTGCACTTTTTAGGGGCTTCATAGCATACACATGCCAATTCTCAGTTTTTTTATTTTTTCTGTTTTTTTTATGTATTTTTTCTCATTTCAATTCACCAATTTAGACTATTTTGTATAAATCCATCACATAAAATAAGATTTAAATTAAAATCATTAAAATGACAGGTTGGAATATAAAACATACTTTTGCAAGGCACTGTACAGTAATGATCTTGTGGTCAGCATTAACACTACTTTGATGCCCTTCTAATTTGATTTTTATCCAATTGGACTTTTTCATCTTCAATATCTGTAAATGTCAGATGAGTATTTTCTCTGCACTTTTTATCCCACTGCTTTCTCAGTGAATGAATAATAGATTCAGTTAATTAGTTCTGTGTTATAAAGCTTTAATGCGCAAACAGCTCAAGCACAGTCCATTGAGCCTTAGCCCATAGAAGTCACAGTGACAGATTAGCCAGAAAAAGAGCTTGATATAATCTGATGCTAATTATTTCTCACACTTTTGGAAAAAGTAGACAAATTCTTAACTTTTGATTGACACCACATTTGTGTTTGTATTTAAAAGCGGAGATATTTTCTTAGGAGTGATGAAGTTATCAATTTTCTCCAGAATTCCAGGGCCACCACACAATGCCACCAACATACCAAAACACAGAGGCTAGCACAAGCTTCCTCTGATTCATGTAAATGTTATCACATCTAACTCTCACTAGCGCAACATCACTGAACCGTTCATCACGCTTTGAGGAGAACATTAAACATCCAGCCAACAGACATCCATGCTGACGAGAATGAAGGGGGAGGGTCATCTGCCACTGGGGTGATGGTTGCCTAGTGGCTAGGATACTTTCCTTTGGACCAAGAGGGTTCCTTCAGAATACCACCACTAGGATTCCTAAGGAAGACCCTTAACCCCAAGTTTCTTCAGGGAGACTGAGCCCTGTAGTAGAGAATGGATGCTGCATTGGATAAAAAGCATTTACTACATGCTATAAATGTAAAATGTAATTTTTTTTTTTTTACTGGCAAATGCCAGTAAAGGCAGTTATGCTGTCCTTGACGCTCAGTCATGAATGGCTGTGGCACCGCCAGGGATCACACTCGCAATCTCTTGGTGGGATGGAAGGCTAATGTGTGTTTTGTTTGCAGAAAGAAAAGCCACGCTCATATCCATGCAGCATGTAAATGGAAGCACGATTTCCAGGAAGGTGGGGAAGGGGTAAACCCCTCTACGCTCTTGTAATCCAATAATTAATTGTAATAGTAATTACTCAGCATGGCAAAAATATAGGTTTACTTATATAGCAATTATTTACACCAGGAAATGTTCAATAAAATATTTTCACTGCCTCGTTCGTTCAGTGCCGAAGATTCTTGCTGTGAAGCGTGTCATCGTGCGGCTTTTGATGTGTTTAGTGCAGATTTATATGATGAATGCTTGTCATTGGTAATTACCCACAAGTCAAACGCTGAGATATGTGGGTGCTACTAATATGATGTTTTTTTATTCATTTGAAAGATGGAAAAGCCAGAAAGTTAGACATTTGATGTTCTCAAGGATCAAAAGAGCATTGTGACAACTGTGCAGCAAAACAGCACAAAATGTTTTTACTGTTTGTGTATTTTTTTTTCATACATATATCACACGTATGAATATATGAGAAATATTTATATGTTAGAAACCTTCAGCATGTGTGTGTTTTGAAGATTTTGAAATAATGAGGGAGTTGTTGTTGTGTTTGCTCTTTTTTTGTAGGAATTTATTCAGTCTAACACTGAAAAAAGGGCTCTAGTCACCCCACCACTGTGAGTTCAAGTTTCAAACCCCTACAGGCTCCCGGGCAAAGAGGAGTGCCCCTTTTGAGCGGCCTTCAGCCCTTAATGGGATAAAAAGCTCCCTGAGAGCATAGTGCAAAATATTAAGCAAGCTTGTATGATACCAAACCAAAGCAGGGTTAGAACGCAGGAAAACCAGTGGTGACACTTTAACATCCAAAAGAGTATTAATGTAGCCAGTGCAATTAACACCACACAGATAAACACAAATACTTTGGGGTTCTTTATTTGCTGACTGCCAAAAGGGTAAATCAGGCAGCTGAATTTAGTTTTCCTTTTTAACCCTTAGAAACAAAAGAAAATACAAACAAACGAATAAAAAAAACAACCTTTAACAACAGTGTGCAAAATACAGCAGAGGGCTGGGAGTCTCCGTATCTCACTTCTCTCTCTGTACAGTGATCTTCCCTCCGAACGTTTCACATAACAGCTCAGGGTCTGCAGGTTTTAACTCCAGACTCACTTCTCATCTGCTCCGCGGGCATTCACCAAAAATGGTGGGTGGGGGAGGTGCACTGTCCTCGGGTGGAAAACTAAAGTCCCCTTACTATTTTAAGATAGTGCTAACATTATAACAAGAACGACTTTTTCACCTGGTTACATCATAACTTCAAAATGTATTAACTAAGGCTGTAAAGCGATTAATTAAAATTAACTAGTTAATCGCAAATCTGGAAAAAATTAATCGCGATTAATCGCAATTCT
>JBBPDC010000109.1:37386860-37398895 GCA_037974485.1 Hemigrammopetersius urotaenia
TGGACTGGAAATGAGAGGCTCTGAAGGTCCTTCAGGAAGCCTGGAGAACTGTTCCTCAAGAACACACTAACATACAGCAGAGTCTGGATCTCTGGAAGTGAGATATGAAGGAATGAAGGGGATCAAGACTTTTGCACGGTGCTGTACCTGTTAAACCTTTGATCTTGTAATGAGTTGATGCCCTTTTTTCTCCTGCTCTCTCTCTTCCAGCCCGGAGCGAGTTTGGAACAGACGCACATATTTGTTCTTGCACACATTCTCCGTCGACCCATCATAGTTTACGGAGTGAAGTATTACAAGAGTTTCCGTGGAGAAACGCTAGGCTACACGCGCTTTCAAGGTGAGCTTCAACAAAGAGGTTTCAGAGTGTTTTCTTGTATTTAGCTTATGGTGGCCGACTGTTGGTCGAGTGGTTTGGGCGTTTCCTCTGCAGTCAGAGGGTTGTGGGTTTGAATCCCAGTGCTGCTAGAGGCATCGCTGAGCTTCCCTTAAGCATGGGACCCTCCTCACATTCTGCTCCCCGGTGCCTGATGGTAGGGTTAAACGGGTTAAATGGTTAAATGGGTTTAATGATTTGAACGATTTAAACGAGTTAAATGCCTTAAACGGTCTTCACGCCCCACTGTACTTTACACTGTATATTATATGTTTATCTTGTCTCTGAGTATCTGTAGAGTTCAGTAAAGTTTTCTGATTCTGATCAGAGTGATAAACAGAACCGTCTCACTACAGAAGTCTAAAATAAACTCCTTTATCTTTCCCTCTCCATGATTCTCGGCTGAGATCGCAGCTTAAAGTAAACCCACCAGCATTGTTTCTGTCTGGCTTCAACCAAAAGTCCTGGACGAGTAGCAGACACTTCTCAGGGCTCCTCTCAGGAGACCTTAACCCTCATGTTCCATTATAACATCCTTCGTTTTTGGGTTCAGCTTCACTCCCCGCAGTTTAAACCTCCGGAAAATGGAAATTAAAAAAAAAAGTTTGTGTTGGTACTCTTGATCTAAATAGAGCTTTAAATATACAAAAAAGTCCCCATAGGGCAGGGAACATAAAAGTTCTGGTGGAAAAAAAAAATCCCTCCATGTCATGTGACCCATCAGCGGTTTCCCCCCTCCTGCAGGTCTGATTCTGTTCAGTTATGGAACTAAAGCAGAACGAAGATTATAGCAGTTACAGATTACAGCATATTAACATCTGTATCATCGAAATAACCAAAACAAATGTGTATAAAATATATTTCTCATATGTTTCAGAAAACAGCCTGGAGTCAAACTGACGGCAAGTAACACGGACGTGTACAAAATGTGCATAAAACGGATCATGTTTGGTGTTTTTCCAGTCTGTCTCTATTATACTAGTCTTTTCATTTGGAACATAAAATCTTTTCTATTTAGAGACATTAAATGAATGGCGTCAGCTTGACCCTGAACATGAAAGGGGGGTTTCTGAGAGTAGGCTTGTCATTGAAAGTGCTTGAATTTGTATGTTTTGTTCAGTAATAGAAACAGCGGGTTCTGAAGTTACGACAGCGATCTGGTCCTTAGACAGTGATGTAACCCGAATTTGGCGTCTGAATTTGTGCGCCGTCAAAAAAACCTTGCATGCGACAACTTCTTGGCGTCCATTTCTTTTTTTTTTTTTTTTTTTTTTTTTTTTTTTTTTTTTTTTTTTCTTTTTTCTTTTTTCTTGGCGTCCATTTCTGCCCAAATCCTGACGAACGCAAATAAATCGTCGATATTGCCTTTACATGGCGTTCGGTTTGACGTTCTGGAGGACCGAATATGTCCCATGATTCCAGTGTTCTGGGAACAGATATTAGTCGAGTGGGTGTTTGTGCTCTTGTGCCAGTCGCAGCAGAACCAACAGCAGATCCTGAGATGAGAGTGCAGAAATCTTCACGTCTTCAATAAGCACTAAACCGTCCCTTTGACCCGACGCTGTGCAGGAAGTGGGTGAACCCGATATTGGCCACGGTGTTTGTTCCTCTCCTGCCTATCAGGAGTATCTTTAAAACAAGATTGTCGTTTTGTAAGTTTTAACAAAGAATAAAACTTTATTTTCAAAGTAGAACTACAGATCAAGGTGTCCAACATGTAAACAATCTGGAGAGTCATTACTGCCCCCAAGGGTGAAACATGGAACTACACTTTAGGCTGCAGGCTGGAGGTAAATGGAGTCAGACTTCAGTGAGGCGCTACACTGGCGTTTGTCTATCAAGCGTAGATACAAAACAACAAAAACACCTTCAGAGCGCCTTCATTTATTCAAGATTCAACCGTCCATGTGGACAAGAAAAAAAAGACAAAAACGAGTAAAAATTTGTTCAGATGATGTGATAAAGGCCGAAAAATCACTAAACAAAGCAACACAAGCGGAACACTGGAGCTTAGAGAAGCGTCCACCCTCGCTCATATTGTGCGTTTCTGCGTATTCTGTACGCCCACGTGAGCGTGGTGAACTCGAAACGTCGCGTGGAGAGACACTCGTAACTCGAGGACCCCTGTATTCAGTTTAACTCCTCGGTCCTGTTTCCGGCCCCGCCTGCTCTGAGGCGGCGGAAACCCAGACGCTAAGCCAACAGCCCTGTAACAGTAATTAACCTGGATCCTGTCTGAAACTGGGCCGTGTCCTTGAATTGGAGGAAATCAGGCCTGGAAGGTCCTTGAGAAGTCCTTGAGTTAGATGTTTAAGAGGGAGTGGGATCCCTGAGCAGAGCACTTTTAAAAATATAGACTGGATGACCTCACAGACTGAGCTGATCTAGTTAACAGGACACTCTCGTGCTCCAGCTCTCTTGCTATAGACTTTTTCATTCACCTTAACTTTTATCATCATAAGGGTGTGTGTGCGCGTGTGTGTATATAAATATAAAATATGTTTCTTTCTGGAAATGATTCAGCAAACCCTTTGCCACACAAAACCACCATTTACTGTATTAATGTTCGCTGAACCATTTCCAGACCTCTTTCCTCATGGAAGCCCAGTTTTAGCTGCAGCTCCATCAAATCCCTGGTTCGGCTCTTTTTACTGCAGGAGTTTAAATTAGGTGTGTTCCTCTGCTGCGTGTGACGTCATCAAGCGACTCGTCGACTCGACTTCGACTTTGTTGGCGGACAAGTCGACTTGAAAAAGTTGTTACTGCCCCAGTTTGGACCGTTAATGCCCCAAGTGTGGACCGTTAATGCCCCAAGTGTGAGTCCCTGTTACACTGAGAGGTTCACCAGCCGATTTGTTGACTTTCCTGTTTGTTTGTTCTCCAGGTGTGTACTTACCGTTGCTATGGGAACAGAGCTTCTGCTGGAAAAGCCCTATCGCCCTTGGTTACACGAGGGGTCACTTTTCTGCGCTGGTCGCCATGGAGACTGACGGCTACGACAATCGTGGCGCGGGCGCCAACCTCAACACTGACGACGACGTCACGGTAACCTTCCTCCCATTAGTCGACAGCGAGAGGAAGCTGCTGCACATCCACTTCCTGTCCGCACAAGAGGTTCGTGTTGACCAAGAAATACGCAAAGACTGTCTCTCTCTCTCTCTCTCTCTCTCTCTCTCTCTGCCTGTCTCTCTGTCTCTCTCTCTGCCTGTCTGTCTCTCTCTGCCTCTCTTTGCCTGTCTGTCTGTCTCTCTGCCTCTCTCTGCCTGTCTGTCTCTCTCTCTGCCTCTCTCTGCCTGTCTGTCTCTGTCTCTCTCTCTGCCTGCCTGTCTGTCTGTCTCCCTCTCTCTGTCTCTCTCTCTCTGCCTGTCTGTCTCTCTCTCTCTCTGCCTCGCTCTCTCTCTGCCTGTCGGTCTCTGTCTCTCTCTGCCTGTCTGTCTCTGTCTCTCTCTCTGTCTGTCTCTGTCTCTGTCTGTCTCTGTCTCTCTCTCTCTCTTTCTTTCTCTTTCTGTCTTCGGTGTTCCTAGAGGAACATTTATAGTTTTTGAGGAACTGTTTAAGTGATTGACATGGCAAAACCTACTTGACCGAGTTTACCTGAACGAGTGTGTGTGTGTGTGTTTCTCTCTCTCTCTCTCTTTCTCTCCCTCTCTCTCTGTGTTGCAGATGGGTAATGAGGAGCAGCAGGAGCGGTTGTTGAGGGAGTGGCTGGACTGCTGTGTGACGGACGGCGGGATGCTGGCGGCGCTGCAGAAGAGCTGCAGGCGGAGGAACCACCCGCTGGTCACTCAGATGGTGGAGAAGTGGCTGGACGGGTACCGGCAGATCCGGCCCTGCCCGGCGCTGTCCGACGGAGAGGAGGAGGAGGACGAGGAGGACGAGTGAGGAGCGGACTGAGGGGGGGGCGGGAGTGCAGTCATGCACACACACACACTCATACACACACATTTAAGAATAGTAGAGGTTTTATTGATGTACATTTCTACACCCCCAACCCCATTTACCCATAATGCAACACTAGAACCGCACCCCCCACCCCCCCCCACCCCCACCCCCACCTTCAGAACCACAGAACTGCGATTCAGGCGCGAGAAAATCCTTCACCTTTACACCTTTAGAAATAATGTTTTCTCCCCCTCTGTTCAAAAGAATATATACATATATGAATATAAATATATAAATTTACCCAATATTTACCCATCGGTGCAGTTGTAATGCATGCGGTTCTTTAAACGAGAGCTAAAAGAAAAACCAGCAGAAATGATGTTTATTGAAGATTATATTGGTTTTGGTTTGGTAACAAAAGCACATTTTCCAAATAATGTTTAAAAAAAAAAAAAAGGCTGATTTTGTGTTATTGAGTCAGAGTTTCGGGCCGGGCCGGTTCGGGTCAGACTGGATCGGACTGGGTCGGGTTGGGCCGAGACGCGAGAAGTGTGTTCGGCATGTTTATTTCAGTTGTTACCGCTGCACACACTAAAGAGGAAAATACACAAATGTATCGAAAGAAAGACAGAAAAGAAAGTCGTAAATTTTCTTGAGTGACCCCGCCCCCCGCCTTGTGTGTGTTTTTTTTTTTTTTCCCGTTTGTTTTTAAAGACTGACTGTATTTATTTGTTTAGGAGTGATGAAGTGTGATGAGTTAATTTTTACGTTTTTTTCTCTTCATATTTTTCTGTTCTTTATTTCTTCTCTTTTTTTAAATTTTCTCTTTCTCTCTCTGTTTCTCCCTCTGTCTCTCTCCCCCTCTGTGTCTCTCTCTCTCCCCCTCTGTCTCTCTCTCTCTCTCCCTCTCTCCCTCCCTCTCTCTCTCTCTCTCTCCCTCCCCCTCCCTCCATCTCTGATCTGTGAAACTGTGAGGTGTTCTGTGGTCGGCATCATTCCAAAATTAGGAAGTCCGATTCTGAACTATGGCGGGAAAAAACTGACATTTTTAGGGACATATTGGACCTTTTTGAGACACGTGGGGACTTTTTTGTATTTCCCCCCTAATGGTTTTCCTAAATTGTCACAGTCACTCACTATGAGAAACAAAAATGTCCTCAAGTGTGAAAAAGGTCCCAAAATGTCCTGTTTTGTCCCTGGATCCTCTGAATTACAGGACTATAAGTAGCTGAACTATTACATGCACTGACCGGCAACCTCTTCAGGACACAAACCAGTGGAGCTTCAGCCTCGTCGTTCTGAGGATCCTTCAACAGGGAAAACCCACACACTGTGTGCGGTTTAGAGTATTTCTGGTTTACTGTGGAGTTTAAAACGCCATTCAATTTCCCCAGCAGGGAGAACCGGTTCCAAGCTGGTTCCAGACCGGTTCCAGGACTTTTCCTCTCCGGCCGGTTCCTAATGGGTGCATGGCGGCGGCTACAGAGTGCCTCTCAGTCTGTTTATCCCGTTTTCACTTTTTGCCCCTTTATGTTGCACAGAGGTGTGAACTCTTGCTGTGAGAATGAGACGAACCCCCCTGTGTATAAATTTACTGACCTGTATAATGTGTGATGATCTAGTACCTCATTTTTGATGTTACAACTTTAGGTGCTTCTCTGTGGGCGGGGAGGGCAGATTCACACCGCTTCTACCGAGTGTGTTAGAACATTAAACTGCACACACACACGCACACACTCCCAGCTGTGTCCCGTCTCTTCTTCTTCCTCCAGGTTTCCTTCACGCCCCGAACTGGATCTCCAGGAAAGTTCAGGGACTAGGTTTAATATGAAAAGGGATTAAAAACGCACTTTTTTAGCCACAGCTCAGAGAACACAAGCACCGAGCGACTTAACGCCGTCGTTTAGAATCAGAATCAGAAAACTTGATTTATCCTGGAGGAAATTGTTAATGTGGTGACTGCCACGACACACAGACAAGAATAATGTAAATAAAATAAGTTCTGAACACAGGTTCGCTGTTGAATGAAGACGAGAAAGCTCTTAAAAAATACGGTTAAGAAAATCAAAGTTCGCTGTAATGTATGCTAATGAGTTTTTGTATCATTAGAGAAGTCTAAAGTCGAGTCACAAGTCTTTGTCGAGTCTGAGTAGTTGTGAAAGAGTTGACTGAATCCATGGCCGGCTGGTCTTCATACTGAACGAACGGAAAGACGAAGAATAAAAGGGGGAAAGCGGAACGTTTTGATGAGTGTTTAGGCCTCAAGGTGAAACACCTGTCTGATAACTCGCCTGCCGAAGGACCCTTCACTCTCGAAGAGGGGTGAAGAACGGGATCTGCTGCGGGGAGTGTGAAGGCCAAGCTGTGTGGGACCTCTCGGACCCGGTTCTGCCTTCTGTCTAAGGAAACTGTCGGAGGACGTTCTCCTTCAGCGCTCCAGTCTCCACATGGTCAGGAGAAGATCAGAGGGAACTTTATACACACACACACACATATATACAGTAGTCCCTCACTTTTCACAGGAGCACCTGTGTCTAGTGAAAACCCGCATTGTTTTGGTAGGGAAAAAAATCCTTAAAATGTCTTTTTATAGTGTAAATCCTAAATCTGTCCCCAAATCTGCTCCCACAATACTTGATCATTTTAAACGCAGTTTAATGCATCACCCTTAAAGAAAATGTAAAGGTAAATAAATAATCAGGAAACTTCATTCAAATGAATGTTAGCATTATGTAACTCCCTCTACCCACATGTTTAGACAGAGCACAGCTTACTAATACTAAATAAACTGAGATTAAAACACTAAAATGCGAGAACAAGACACGGAGCAGTCATGCTACATGCTGCAGCAGCTGCTTCTTTTCATGGACAACTTTTCAGTGTATCACTCCCACAAAAAAACCCATCCTGGAATCTGTCCGTTACAGTAAAAAAAAATAGAGCCATCACGTCTGATTTTTGACTTTAGAGTGGCTGGCACCTTTTGTTTTAACTATGCAGGAAGACATTGGTTGCCTCGAGAAGGCTGCTTTGCATGTGTGATGCTGAGTAGCATCAGTCGAGTGATCTTAATCGGTTGTCTATAAGTCTTGGAGCTGGTGTATTGCGTTTTCACGCCATCATTCTCAATATTTTTAGTTATTTCAGACCGCCCAGAAATATCCGTGAGCCATCTTTTATTTATTTATATCTCGCACTCTTTCCAATGACCCGGAAACCGTTCACTTCGCCCCGGTGTCCCATTACTTTTGTCCTAGGGGAGAGGTTTTCAGCTAATAATGGTTTTCAAGGGGTCGTTGGAAAGGGGTCACAGAGACCCATCTAACTGTGGAGTTTCACATTTAGAGTGACATATATTTTTTTTTAGATTTATTTAGATTCACCATACTTAGATTTAGATTTAAGATCATTTAAGGCAAATCCTCCATGTTGGTGAGGGCATATCACAGAACGCAGCCCCGCCCCCTGCTAAGCAACAGCCAATTGGAAACACGGGGTGTGGCCAGTTAGCATATCTTTTAAACATTCACTCAAAGACAGTAGTCGTTGCAGCGTAGCTTTCAGGACTGCCTCCATTTTGGTTATGATTTTTGCGGCTAATAGTGCATGAAGAAGCCGCTTCTTCTCTTACATTATTGGTGGTTTGGACTATCGCCACCAACTGTTACCGATGTGTGGAGCCTGCCATTCACTTCACCGGCTACACACAGCAAACAGGAGGAGAGCATAAAGAGACAGGACAACTAGTATTGAGTTCAAAATTAGTTTATTTATTTAAAAGGTGTATTTCTGTGTAAAGTTATCCTAGTGTTATTACGGTCCCGCCCACTCCCTCTTACATTTTTTCCAGTCCCGTCCCGATCATGTTATTAATAGTGATTTTGTTTCCCATCCCGCGGGATTCCAGAAAAAATTGTCAGCCTCTAATACACACACACACACATATATATATATATGTCATGAATATTCAACCCCTTCACCCCGAAAGACATGATAGTGATGTGGATGAAAGAATGGAAACAAGACAAAAAACTCAATAAACAACATTCAGTCAATAAATGTATTGATTTTAACAACAACTTGACAACTTGGAAGATATAAATGAAAAACGTAACTCAACACGTGCCTGTGCAGCATTAATGAACCCCCCGCTTCAGGACTTTGTGGAGCATCCTTTAGCTTTTATAACACCTAACAAACATTCCCGGGAAGTGTGGACAAGCTCCCGATGCCTCTGGCCCAGAGCCTTTTATCATTCTTCACCTGCAAAAGCCTCCAGCGCCACATCTGAGGCAATAGAAGAATCATTATAGAGCTTAGTTATGTACAGCTCCACTTCAGCGGGTTGAATATTGATTGCAACTATATACATAAATACAGCTGGAGGCAATATATACATATATATACAGTCCCCTCCAAAAGTATTGGAACAGCAAGGCCTATTGCTTTATTTTAGCTGTACACTGAAAGCATTTGGGTATGACATCAAAAGATGAATATGAGACAAGAGATCAGTATTTCAGCTTTTATTTCCAGGTATTAACATCTAGATCTGTTAAACAACTAAGAAGATAAAACCATTAGTTTGAACCCACCCATTTTTCAAGTGAGCAAAATTATTGGAACATGTGACTGACAGGTGTATTTCATTGCCCAGGTGTGTCCTATTACATTGATTATTTAAACAATAAGTAGTACTGAATGTCTACTCTCAGGTTCAGCTTTGGGTTTTGCCTGTGCAGACTGCTTTTATAATTAAAAAGGTGTAACCAACATGAAGACCAGAGAGCTGTCTATGGGAGAAAAGCGAGCAATTTTGAAACAAAGAGAGGGCGGAGAGTCAGTCAGAGACATTGCACAAACATTAGCCATAGCTAGTACAACTGTTTGGAATGTCCTGAAGAAGAAAGAAACCACTGGTGTTGTAAGCAACAGACGTCAAACTGGTAGAACAAAGGAAAACATCAGCAGTTGATGACAGAAGCATTGTGAGAACTGTGAAGAAAATCCCTAAAACAACAGTCAATGACATCACCAACAACCTCCAGAGGGCAGGAGTGAAGGTATCACAATATCACAAAAGTACAGAGGCTACACCAGAAGATGCAAACCACTCATTACCAATAGGACCAGATTGGAATTTGCCAAAAAGTACAGAGACAGGGCTCAAAAGTTCTGGGACAGAGTTTTATGGACTGATGAGACAAAGATGAACCTTTACCAAAGTGATGGAAAGGCTAAAGTATGGAGAAGGAAAGGATCCGCTCATGATCCCAAACACACAAGCTCTTCTTTGAAGGACGGTGGAGGTAGTGCTATGGCTTGGGCCTGCATGGCTTCTTCTGGGACGGGCTCAGTGATCTTTATTGATGATGTAACACATGATGGTAGCAGCAAAATGAACTCAAACATTTTATCTGTCAATTTAAAGAGAGATGCAACCAAACTTGATTGGGAGATCTTTTATCATGCAGCAAGACAACGACCCAAAACACACTGCCAAAGCAACCGAGGTGTTCATCAGTGGAAAGAAGTGGAAGCTTTTATACTGGCCAAGTCAATCTCCAGACCTAAACCCTATTGAGCGTGCATTTTACCTGCTAAAGAGGAGACTGAAGGGAGAAACTCCCCAAAACAAACAACACCTGAAGAGGCTGCGGTGAAAGCCTGGAAAAGCATCACAACAGAAGAATGCAAAAGTTTGGTCATGTCAATGGGTCACAGGCCTGATGCTGTCATTGCAAGCAAAGGATGTGCAACTAAATATGAAGAATTATTCAATTTAATTCATCTTAAGTCTATCTGTTCCTATACTTTTGCTCACCTAAAAACTTTGTGTTCTGTTACAATGTTATCGTCTAAGCTGTTTAACAGATCTACATGTAAATACCTGGAAATAAAAGCTGAAATACTGATCTCTTGTCATATTCATCCTTTGATTTCATACCCAAATGTTTTCAGTGTACAGCTAAAATAAAGCAATAGGCCTTGCTGTTCCAATACTTTTGGAGGGGACTGTATATATATATATATATACTTGGACTGGGCATGTCAAGACATTATGCATTTGATGCCAACAGCTACTTTATCGCACGCTTTTATAAAATCCCAACCCAGCATGAGGATGAGGGGGTGTGGCAGACGAGAGGGCGTGGCCAACGAGGCCTGGGTGTCACAGAAGTAAAAATAAAATGTGCAGAGGATCTGCAGTTTCCGCATTAGTGCGGGGTTTCAGTCAGAGAACAATTATTAGTTCGGTTCTAAGAAAAAATCTGTGATGGACTGAAGCCGCGACTGATGAACGTTAAAGTTGGGGAGGAGGGGGCAGTATTCCAAAGACTGAACTCAGGGGGTAAAGGTAAGAAAATGGAGAAGTTTGGTTCTCCAGGGACTCGTCACGGGTTTGACATCCCTGGATTTTGGGCTTTGATGGAACCATGGCTTGTTTCTGAGAGCCAGAAGGTCATGGGCTTGCAGTCTTCCTGCCTTAAGCGGAGGTTATCATTGGGCCATTGGCTCACTTCGGTAACATCTGTATATTTGTTCAGTTTAAACTCAGACCGTCTTCAGGCTGAGATGATTTAGGAATCTGAGAGATACATTTAGAAAAAAACAGTGTTGCTCGTCAGGCAATGTAGCTCACTTCAGAAACGAGAGGTCATGGGATCAAACCCAGGGATTTAGCTTTAGGTCTTGCATGGCACAATTCATTTGAATGTCAAATATCCAAAAAATGATTAGAGTCTCAGGCCTGGCTCTGTAGCTCTTAGTTTAAGCTGTGGTCTCAAAAATAGAAGGTTGTGGGATCAAACCTGAGTCTTCAACACTTCATCTGAAAGTCAAATGGCCAAAAAGAATTGGCACCGCAGGCCAGACTCTATAGTGCACTTGTTTAAACTGGGGGTTCAGGTCTAGAAGGTCATGGGATCAAATCAGAGTTGTTTACTTTAAATCTTTCACGTCACATTTCTTCTGAAAGTGAAATGTCCAAAAAAAGTCTTGACTGCCATGGGGTCCAGTGGTAAGAGAGCCTCTTCCAAGACTGGAGGTTGCAGGTTCTAATCTAAGCATTTAGCTTTATGTTTCGACCATTAGCACTCATTTGCGAGTCAGATGCACAAAAAAAGGCCTGAAAGTTGTGGGATTCTCTGGCAAAGTGGTAAGACACTTGCCTACAAGACTAGAGGGCATGGGTTCTAATCTGTGCTTTTAGCTTTATGTTTTGAACAGTAGACCTCATCTGAAAGTCAAATGTCCAAAAAAAGGCCCAGTATCTGAGGGATCCTGTGGCTCAGTGGTTAGAGCAATGCCTCTAAGATTCCAAGGTTTTGGGTTTGAGTCCTGTCCTGTCCTGGGCAGGGGTCTCCACAAACACCAATACCGAACAAGGGGGCGGGGAACATTTGCTTCTGCCTCTTGCTTCTGAACTGCTGGCGTTATAGAGCCTGAAACCAGACACAGCAGGGGCATTTACTGTGGAAAAAAAGGCGTCGAACTTTTGAGACACTAGTAACGAACAAGTGTTTTTATGGGGTTTGTGTTTTTTTTTAACCTAAAAGTTCAACTGTCTTAAGTTTGTTCCCTCCAACAACCGCATGTTAGGCAAGATTTGAACCAAGACCCTCCTGTATTAGAGGCGAGGACTTTACCACTACCCCACTGAGTCTCTCACCATAACCAAGCTTTTTTTTGGGGGGGGGGTGGGGGGGGGGGTTCTTGAAGATTGGAAGTTTGGCAGAAGATACCAATGTAAGTTTTTTCCAGCAATAGAACAAGC
>JBBPDC010000109.1:37402377-37412377 GCA_037974485.1 Hemigrammopetersius urotaenia
TTTCTTTAATAAAGTCACGTTCTGCAATGGATCCTTGGCTCCCTGCCTGTGCATTCCAAGGTAGCTCCGGGATGGAGTTTAGCAGCTCCTCCCGTGACAGCATCTTTCTTTCTCTCTATCTTTATTTCAGTGGTTCCTCTCCTTCACACCCCCTTTGTGTGTTCCTTCTCTCTTCTTTGTTTGTTTCTTTCTTTCTTTCCTCCTATCAAGTTTGCTCAACTCACTATATTATTTTTATTAGAAAACAAAACGATCCACCCTTTCACCTGCACTCGTTTCATTGTGCCACTATTTCTCTCTCTTCCTCTGTCTTTGTCTCTCTCTTTTTCTCTACTTCAACTCCATCTATACTTTTGTCTCTATATTTGTCTGTCTTTATCTCTATTTCTCCCTCTCTCCATTTATGTCCATCATAACTCTACCTCCCTCTCTCCTTCTCTTTTAAAGTAAAAAGACATGTTACAGTCATAAGAAGTGTAAATCTAAGGCAGTCATGCTGTTTGTAGCTCCTCCCAATAAGAACCTTGAAAATGAAAGATCAATAATAAAGAGATGTAGGTGTTGCTTAAAGTTAATTCTACAGAGGGATCTTCTCACAAACTGTAAACAGTGTAAGCATTCTTTCAACTGGGGTTTGAGGCCCATACCACTTTTGAGATCCTTTTAAAAGCTCCCTTTAGAATATATGTAAAATACCTATTTTCTGATTGGCTGCCCTGTATAGTGGTCCATCTACAAAGAAGTCTGGGCTGAAACCCTCCTTAAGACTTGGACTGACGGGACTAATCTGCTTTATGCCAAATGGATGTAATTGTGCCGGCAGTGACATCACAACAACAACTGAACTCAACAGCGGCTGTTTTTGTTTCCATACACGATCTGCGTGGTTTGAAGATGGAGCAGTATGTTTAGAAACCAATTTTTCAGTGATATAGGCCCTTTAAATGTTTCATTTATACGGTATGAGTGGAAACGCATCTGGAGTTCGGCATTTCTCCAGCCAGAATGAAAAAAATAGGCATTTTTCTGAAAGCACTTTGTGTCAAGCCAGTCAGCAGATTAGACCCATAAATGCACATGGTGTAAAGCCTTGGCAAATTAAAGGGCCAATTTAACCTGGGGATTGGAGTCATTAACTAAAACGTGTGATTCACTTTGGGCAGGAATCGAAAGATGAGTGACGGGTGTAATTGGCAGCTGATGCAAACAAAGGCAAAGTGCTGTTAAACGGTAACTTATGAACACTCATTCACTTTCGATTAATAATGCATTAGCTTTATGTCGGTCTAATGGAGAGTCACTCTCTTATAGCTTTCCATAATGAAGCGTAACAGAGCATTGTTTATGATCATGTGAAGGCAGAATCTCCTGGCAATACCTCAGCGCAAAAGCTGGAACCTTTTAAGAACGTTAAAATCTCTGTAACAATAGAGCTCCGGTTTTAGCTGGCTGATGTAGCGTGTGGCACTAAAGGAACACAATGGCTTTCAGACAAAGCACTTCTCCTCAGCAGTGCCCAGCCATTAACTTAATACCACCCCACTCAAAACCCTTCAAAGTCCAGAAACATAGGCCTCGCACTTGACACTCACTGATTTTTTCACACTGAATTCTATTGAATTCATGCAAAAATCTGTTACAAATACAACACTGTACTAAAGTCTTGAGCCGCCCCTTATTTCTTTACATTGTGCTTTCTTTAAAGTCATCTTCTTGGTGCCAAAAAAATCTTGGAGTAGATTAAGGCCCTGTCCACACGTACACAGGTATTTCTGAAAACGGAGGTTTTTCTCTGCGTTTTGGCCTTTCGTCCACACGTAAACGGCGTTTTGGGTCAGAGTGAAAACGTAGGTTTGTAAAAACTCTGGCCAAAGTGGCGATTTTTGAAAACTCCATTTCTGCGTTTGCGTGTTGACAAGAAAAACGAAGATTTTGAAAAATGAGACCGTTTCGCGTTTACTGTGCGCCACTCATATAACGTCATCGTATGCGCCTTGGTTGTCATCTAAAATGCCGGACGTGTACAAAATACTGCGGCTCTCAACCGCGTTAGAAGTGTTGGTATGTTTGTACAGCGCGGAGTTACTGTCCGTCCAGTATGAAGGGTGAGAGACTTTAGCAGAGAGTAGAGAGAGAGAGAGAGACAGAGAGATATCCAGTATGATGGGCGAGAGACTTTAGAAGAGAGTAGAGAGAGAGAGAGAGAGATATCCAGTATGAAGGGCGAGAGACGTCAGAGTCAGCTTCGGATGCAATTGCAGTCAGCACAGACACCGTCTCTGCACTGCGCCCGCCGCCAAAGTCGGCGCCAGCTTTGGACGAGACCTGAGGGGTATTCCATGAAACAGGATTAAGGGAAAGTCTGGCTAATTTCAAAGCAAAGTAAGTCAGACTTTCCCTTAATCCTGTTTCATGGAATATCCCCCGGTCGGAACAGCGGTTGGTGGTTTGTCTACCAGAAACAGGTAATGATGCTCCACCTCTAAGGCTTCTGATTGGTCACCAATGCTATACGGTTTAAGGTTATATCGCCACCTGCTGCCTTGGCATGCTCTTGACAGCGTTTTTTGCGATTGTGTGTGGACGCGATTTTTTTGAAAAACAAAAACGGAAAATCTCTGTTTTCAGAAACACCCGTGTACGTGTGGACACGGCCTCAGACAGGGGTTGTCAGCTACATTTGTCCAAAGGCCAGAGTTTTTTCTCGGCAGACACTGCGAGGGCCAGATGCTCTCCTAAAATAAAATACAATTAATATTGTATCTTACGTAATACATTATTATTTGATATATTAATTTTCCTTCCCAATTTCTGTTATTTTTAAATTTTTTAATTGTTAACAGACTCATATTACATGAAACTTAGAAACTGGTTGAAACAAACTCCGATATTTCATGGTAAACACACGGACAATCAAAATCTCATATCTGCAGCTAAAAGTCACTTCCATGCGCCGGTGGATTACTGACAGATCGAAGGCTTGTTTCATTTGATTTAGAAAAAAAATATATGTAGGAACTTTCGTTCCCTCCTCACTAGGCTATTCCTGATTCAGTACTATCAGAGGAATATAGGGAGGACTCCCACTCTCAGGACACTTTACATTATTTATCAGACGCTTTTATCCAAAGCGACTTCCAATTCCTAATTACAGGGGACAGTCTCTCCCTGGAGCAACTCGGGGGGTTGAGGGGCTGAGTCTTGCTTAGGAACCCATTGGCGGTGTGCGGAAGGTAGGATTCGAACCCATGACCTCTTGGTCTAGAGGCAAGTATCCTACCCACTACGCCACCACCACCCCACTTCCACAGGCGAGTGCAGAATCTCGCTCCATAGACGTCCATTCATTTTCTATCCGGGGGCCGGATGTGGCCCGTGGGTCGCCATTTGATGATCACTGCTCTGGCAGTGAACGAACAGGTTAACGTAAGCGACGTGAACATGATTTGGATGTTAAACATTAGTTCCGTGTAACGATCCCCCAGGTCTCGCACCCCACACTTTGAGAATCACTGCTCTAAATGATTCTGGCAAGGCCATGAACAAAGAAGTGACGCCGTTAGTGAAGGCCCGTCTTAGAGTTGGCAGTGCAATCGCCAGGGCGCTATGCTATGCAAATGCTGGGGGAGCTAATGCATTTGAATAAAAACGGAACAAAACCCACAGCAATACGAAATACAGTTCAATGCTTGTTATCCTATTTATTCTCAAAAGACTTTGAAGTGAATTAAGGGTCGCATTAGCACTTTGCACACTGAATAGCCAATAGCGAAACGTATTGTCAAAAGGACACGCTCAGATTTAACACTGAACTGCATGCTCTGATTAAAGATTAAAGCTTAGCTGCAAAGCTATCTGGTGGACAATCATTTGGAAAGATTTGACAACATTTGGGACCTTTTCTTATGTGGCCGAAACATAAATTTCACTGTTAAAAATGGTTGGATATGTGTAGATAATAATAACAAAAATAATAATAGTTATAATAAAAACAGCTACTAGTTTTTAATATTTTTAACCACGTTTTTGGCGCTTTTCGTCTTTCAGTTGGCCTTATCTGCTTGCTTACAGTTCTGAACACTGCTGTCTACTGGAGTCGATCAAATAAATTAACATGTTGCATAAAGAACTGCAGATCATTCACCAATTTACACACATTCATGTGTGTCAGGCGTAGACCCCAAACACAGCTCGCGGAAACCCAGTGTCTCGTGCACGTCCCGTGACACACACACACACACATATACACGCACATTCCACAAAAATCTCTCCGTACGTGCTCAAGCTGATAAGAGCGACGCGTGTTCTGACAAGCGCGCGCGAGCCCCACCCCTCAAAAACATTTACTACCTAAAGCAGGAAGCAAAACACTCTCACGCACGAGCACAAACGCGCGCGACAGCGCTTGTGCTGAGGGAGCAGCAGCAGCGGCGGCGGCGGCGGCGGCAGTACCCGTGACCACGGTACGTACCAATAAAAAACACTCATTTTAAAACACAAAAGCTGCCTTAGGACACACTCAGAACGGTGTACGTGATAACAGAGACTCGTTACTCTTTGCTGGCGACTAATGTGTGTATTCAGCTGCAGCGTGTTGCGTGGGAGGTGCACGTTAGCGACACGAAATCGAATCTATATATTGGTCTTGATCGCATCAGAGGGGGCAGCGAAGCGTATCGGCCCCCTGTGGTTCTGGCCTGCTGAGGAACACGCATCGTGCTGCGCTGCTGCTGCTGCTTCAGGATCCTTCTGCTTTCCATTGAGCACAGCAGCAGTAGTGTCGCAACTTCCGGAGCATGGCGAGACCACACACACACACACACACACACACACACACAAGTAGTATTAAACGTCCCCATCATAGCTAAATACTTCTCCCAGCTAAAACTGAATATGAAAGCTTAGCACTTAGCTGTGTAATGCTAATTAAACATCTGCAGTGCTTGTTCTTATGCAACTATGAGAAATGTACTTTTGTAGGAAATGAGAGTATAACTTCAATTCATTTGCACTAATCCTTGTTATTGTTGCTAGTGATTGTGTTCTGGCATATCGAGGGTCAAGTTGCTGTAGCCTCTCAGATGTGTGTGTGTGTGTGTGTGTGTGTGTGTGTGTAAGCCTATAATCATTGATCAGGAAGGATAGTATAGTGCAAACTGCTTGTTAACATAATTAGCATAGCAGGGAACCTATAAGTGATAAAATAAAGAAATTGGCCACAGTTTCTTACAGCCCTGTTTGGGAGGCTGCTGCTCACCTGTGCAGGCCCACTTCCTCGTGTAGGATGACTAAGCCCGTTTCTGCAAGGTGTGGCAAAGAAACTAACTCTACCAGGAAAACGCTAGTTGCTGGACGTCAGTCGTTCTCCCTTGCTAGCCCTCGCATTGCTAAAACCTAAACAGGATGTTCATTAGAGAGGCCGATAATAGTTTAGGTGCAGCTTGGATATATTTGAGTATATATTTTACACATAATGTAAATTTTTTGGAGGGGGATCCCAATTTTTTCCAAATTTTCCCAGTGTAGTTCTATACAGCCCACAAGAAACTTGAAGGCATTGATGGCTAAAGACAAGAAATGATCTAGGATTACTGCATTTGTCTACGGTGTCCTGTTGCTCACCAACCCGCCCCGACTGACAAAATTAAAATTAAAATACAAAATGCCCCCCCCTCTGTGCCCTCACCCCTACCTCCTATTCCCACCAAGATCCAGAGGAAACACTGCTGCCATGTTGTTACACGACAACACATTTTTTCATGTACAGTACATTCCAAGGGCACCTGCGTGAAAAACCGTGGTGTAGGGTTTTGGTTAAAAAAAAAAAACACTGAAAAATGACTTTTTATAGTGTAAACCCTAAACCCCCAAATATGCTACCAAAACTCTTTAATTTCATTTTTAATTCAGTTCAATGCATTACCCTTAAAGAAAATATAAAGGTAAATAAAAAAGCAGAATCAGAAAACTGTATTGCTTAAAAAAAACATTAGCATTAGCGGTTAGCATTAGCAGTCTTGTACACAAAAGAAAGCTTGAAATAACTCTCTCTACCCACATGTTTAGACAGAGCACAGCTTACTAATACTAAATACACTGAGATCACTGTTAAACATTGGGGGCGGGGTGTTAAACACTAAAATACGAGGACAAGACACGGAGCAGTCATGCTACATGCTGCAGCAGCAGCTTCTTCTTTTTATGGCGGTCGACAACTTTTCAGTGTTTTACAGTTCGGTTCTCCATGTTCTCCGCGAGTGCCGATCCGCGTAAAACTGTGGGGCTACTGTATATTATCTTATGCTTGTGGGAATATTTCAGTAGAATATCGATAATTATGTGAGCCATGATAAAGGTTCGGGGAATTATCACAATATTAGAAGATTACAATTAGTGCTGGGCGATTTTATCGATTAATTCGAATTTACAGTTGTGACGATGTGTTTTTATGGAAATCGATTTTATTACTTATTTTACACGCGCGCGACGCACCGTTCTACACGGGGAAATTAGCGTAGCGCACCCAAACACTGTAGCAGTGTTTGTGCCCAAGAAAGGTCTTATTACATCTGTAATATGGAATTGGTTTGATTTTATGCCATCGGACACAGATCAAACAAGTCCTGTGTGGGACAGCTTAAGCAATGCTAGCGTTAGCCATGTAAGCTAGCAGTGCCGTTTCAGACTCTGTGCGGAACGGCTGTACTGTGTATGTACTGTATATGTATGTGTGCATGAGTGTGTTTTAGTGCGTGGTTTGGTTTTGTGCAGTTGGGCACAGGCCAGACATGCTTCAGTAGTGCAGCCACTCTCTCACACCACCCATGCTACACTGTCGCACGATTAGATTTGGGAATTTCGGCTCTTTTTAAGGAGTCGGATCATTTGGGTCAGATACACAGAGACGCGGCATTCCCTGTGTTCCCAGTTCACATCATACGGCAGCGCAGGGCCAGAGCGGCGTGTGCAGTAATGCAGGTAGACGTGGTTTTCTGATGAAAACACAGTAAGACATTTTATTGTCTGTGGTCAGAGTCAAAGAACCGACTCGCGTTTAACATCAATGTTGACAGATAGAGTTTCGTTTGAAACTATTCGCACAGCCTGGCAACCCACTGCAGCGCGTGTTCTAAAAGGTATGAAAATACATACAAAAATAAAGATTAAGTACACGAGAAACATAGTTTTACAACGTTTCAAACATGTGTATTTTTATCACATTTGACAGTTTATGGCTCCTAAAAAAGCCCTGCACTGTGGAAAAGCCAGGATTCATTAACATGCTAAAAGTTTTAGACCCAAAGTATGTGTCAGATTGAACTTTAAAAATAAATAAATAAATAAAGTTGAAACTTGTTTTGAACCATTTATTTGTCATCTGTAGTTTGATTTTGAGGAGGGGAGGGCAAAATCGATTAAAATCGAAAATCAGATTTATTGTGGAAAAAAATCGGCGATTTTATTTTCAGGCCGTATCGCCCAGCTCTAATTACAATATTCTGTGATCGGATAGCATGAACAGACGAAGTTGTAATGTAACATGTAAAGTTGTGCTTCTTTTAAAAGCACTGTTTTTAATAGGAGTAGGGGAATGACTGAATTAAAGGAATGAGGCAGTCATGCAATCGCTGGTTCTTGTGTAGGTGTAGTTGCTACGGCTACTGTTGTTTACAGTCTTTTTCTGATCCTTGCGGTTGATCAAGTGCTGATACCTCTGGCATTCATTGAAAAACAGACTGGCGTAATCTATGAAAATGATGTAATATACTCCTTTTCCTTTGATGGGTGTGTATTTAATAGCATGTATGAACATTTGTTTTGGTGGGCATTTCTCAGCCTCATCCTCACAAACTACGTTTTCACTTCTGCAAGATCGTTTCCTGTTTATTAGACTGAATATCACCTTTACAGTACAGTGGAACAATAACACACACACACACACACCAGGGCTTCAGGTGGCGACTAAAATGGCCGCCAATGCGACTGGATTATTTATTTTGCAACTAGTTTTGTCAATTATGCGACAAATTAAACGTACAAGAGAAATGACGTTGTATAATTGTTTGCAGATATGTTCAACCCGAGTCTGTCTTTCTCACTAAAAATGTAGTAACATTGTCCCATGATTGTAGTGAGACTCGATCAAAAGCTGGTCTTCAGAAATTTGTCTCTTTTTGAGGAGTCGGATCATTTACCAAAGAACCGACTCCTTCGTGACCGGCACGACTATCGAGAACAGTGCTGACAGATAGAGGTTAGTTGGGAACGTGTTCTAAAATATAAGAAAAACGGGTGTGTGTGGGTGTGTGTCTACGGGTGCGCGCGCGCGCGCGTGTGTGTGTGTCTCTACGGGTGCGCGTGTGTGTGTGTGTTTGCGTGTATCTCTACGGGTGTGTGTGTGGGTGCGTGTGTGTGTCTATGTGTGTGTGGGTGTGGGTGTGTGTCTACAGGTGCGTGTGTGTGGGTGTGTGTGTGTGTCTACGGGTGCGCGCGTGTGGGTGTGTGTGTGTGTCTCTATGGGTGTGTGTGTGGGTGTGTGTGTGTGTCTACGGGTGCGCGCGCGTGTGTGTTTGCGTGTGTCTCTACGGGTGTGGGTGTGTGTGTGTGTCTACGGGTGCGCGCGTGTGTGTGTGCGTGTGTGTGTGCGTGTGTGTGTGCATGTGTGCACTCACTGAGAGACAGGCGTGCTAGAGAGGACATACATGCACCAGTGGTGTAGGCATTAGTCTGTCACTGCCTCTTTTCTGTTGCTAAAGAGACATCATTAAAACCCTGACATGCTTGAAGTCCTCCTCGGAAAGCAAGGCCGGTTGTGCCAATGTGGACGCCTTGCTTTTGAGGCGTGTGGAAGCGACAGGGATCCCAGATCTGTGGCTGATGGGTGCAGCGTTGTCGAGGATTGTGAAGTCCCATTAGAGATTATTGGATGTCATGATAAGCGAGAGTTGGATGGCATGTCACATCCTTCACATGCTTTCTGTGGCATTGCCAGGTATCAAATGTGCAACGTCTCAGAAGATAGGGTCAATGCTTGGGAGCCCCAGGTAGTAGCTATTTTTGAAGCCTGAATTTCGTCTGTACCTCTGTCCTTTGACATCTAGTAGGCCTATGCCCAAACTGACTGTACATAGCAAAGGTTATAAGAAACATAGTTCTGTGCTTCTGTTCAACTCAATAACTGGTTCTACTCACCTCTGTAATGTTTTGGGAGGGCGAGAGAGTGGAGGGGTGAGTCACCTTAAAAGAGTGTAGCAGCGAGAAAGTCTTGGGGGTAGTATTGTGACGCACTGGCTGCTGAAAAGAAAACAGACTTCAAGACACTAAAGCTTAGGTCAGTAATAAAAAATGTCACTGTTGTGGTTTTTAATTAAAAATAATCGGTCTATGAAGACGTGTTTAAGCACTTTATCCAAAGCGTCTTCCATTTCCTACCTACAGGGGGCAGTCTCTCCCTGGAGCAACTTGGGGTTAAGGGTCTTGCTCAGGGACCCAGTGGTGGTGCTGAAGGTAGGATTCGAACCCATGACCTTTTGGTCCTGAGGCAAGTATCCTACCCACTGAGCTACCCCCACATCCAGCTGTTCCGCACCCATAGCCTGCTGCTAGCCTCAGGGCTGCATCATATTGGGATGGGGCAGAACATGTTAGCCCATCATACATAGTCTGGGCTAATTTAACACTATCCTTAGTGACCTTGGACTGCCGCAGATGAATATCATTAACCCCTACATAAAACTGTCCTCTCATACATATGGCGAGCTAGCAGCTTCAGGTTCCCTGCCCTAGCACCCGGAATACACCAACAGAATACACCGGAATACACTACAGTAGCTGGTGCTGGAGTGTCGAAGACATGAATCACCTATAACCAGAGCTGTTTCGACTCTAAAACCTTCTCTGTCAGATATGTAACTAACGAATACTTCACACAAGTAAACATCTCGCTAGCACTAGTGCTGGAGTAAGAGACTGAAAATTTTATCGGACCAGTCTCTCTTCT
>JBBPDC010000109.1:37484705-37495955 GCA_037974485.1 Hemigrammopetersius urotaenia
CAAGTGTAATTTAACCACAATGAACGTGTAATTTAACGTTTTCTTTAAGGTACTTACACTTGAAAAGAGCCGCGTCTTCGTTTTCCGCCATTCGGCCGGAAACAGTAGGTCATCCGGGTACTTCTCGCCTACTGTTTTTCGAATACTATGAATTAGGACATACTAATCGCCTCACATACTGTTTTCGCATGCTATATAGTAGGGAAGTGTGCGATTTCGGACGCAGCCAGTGTCCTCTTTCAGCAGGTTAACTTCCTGTACACCACTGCGAAGTTGTTAATGCTAATGCTAACGCTAATGTTTTTTTAAGCAAAAAAGTTTTCTGATTCTGATTATTTATTTACCTTTACAGTTAAAATGCAATTAAAGTGTTCTGGGAGCATATTTTGGGGCATCTTTGGGGTTTACACTATAAAAATAGGCAATTTTAGGCATTGTTTTTACCAAAACAACAGGGTTTTTCAATATACGCGGGTGCTCTTGGAACGTAACCCCCGTGAAAAGTGGAGATTACTGTATTTCATATTTGTTTAACCGTTAATCCATGACTTAATTTAATTACCTGAGAGTGCCACCTTCTTGCAAGGCCTCTCGCTTCATTGCTTCCTTATTCACCCAATCTCCCGAGTTAGGAATGAACTCTTCCTTCTGTGCCAGGGCAACCACCAGCCTTCTCAGCAATATCTTCTGGAAACAGGCTAATACACACATACAGCGATATACATTACAGGACACTGAAATAACTGGCGCTCAGTAATTAAAGAAAAACTGTAATTGAAGAAATAAACTGACCATTATTGATCCTTGGGTCATTTCCCAGAAGGTCAAGAAGAATACACATGCGCTTCATACTCCTCGAAGTTTTATTAATAGGGTCTCTCAGTAAAGAAACAGCTTTCTGAGTACAGGACATCACCAGGGACAAACTGCGGAGGTATGCAGATTCCTCCTGCTAACAAAATACACAAAACACCAGTCAAATATAAGTTAACAATTAATATAGCAATGGATATTTAGGTTTAGAGTATTGGTTAAAAAACGTTACCGATTGGCATTCTTCCATTGAACTCTCTGGGTCTTCTGAGACATCTTCTACATCTATTAGTACATAATTGTAGCTCATTAATTCAGTATAATCAGTGACACCTTTCTTAATGCTACCTATCCTTGGAATACACACACCACGGACCATTGAATAACATTAAAAAGCAATACGTATTAAAGCAATATTTGTTGACAATTTATACAAACGATCGGATTTATGGAACATTGGGGCTATTAACTAAAGTGGCTGACACTTGCTGTATTTGTAATGAAGCATCATACCCAGTTAATAGAACTTATAATTTAGATACCTACTTACGAACTTCACCTAACTGGAAGCATGTGTTCTTCCACCTGTTTCTCAGATTTTTCCCTTATTATTTGTCACATAAAGTAACAACTAATGTAACAGCTAATGGGTATTATCCAACCTGACTGTCTTGGCTGGGAGAGGAGCTTGCTGATAGGCGTTCCACAGAAAACAGAGAGATCCAAGCTCATGTCATCAGAGTCTCTGAGGTCATCTATATGCACCGAGAGCCATGCACCTTTAACAGAGAGTAACATGAGGCGAAACCAACACAGGCACCATGTTTATTTCAGAAAGGAGTTTTACTGACCTCCTTGGAAACCAATATATTTATTGCCACTTGCGATCCTGGAGAGCTTTGTGATAAAGACAACATAACGGTTGCGATCTTCGGACCGAAGTTCATTCATGGTGCAGTATCTGAAGACACATATCGATAGACACGAGGTCAAGATGTGCAAATACTTTGCTGGATTGCGAAATGTGTGAAGACTTTGTCTAAGCTTCAAAAGAACTAGAACCAACCATACCAGGTTCATAAAACACATAGGAGAGGAACACTACTTTCCCCAATATGGAGAAAACAACTCACTTTGCTGAAGCAATGAGCTCATTTTTGCAGAGCGATTCCTCCATGTCTGTCTGTACCAGCAAGATGTGGCAGGACAGATGTGAATTCTGCAAGAAGCTTCTGAAAATGACAACAAATGAGCACAAAATAATGTAGTTCATTCTTGGCAAACATGAAAGTCAACTGGTGTTTGTGGAATACAGTAATCCCCCGGTTTTATGCGGATCAGATTCAGTCACATGCGGATTTTTTCTGAGAACCAAACTCTCCACAATACGCGAAAAATCCCCACAATAACGCAGAAATTTTTCTTAAATTTGAATACGGGTTTACCTTTACATTTTTTTTAAGGGTAATGCCTTAAACTGAGTTTGAAATGACATTAAAAGTGTTCTGGGAGCAGATTTGGGGACATATTTAGGGTTTACACTATAAAAATAGGCATTTTTAGGCATTTATTTTTACCAAAACACAACAACATGGTTTTTCACTATACGCGGGTGCTCTTGGAACGTAACCCGTGCAAAAAGCGAGGGATTACTGTATATCAGAATGTATTTCTGTATAGATGCAGTGTATATGATACACAAATCCACTATATTAAATAAAAGCTTATAACCTTAAGTGCTAAATGTGAGTTACAGGCACCTAAATGTACTTTTTCATTTACATACAATTACATTTTAACCTGAATGCAGTTTGAAACAAGATGAAGATGTACCGAATATTCCGGCAGAAAGAAGCCTCTGTGTCAAACTGGTGCAGAGAGAGTAAAAGCAACTGTTCCATGGACAAGCCCAAAGCCTGGGTCATATTGCGCAAGTCGGCCTTAGTGAGCAAACTGGAGAAGGTGGTTACCTGTATGAAATACAGAGGTAGTTTAAATGTAATTAGGTGGTACCATAATGAACATCTATGAACAGTTTTTGGAATTTTTTGTCAAATGTTCCTCACCTCTATGAATCTGCTTGTCTCTTTATCATTCTTCTTCAAATGTCTGGCCATGAAGTCTCTCAGGGAGCGGTGGTCTGGCTGGTGGAAGTAGAGTCTCTGAAGCTTGTCTACTTCTTGGTGTCCCAACCGTGTGTCCTTTAGCCTCAGCACAGAGTCTGGAGTGGCACATCTTAACAAAAAGTGCTTGGCAAATTCATAGAGTTCCTCCTCTTCATCCTTGGCTTCATTTGGGTCTTTGGGCTTTTCCGTCTCAAGGTCACCTGGATCTATCTCCATTTCCTCGGACTTGGCGATCGCGCCATGGACCTCGTCTTCCATTTCAACTTCAGTCGCCTCGTGGCTATCATCTACATGCATGAGAGCAAGTCCTTTATCGTTCTCATCAGGGGGAATCATCGGCTCCACATTAGACTGAACGCTGCTGTCTACTATTTCACTTTCCTTGTCATCACCAGGTGTGGTCTGATGAGACACAGCTTGCTCTCCTTGTGCCAGATTGTCTTCCATGGGATCCTCTGTGCTCACAGACAGGCCGCTCTCCTCTAAGGACATTGTGATTAAGTCGCCGTTTATTGTAGAAACATCCGTGACTACAGGAACATCTTCCACTTTCTGGAGGTCTTGTATTTTTCTTACTTCCAAGGCTTGCAGGAGAGCACTGGCACAAGCATCTCCATGAAACCCAACAAAGGCATCTGTTGGGCTAAAATCTGACACTGTCGATGTAGTGTGTGAAAATTCATGCACCCAGTTCCTGAGTTTTGCCAGAACTCTGCATTGCCAGGGTGTCAAGTCTGTGCTCCTGTCTACTTTGTGCTTCTCCAGTCTGTTTTTAAGTGGAACCGGAAACTTGTCGTAGACTTTCTCTTGGTCTTCAATCACGACCAGTCTAAAGTCTCTGTGCACTCGACACTTCACTCTGTGGGACCCTAGTCCCAGGTCAACATACCGCTGCCCACTGAAGTAAACATAGTACTGGTTTAAGGCATCGTACAGGCTCTCGTATAGATTAAGAAGGTTCAAGAGGATGACGGTCCGACCGGTCTCCATGCATGTCTTGACTCGACTCACGTTGCGGCAAATTTGAGCGTACTCCTGGTCCTTGGGAAATCCCGAACCAAACACAATTTCTGGACAGGAATATGCACCCTTGGAAAAAATATACTGCTGCACAATGTACAGAGCAGCGTTGTTTGTAGTGAGCAGCAGAAGATAGCGGCTCTCATTATCCTTGTTGTGGTCAAGGTTTTGTTCAATCATTTTCAAGGTGCTTGTCCCGCAGACTTCGTGTGTGTTCAAGAACAGATCTTGGAAATGCTCAAGAGGATCAAAGTTGTTTCTTTGACCACTAAAATTTCGCAGCACTGCCTCAACCAACTCACTGTCAGTGGGATCATGGTCTGTATTTTTCACTGTGGCGAAAATCATTTTCACCAGGCTGTAATAATCTCTGAGCCCGAAGAATTGGTCCTTGTCATTTTTACAGACGCTTGAAAAGCCCTTCGCCAATTTCGGCAGGAGATGCTTGATTCTGAGATGAACAGACTTGGAGGATGAACAGATGCCTTTGGCCGTCTCCACTAACTCATTCTCACTTGGATCCCAACGAGATACAAAAATCCCTCTGTTCATCTTCGCTGGATCAAGAGCCCAGTTTGAGATTCCAACAAAGCCCACCTTCATGTGTGGATCTGGCTGTTCATCGTCAATGCACCCATCCTCCAAAAGTGGGTGCAGGGTTTTGAGTGGCATCTGCGGAGAGTCTTCTGCCAGTCCTATCTCATCCAACACCACAACGGATACATACTCGTCTAGGATTTTGCCCTTTTGAAAACGAGCACAGTTCCTGAAAGTTGCAATGATCCCATCTGGACTAGAGTGAGGACTGCACTGGAAAGACACCATGTGTATCTCTTTCAGCTTCTTGAACAAATCACAGTGTGAAGCCTGCCTTTGCATGGCATCTGCCACAACGGTTTTGGCAAGAGATTTAGAACTTCCTGGCTTGCCAACCAAAAAGAGTGGAATCCTCAGCTCGATGCAGACTACCATGAGAAAGACATTTTCTTTCAAGGCTGAGTTTTTGGCTATGGTTTCTCTCATTTTAATATTTTCGAGAAAGAAGTCTTGGCACGAGGATATCTCATGCTCCAGAGCCTCTTTGGAGTTCAGTGGAGGAGGGAAAAACTGGCTCACAGTGGAAAGATATGGTTCTCTGCATTCAAGCGATGGATAGTAGCAAACACCCAAAGCAAGAGCCAAGCATTTCAGGGTCATACCAACTGCGTCAGTGCACTGGCCATCTGGAAAAAGGTAGTCTCTGTGTTGGTAGAACCATACCAGCACCGTCATGGACCTCTCTACATCTCTAAGACTTACAAAACTGCACTCATCCACTCGACCACGCATGTAGCTTTGCGAGGCTGCCAAAACACTGGTGATCACGCACTTGCAATTAAGGGGCAAGTAGTATTCTGTCATTTGTTTCTGCACGATCTGTTGTATGTATGTGAGCTCTGTTGAATCCCCCAACTGTCCAAAATCCCATACAAGGGGTATCATACTTGGGGGTAACGGGTGAACACGGTATACAAGCTGGCGCATGGGAACTTTACCAAGGCGATCCTCTGTTTCATCAGCCTTCACCCTGTAGCCTAACCCTGCTCGTTCCAAGCGCCCAATCATTTCAGGGGTGTGTCTTCTGTAGGGATTGCAGGCAGCAATTATTTTCAGACCAGAATTTTTCCTCAAAGGAAACCCCTGAATGGTCATGTCACACAGCACCTCCTTGATGGCAAAGATGGCTTCTGTAGTGTTGGCCTCATCAAAAAACAAAATTGTGTCAAGACCGTGTTTGCGACTGTTTTCCTCTGCAAGGCTTTCTGCCTCCCTGACCTTCTTGTATATGGTGTCAGCAGTGGTTCCTCCATGGACCTTGACCAGCTTCATGTTTTCAACATCTCTACCTTCCCTTTGCAGGTCACAAAGGAACTTCACCAGTCTGGTTTTCCCACAGCCAGTTTCCCCCATAATGATGACTGGTATTTCACACCTGAACCTCATGTGAATGGCCAACATTTTCATGACATTGTCTGCAGTGAGCTCATATGTGGGGTCAGGGTCAAACTGTTCCTTTGCCCCAACCACCATAGAAATCTTTTTAAGTTTCCTTTCTCTCGGCAGCTGATCAAACTCTTCAGAGAAGGAAATCCTTTGTTCCTGAAGTGCAAAATGCAAATGCGGTGAAATCACATTTTCCATCAGAACTGTGCCGTTTTGTGGATCAATGGCATTAAGGGTGGCTCCCATTCGCTCCACATGGAAACCAAGGAAAGTCATGGTCAAGTGGTCTGCATTGAAGAATATATACGGATGTGACTGATTCTCCCATCGCTTTCGAATGGTTAGCCTGGCCAAAAGATCATCCCCAGACTCAATAACTTGGAGAAGAGAAGGGCTCTGGTCAGAGATGTCCAGGGAAGGAGATGCAAAGTCCCTAGCCATGTGTATCATGAATTTAACGATGAAGCCCTTGAAGCCACGCAAAGTGTCACCGAAAAAGTCTGGATTACAGAACCCAGAACTCTCACAGTCTTTCAGCTGCAGGTTAAGAAACCAAGTGAAGTGCTTCAATTCAGCCCACGATGGGTCCTTAAGGCCACAGTTTAACAAAAGATGATCAAGACAATCAACTGGATCTCCGTCTACAGTGTTGGCTTGATATTTGAAACGGTCCAAGTTCTCATTTCTGTTGAATCTCCTTAAATACTGGTAGGGTCTCTGAACACCTTCACTCTCAAATTCCTGAATATCCATCAGTGGGTCTAAGGATGATTTCTGAGCTCGATTTCTTCTTCTGAGCTCCAACTCTTTGACTTCTTTTGGTGGCCTACAGTGAACTGTCGGCAGCAAGTGCAGAAGTCCTTGGTTTGACTTAAAGGAAAAAAGGAGAATTAAACTAACAATTCATGAATAACATTAAAGAAAATCACCATTTGCACAATATCATTCATTATTACCAACACCAACGTCAACGTCCACAATAGTCAGAGCAGTTGAATGTTCTATAAAACAGTGCAATAAAGGAGAGGTGAATTTATCATAGTGCCAGCAAATTCCAAAGACATACCTCTTTATGATTCTGTCTGTGGTGAGCAGAATCTGGCACAAGTGCTTCAACTGCAATCAAGTGAGCTGTGTTTCTCCTCCAAAGTCTCCCTTTACTATCGCTCAGACATCCTAGGACAAGCAGTTTGAAGAGAAACTCCTCTAAACCACAGCGAACCTGTCAAACCAAAACTGAACTTTAATATCAAACAAAACGCAAAAACAGTGTCATTACTTTTCGTCATTCATATTAAAAGGGGTGCCACTGAAGAAAGAAGCAAAGATCACTACACAACCTACAGCTGCAGTGTCGATGTGTAAAAAAACAGGATCCTGCTCTCTCAGCGGTCTGAACTTCCCAGAAAGAGTCTGGACCAAGGAATCTATGTCAACATATGGTTCAATCAGTCGAACTGGCAGATAACTGGCTGCAGGAAACTTTGACTTAAAACCCTGGAACATCCGTGTAACGTAGAGTGATTTTCCTGCCAAGAGACAACCATGGTAAGTGAGAAAACAGATTTTTTTCTAAAGCAGAGATAAATATACATAAAGTTTCAGTTACACACCAACAGCTGGGCGTTTAGATGTAACCATCCAGGCGGAAACACCATCTGGGTAGACCTGCAAGTGACCACCATGAAATGGAACAGTCAAGTGACATCGGAGGTATTCTTTGGCCCTTTCTGCAGAAAGGCTCAATCCTCCTTGTACCTTGAAAGTGCTAAAAAACGATGGGACGTATCTGTCTTGGTTTACTGGACAGACCATAACCATGCGATAATGAGCTAGAGCGTTCCTCTCCAGTGCCTCAAAACGTTCTGCCAGGGCCACGCCCACATCATAGGTCAGCAAACCCGGGTTGACAGCTGTATAGATCTTCTGATGGCTACTGGGAGCACCTCTACCCAGACATCGTCGTAGAAAAATTTCCACCTCTTCTTCAGTCGTGTCCTCTTTGCACATCAACACTTCATCGACTGAGGGGAAGCTTTGCTCTGGGCTCTCCATGTAAAAGGAAAGTGTGGCTGTTATCAGTTCTGTAGCAGGGCATAGAACAAGATTGGGCTTTCCTTCTTGAAGAATAGAGGGTAACTTGCGCCTGATACGTAACTGGTTCATGTCAGAGAGACTGGAAAGGAACTGAGCAAGGGTCTCAATGTCCACATATTGTGTAAGGTATCTGAGCATGTCATTTCTGAAATGGTGCCACAAGCTGTTCAAACTTTCCATTGATTCTGTAGCCGATTCTGGTTCATCATTGGGGGGTTTTAACTCCTCCTCTGGATTCATGTACTTTGGACATTCGATCAAGATCTCTTCTTCTTCTTCTTCTTCTTCTTCTTCTTCTTCTTCTTCTTCTTCTTCTTCTTCTTCTTCTTCTTCGTCTGGTGGAGGCTCAGTGTGGTGTCTGGATTCTCTAATATCCATGGAGCGTCCTGACTCAGAACTGTCCAAAGAGTCCAGTTTCATCGAAGAAGGACTGCGGCGGCCCTGAAGGCGAAGGTGAATGTTTTCTTTTGCTTTGGCAAAGGCGTTTCTGATATCACTTAGGGTGCAGGATGGCTTAAGGGGCTTGAGCAGGTGCCATATTTGTTGGGGCACAGACTTTCCTTTCACACAGATGTTGTGCACCCAATAGCAAAGGTAGACTACCTGCTCTGAGGTATAGTGATTCAGGGCATAGAATCTAGAGCGCATTTCAGACATAAAGCTACGCCAGTCTTCATGGCAGGCTTCCATGGAGCGACAAACTTCCTGAAGCTGCTCAGCAGCATGTCCATGATACACAACATGCTTCCCAAGCAATGGACAGTGAACATCAATGCATGGGTCTTTGACAGGGTTGCATTTTACAAGTGCCTCCAAATCCTTGAAGAATATGTTGCCAGATGCACATAGCTGCAAGAGAATGCGTCCCATTCTCTGTACTCCCTCAAAAATCTAGAACAAAGAGGTACAATCCATCCATTAGTGTTAAATTAATCTTTTTATCATAATTTCTCATAATAATCTCCTAACCCAGTGGTTCCCAACCTGGGGTCCGGGTCCCCCTTAGGGGGGATGCTAGAGCACAATTTTGTCTTCACTGAGGTTACCAGAATTATATTTCTACTGTCGGGGAAAAACACAAATATCCTACAAATCACATAAAGATGTAAGAGAAAATCAGTATATTCCTTTGTTATACTCATATTAAGGGTGATTCTGTTGTGTTAATGATTAAGGTTGCAAAGTTTAGGGCACAGTGACATGATTAAATCAAGGTTGTTATTTTGCTGAAACACTATAGTGACACGATTCATGCTGGTGATCACCAGTGAACACGAACACGGGACCAGTACCCGCCTGCGACCACCAGGAGTCGCACTGGACCCATGGACTGCCAGTTCCTGCTCTGTAATTAGTTCTCACAAGTCACCTTGTAATTAGTCCCACACCTCCGATTTTATGTCTGTGTCACTATTGGTCCTTGGTTTAGTTCCCCATGTATTTAGACCAGTCCTTGTTCAGTACGCCAACACACCCTCACCTTGCCTTGTGTCCTGTTTATCTTGAGTTTAGGCTTGGCCATCGTGCCGCTTTTCTGTTTGTATCTTTTCTCCTTTTGAATAAACCCCTACGAGCTTAATGCACGGAAGTCTGTCCTGGTGCTTCCCTACCTGCTCACCTCTGACAGGTCACAGACGTGACATATAGTGTTCGAGCGAAAGAGTTCAGATTAGGTGTTTTGTTTAGACCAGAAAGCATTTCTTCAGGGTCGTCGCCATGGAGACGCAGGGGAGGCGCCATGGTTTCTGCCCATGTTTGATAAGGCGAATGGTCATTTTGAAAAGTCCTCTGCGAAGGACGGATTCAGAGAGGACTTCAGAATCCAGGACTGTCCTGGGTGACGAATAACTCTCTCCTTCTGCAGAAGTGAAATAAAGTCTCTGTTTTGAGCGAAGAATTTTTTGCACTTTGCTGATTTTCTTGCCGTGACACGACACATTAAATTAATAAAATCCCAAACGTCTGAGAAACGCAAATATATGTATGTGTGTGTATAAGGGTGTAAGAAAAAAACATACAACCATTGGTCAATTTTTGCAAATAAAAGTTTGTAATTAATCACTTTATTCTTTTTGTGCATCTATGCGGGTAGGAGTTGGGGTTGGGAGGGCCAGGCAAGGGGGGCTTTGAGGAAAAAAGGTTGGGCGCCACTGTCCTAACCAATGCAAAATCCTATACACCTAAAAGCAAAGTATCAGAACTAGAATCAGTATTGGTCGTACCCTTGTCCTGTCCATCAAAACATGTTTTATGGCAAACTGACCTCTGTAAATGTGCTGACTTGCTCTTTGGCACATTCTCCTTTGGATGACATCAGCATCAGCTTGTTTTGTAGTTCTAGTAGTTCATCTAGGCTGTAAGTCTTGTCCTTGTCATTGTTTAGCACTTTCACATGCAAGACGCTGCCCAGACATTTCTAAACATTGGAAAGAAAATGACGTTTCTTCAGACTGTTACACAAACCGTCCATTGCTCATGTCCTTCGACTGCTACTGTCCACTCACCTTTCCAGAGGAGTCTGCTGGCCACCGTACACAGTACACCCCATGAGCATTAATGGCTGAGGCCAAAGAAAGAGAAGACTGTTCAACAGAGCCATGAGTGTCCCTCACACTTTTCAACCAGTCCAGCCAGCGGGAAGAGTCTTTCTACAGAGAGGATACACTGTTAGCATGTTACATACATCTAGAATAGTCATGTTCACTTCCAAATAGAGAGGAATGTATCACGCTGAAATGGTCAGTCTGTTTCATCATTTTTGGCACCCACATTAAAAAACAGGACAAATGAGTCATTATAACACACATGCTTACCAATTTTTCTGTAAGTTTCTCATCTTTCTGGAGGTAGTCCCAGACTTTCTGAGCACAGGCAATTAGCTCTTCAAAGCCAGCCTCCCGAGGAAGGGAATACAGCAAAGAGCTGTAGCCCGTCACAGCGTCCCGGAAACTAGAGAGCCTGTCAATGTCAGCATCACTTTCTCCGGCCAAATTCATAAAGAACTTCAGCTCACTCAGCTCTGCTCAGAGTTCAGAGATAAGGAACAGCATGTATTTGGTCTGTCAGTTATTACATAATTGCAATTCACAGGTCGGCAAAAAAAACTCACACTTTTCTAAACCAGTTTTTCATGTTGATCTCAGATCTGCTCTCAGTGTTTTTCAGTCACATCCACTTTCTGAATGCTGAGTAATATTAGATCTGCAATAGA
>JBBPDC010000109.1:37512069-37523226 GCA_037974485.1 Hemigrammopetersius urotaenia
TACATTGCTATACACACATATACATACATACATACATACATACATACATACATACATATATATGCATTTTTCTGTAGGCACATTAAGTCAATGAAAACTACTTATTTAATTTAGATATCCAAGTTTTATGTAACTACTGGCTACCCAAATATACAAAATAACTGAGAAAATATGTATAAATCATAAAAAATAATTTATAATGATTGAGCCACACAGTGTCACTGTTAGCTCCCTTGCTAATGCTAGCATGTCCCATTCTACTGTGTTTACCTGTTTTACCTGCCCAAAACAGCTTTTAATAAAGCTGTCAAATGACTAAACGTTATTTTCTGAATCAAACAGTCACTAGTTTTGAAAATCAATGCGTTAAATGTGTAATTTGATATCAGGTTTAGTATCAGGTGTCAGTTATTAGCCTCACGTTTAGGCTAACACTGGCTAAATCACCTTTAAAAATACATTTTCCAAATTCAAACAAGTTTTATTAAGCTGAGCTCTTATTTGACATCTCATCACTCAATTTTGAACAAAAATGTTCAAAAAGGCACTTTTTTTTTCTGGCGTTAAGGGGCAGTTTGTCTTTGTCAGAAGGAATTTTCAAGTTTGTGTCAGACCCAAGAGCTCAGAAACCTTTGATTTAAATGTGCATTTCATGTTCGAGTTAAGTGGGAGGGGTTTTATTTTGGTCAGGGTTTCGTTTTGTTTGCTTTATTAATGTTTTATTTCCTCAGAGTGTCCAATTCTCAGGCCCACGACCGTTAGCTCGTTAGCTTTCTGCTAACAATTCTGCTAACTCATCACAGGACCTGACTCCTCCAGCAGCGCATAAACACAAAATAGAAGGGGAAATGGACACAAAAGTCTACTCACGATGTTTTCTGCCATGTCTATAGGGTCCGTACCCCCGATCTGAGTCCTGATTCCTGAACTTTCGGAGCTCCTTCAGGCTGTAATGTTACTGCAGCACGAACAGAGCAGCCTGACCTGCACTAAACTCCATAACTCACAGACTCGGGGTACATCCCAACACGCGCTTGCGCGGCCTTAGTAGTGTGCAGGGCTAGTGCATGCGACTCAACGTATTCCCCTAACAATATGTTCACTTTGTCTTCCAATTAGAACGTGCCCTCTACAAAGTAAATAGAAAGAAATGGCTGTGGGTGCTGAGGAGCTCACTTTTTATTAAGGGTACTTGAAGTCTAACTAAAACACTTTCTTTCCTGTTTCAGCATGACTGTGCCCCTGTGCACAAAGCGAGCTCCATAAAGACATGCTGGAGGAGTTCAGTATGGAAGAACTTGACTGGTTCACACAGAGCCCTGACCTCAACCCCATCCAGCACCTTTGGGATGAACTGGAACGGAGATTGTGAGCCAGGCCTTCTCATCCAACATCAGTGTCTGACCTCACAAATGCTCTACAGAATGAATGAACACAGACTCCCACAGAAACTCCAGAATGTTGTGGAAAGCCTTCCAAGAAGAGTGGAAGCTGTTCTAGCTGCAGAGGGGGAACTACTCGAAATTAAAGTCTTTGAATGTCATTGAAGCCTCTGATGGTAGCCTATAATGGTCAGGCGTTCCAATATTTTTGTCCATTTAGCACACAGAAAAAAATAATCATTTAAAATACAGTACAAGTCAAAATAAAAATGTAAATAATACTCTGAATAATATACTCAGATATATTTACACAAACTGCTGTAAGAGAGGTGGATTTATGTACTATAAATAATGAAAATTAATTAAATAGTTTACTAGAAGCACACAGTAGTTCGGCGTTGTTCTCTATACTATTATTGCAGTAATAGTGACATAAGTTGTGATACTGCATGATTATACTATTGCAAAATTTATAAATAGTGACATAAGTGACTCTACAGGCCAGTATGTGGAGTAGCAGTCTAATCGTCACTTAAGCATGTTTACAGCTACTAACATACTGCACTTTCCAGCACAGAGACATTTTAGTACTTCACATTTGCATAGGTCTTATTTGAAATATTTTTTCTGTATATATTTACATGAAAATATATACACACCTAAGGTTTTTCTCTTCAATTTAATTCATTTGAAAACTGCATTGCACAGACTCCTGGCTGACTCCAGGACTACATATTGGGCTTGTATAACCGATTATGTGACAAATAAAGAGTGTTGACCTGAACATGTTGAGTGCCTATGCGTTTTAATATACATACTTACATACGAACTAGTGTGCAGCTTGCTATTCTGACTACAGGATACAGTCCTACAGTAGACTGTACAGTAGGCTGATGGTAGGCTGATGGTACTGTGTATATATGTGCTATTTGATTGCTTATCTAGTGCAAACAGGACTGTCTGAGAGAAAGAGAGAGAGAGAGAGAGAGAGAGAGAGAGAGAGAGAGAGAGAAAAGAGATTGGCCAGTTAGGTGCTCTAGGTAGGATGAAAGAAAGAAAGGAAGAAGGAAACTAGAATCAAGTATAAATGAACTTGACTCTAGTTTTATGCCTCTTTTAAAGGCTGAATCATCTGCACACACTTTTGGCAGCTGAAAATTCAACAGAAACACTTAGTGCTTTATTATAGTTTATATTATAGATTTGGGCCTTAAAGTGGCGCTGTGGGTGGTGCTGTTGCCTCACACCTCCAGGGTTGGATTTGAATTCGAGTCCTGGTCTTGTGTGTGTGTGTGTGTGTGTGTGTGTGTGTGTGTGTGTGTCTGGAGTCCTGCTCGTGATGGCGTTGGTTTCCTCCGGGGTCACCGGGTTTCTCCCACAGTCCAAAGACACTGGGTGTATTGACCGTAGGTGTGTGTGTGTGTGTGTGTGTGTGTGTGTGTGTGTGCCCTGCGGTGGGCTGGCCCTCAACCCTGGGATAGGCTCAGGGTACCTGTGACCCTAGTGAGGAATAAGAGGTTACAGAAAATATTCTATTATATTTTCATGATATCATTAATAGTCGTGGGTTGAATGGAAGTACAGTAGGGAACACAGCAGCCTCACAGTGAGAGGGTCCTGGATTTGATTCCCGACTGGACAGCCAGAGTCTGCATGGGTTTCTGCATGTCTGGTGAATTGGAGATGGGCATGTGTCTGTCTGTGTATCTGCCCTGTGATGGACAGGTGCTTGTTTTGCCAGATGTTCATATTTAATTTTTGCTGCCATTAAATGTATGCTGTCCACTTTCTGCCATGACAAAGCAAATTTCCCACTTATGGGACTAATAAAGATGATCTTATCTTATCTTAGACCCGGGTTTCTCAACCGCTGGGCAACGAAGTCTTTTGATTAGGCCGTGAATCTAAAATCGAGACTGTCCGTCGGTCCGCAATTGGCTATTTAATATCATCAGATGTGGCCAAGTGGGCCTTGGCAACACGCCATGCTAGATATTGTTGAAAAGGTTGAGAACCATTGTCTTAGATAACAGATATAGACTGGTCATGTGTAACAAACAGATTTATTGAAATGATTTAGAATGGTTTGTTAAAAAAAAGGGAAGGGCATCACTTCGTACTAAACACTTTTTTTTTGTTGCAAAGAACACACCATTGGTTTAACACTCGTTTACACTTTTTTAAGGTTTATTTGGATCTCATCCTGTAGAGAAGAAACACCTTTACTTCAGTCACAGATTACAGTCATGATGTCGAATGTGGGGACCGCTTAGTGGACAAGCAAACCTCTTACTGCAAACATACCACCAGATCCAGGGAGTGAGCTGCAGCAAAGACCCCCTAACAACCTTTACAACATACAGAGGACGAGGTTTGAGACGAAAACGAAATAAAACATGACTTATACAGAACTGATGCTTGTGCAAACACAGTGGGGGTGTGTGCCAAAGCTTAATAACCAAGGATGGAAGAGAAAAATAAATGCAAACACACACCAAGCCCAATGCCAGCACACAGTGGGTGAAGGAAAGAGGGAAACGGTGGAGCATGCAGTGCAGCTGTAGCTTCACAATCTGGTTTACAATCAAGTGTGAAAATGAAACATGCAAAGATTATCAATACGATTTGATAAATACAGTTAAAATCAGAGCATAAGAACATACTTATAGTGAGAACTAGAGGTGGACACCATACAAGAGTCAAGATGAGGCTGAAAGATGACGAAGAACTACCAGAAACCAAAGCATGCGGGTGAACGAGACACGAGACGAGACTGTTTCCCAATCACAGCCGCCCGGGACCCTCGATAAACAACGCGTACAACCAAACTCAGGAACGCAACGTAGATAACAGCGCGTCTCTGACCGCATCTCGGGGGACCTCCCTTTCTACAGCTCTTTTTTTGTGTAGTATAATATTTAGCCCACCTTTCCTCCATGGACGGGTCAGTCTGACAGGCAAAGGTGATGGACAGAGATTTCAAAGGTGGGCAGCAAGAAAGCAAGAGCAGAAAGTCCTCACTTTAACGTCTAGCCGAAGGTCTGAAAGGTTTTTATCCCTGAGTGTATCCCCCATGAAGACTATATAGTGAACTAGTGAACATGTGGAGGAAAAACGATGGTTAGGCCATAAGGGGGAAGTGGTCGGTGTGCTTAATAAATAAGGTTATTATAATAAAGAGCAAATGAGAATCAGTAGTCAATAGTTAACTGATTCATTTACCAATTCTTAATATAATCCATTTTTTAAACCTATTTTTGTTCAAGGGCCTTAAAAATTGGAGGTAATTTCTGGATTTTCAAATTTCTTTCAGCAGGCATCCCACCTCTACAGGACTTTGATCGTTTTTTTTTCAGTTTTGGAACTCGGCGAGAGGTGGACGACCCTCCGGGATGGTGGAGGAGGGGGCCGAGTCACGTGAAACGAGAAGCCGAGCATTTCACGGGCCGGTCACTTGTACTCACTCAGAGGCGGTCTTGCTTGCGTAAGTTTCAAGTTTCTGTTCCAAAAGAAATGGCGAAAAAAGAAAGAAAGAAAGAAAGAAAGAAAAAAAGAGAAGAGAAAGAAGAAAGAGAAAGGCTGAAAGAAAAGGGGGTCAAGATAAGAGTCCGTTTGGCGAGACCTCTAACACGACGGAGCACGAGAGTCAAAAGACACAGACCTGCATTTTGGCCTACCGGTATGAGCAGAGTGAGTGTGTGTGTGTACTTTGGCTGCAAGAAAGAAAGAAAGAAAGAGAGAAAGAAAGAGACCGGAGTGGGCAGATAGACAGATGGGTTTTTTTTTTTTGTAGAACGATTTTTGATTTTTCAATTTTTGTAAATGTTGCTGTTTGGAGTGTTTCGAGTCGTAAGGTGTACGTTCGAGTGGTCCCACTGGAGCTGATGGCCAGGGTGGTGGAGGCAGTTGGTTTGGAAGAGGGAATCTAAACAGTACAGAGGAGAATAGGAGGGTGGGGGGCTCAGATGATGCCGTACTGAGCCAGCTCGTGCAGCTCCAGGTGGTTGAAGGCCTCCCAAGGGCAGATGACGGTGATGTCTGCAAGAAAACAGACACAAGAGTGTGAATTCACGGAAATCTCCGCCTTTCTAAGATAAGTTTAGAAAGAACATTATCCCGAGAGAACTTCTTTCGTCATGAAAATGCTCAGTGAATAAACAATAAAGAGTTTAAAAAAGGACAATAACAGCTGTAATAGTGCTATAACAAAATAACTATAACACAATATAATGACAGATTAGTAGCAAGTGGTTATGAAAAGTGACTTAGTGTTTTTGCCATAAAACTATAATGAATCCAATAAAATGAGCAGCAGGTGATGAGGGAATGAGTATAACATGTAAAAAAACCCCCAATGAGTTATACAGGAGGTCCTCAGGAGGTCTCGACATACGACGTTTCGAGCTTACAACGCTCATTCCCACTCCCACTCGACTTACACCACTAGCCTCGTACTTACGGACTATTTAAGTGAACTAGTTCGGGTTTGTGAGGTGAGAGAGTTTTCCTTTTTCCTTTTTCTGTGGCTTAGTTGTGTTTTTATGATTTTACTGTGTAGGTAAGTAAGCGACTCAGACTAGAGTGTGTTTCGACTTACACCAAAATTCGGCTTACATCACTGTCGAAGGAACGTGTTGTAACTCGAGGACCCCCTGTATGACCAATCCCAATGAGAAAAGACTGTTATGACGACTTTGGTCTTGGCACTGGCCCAAATTTCGCTCTGCCCGCTGGGCTGGGCTCGGCCTCGTGCTGGTTTAATTAAGCTGCTTGTGGGGAGAATTTCACTCAAGCCTGTTTAATCTCTCTGATACCGTTTTATGACGAGTCACGGCCAATGCAGACAGCTCGCCTGGCATAAACTGTAAGACGTGCCCAAGGGCGGCTAAGAATAAACGGCGGATGATGCCGATCGAGATGCTAAACCACACGTGAGAAGGAGATGAAGGGGAGAACAAATGAAGATCACACTCACCGGTGCCTAAACCTTCCATTCCAGGGATATCATCTCCAAAGCTGTGGAGCCAGCAGAACAACAGATCAGGATACGATTGCAAATAGTAATTGACAGACTTGGTTACTTTAACAGTAGAGAAGTGTTCTAAGCCCATCCAGTTCGAATTGGATGGCTCTTTTGGAAACTCATATGAAACCATGCCATTGGAAAGGTTCATCAGGGGCCCAACAGTGGTTCTTCTGTGATGTTGCTCCACAAGAACCTTCGTGGGCACCTTATTTTTAAGCCTTAACAGAAGATTAAGGTACATACACTGTAAAAGTACTCTTTAAGGTACAACATGGTCCCAATTGCATACTTGAATACATTTTTTTCTTGGGAAAATGTGGTATATTTGTACCTTTTCCTTTTCCGAACCTAGTTTAGATCATCTCTGATCACATTTCACTGCAATTCAAGTGGAATATGATCACAAATGTAATATTGATTTTATTACGTATAATATACTCCATACTATAGAATCAATACATTACCTCACACACCACCTAGACTCCAGACTTTTATTGTGCTAAAACATTAGCTTATTTTATTTTTATATTTTACACATTTAGGTCCTGAAAAGGTCCAAATATACCCCATTTTCCCTAAAAATAAAACTTATCTAAAACTGATTTTAGGTTACCATGCTATAGAGTCAGTACAACTGGCATTTTATATAAGCTTATCTTTATATTTTAAACAACTAGGTTATGAAAATTCAAAAATATACCCTGGTTTTCCTTGAAAAAAAGAAAAACTAATTTAAAACGTATTTAAAGTTACTATACCAAGGGGTCAGTGCAACGTCTATATTTTATGTAACTTTATCTTTATTTTTTAAACCATTAGGTTATGAAAAGATACAAATATGGCCTTATAAACCTTATTTAAAACTTATTTTGAGGTTTCCCTTGGATAAAAAAAACAAAACAAACTAATTTAAAACTTATTTTGAGTTATACTACAGAGTCAGTTGAACTTTTATATTTTATTTTATCTTTATATTTTAAACAATTGCGTTATGAAAAGGCATTCAATATCCTTTGTCCTGGAAAAGCCATATGGGTAAAGGTACTAAATGTACTGAAGACGCTCTGATGATTCCTCCCCAGTGGCAGGTTAGTACCTTTTTCCTGAGTGTGTACAGGCGACACATGGACTCTGACACTCACCCCTGGATTCCCTTCTTTGGCGGCTTGCTCTTGAACTGGCGAGTCTGCCTCTGCTTGAACTTGGGTGGGCCTTTGCGTGGTGTGGCTGGCCCACCGGTCACACGGGTGGCTGACTTGATCTCTGGCTTTGGGGCTTCGAGATTCATGGCTGCTGGTTAGTGGTGAGTGTTGGTAGGTTTCGGTGGTCTCTGGTCGTTTGGGTGGTCGTTTGGGTTCAACCCTGTATTTTCACTCGCTGATGTAAATGTCTGTTGATGTGACAGAGTACAGAGAGACAGTTTATTCTTTGTGTTTAAAATATTTGGCAACTTTTCTTTCAAAATCCAGAAAAAAAATCATCAAATTAGTCACTTTTTCAGTTCACTGTCACTGTCTTAACAAAACCTCCTATTAGCAGAATGGTAACTTCACAGGAGAGAGAAGGAACGGTTTAACTTTACTGTGTGTTAAAGTGCTATAATTTCACTTGAGATCATTACTTTTCCCTGCAAAATAATAATAATAATAATAAGATTCTCAAGGTAAACAAAAATGTTCACCTTATCTCATAATATTTTACTTGGTTCGAGTGATTTTATCTGGAGAAATGATCTAAATTATTATCAAATAAGTAGAAACGCCTAAAAATGGTCCGTCTACTATTTTATTATTTTATAATAATTTTTCCAAAGTCATAGCGAGACACTTGCTGACACTCCCTGTGTGACTGTGTTAACATTTTGACTTCATTAAGGAACATTTTCATAAATGAAACAACCTTTTTTTGCCATAGAAAGTTTTAAATAACCTTCACACGATGTTCTCCTCCGAGAACCTTTCCATTAAGTCGAGGTTCTTTAAGCTTTAAAATGGTTCTTCAAACTCGCATCTCATTTACTAAAAGGGGTCTCACCCTCTGAAAGGTCCTTTAAGGAACCAGAAGTCATTTTTCTATGGCAACAGTTAAAGAACCCTCATCTTTTGAGAGAAGATCATCTTTTGCCGTTTTGCTCCACATTACAGGGGAGAAAGTGAATGGGTTTTCAGAGCAGTTCTAAATGAAGGGCCAGACGAAGACTAACCCCAGTTCTGTAACCCCACCCTCACATGTGCTCCAGCCCTGTAAGCTGTTCCATCCTCTCCTGCCTCCCACCTCCTCAGTACAGCAGGCCTGCGTCCATAATCCTCTTAGTGATGAGCAACACCCAGGTCTGCGGCCGGGCTGAGGTGGAGCCGCCTGGCTGCTGTGAGCCGGTGGGGGAGGGGCTCAACACCCGGGTGCTGCCAGAGGGTGACCCAGTTTGTGTGTAATCCACGGCTCAAGTTAATAAGTGCACCCGTATCGCAGCACAGGCAATCAGGACCCCGGTTAATCTCATTAGCAAAAGGACAACACCGAACATGCTGAGCTCACAGAAAACCTTCCTTATGTGATCTCCTACAATGACAAACCCAGAGGCCAAATCTATGATGACTCCACATGTGATACAGTGAAAGGCAATGCATGGTGATTAATTTGGGTCCAGTGTTGTTTTCGGATTGTCTTTTATGTTGCGTAGGAACAAGAAGAGTGGGTACTTGTTATTAAAGATGAAGATTTATCTCATAATTAGCCTGAAAACACAGAATACAGACTGAGTCACTGGGTTCTATGGAATCCTGTGTCCCCTAGAGTTCTACACAGTCACAGAGTTCTTTAGAGTACCATATCCCATATACTTCTATAGAGGAACCCGGGGTCTATACAGTCCCATAGAGTTATATAGAATCAGAGTTTTGTAGAGTCCCATATCCATACACTTCTGTAGAGTCACTGGTTTCTATAGACACACATATCCCATAGAGTTCAATAAAGTCACAGAGTTCTATAGAGTCCCATATCCCATAGAGTTCTATAGATACAGTGAAGCACAATGCATGGTTATGGCACGATTTTGGGCCCAGTGTTTCAGATTGACTAGTCTGAACAAAAAGAGTGTGTATGAGGATTTATCTCATAATTTTTGGTGACACTGAATATATTTACATAAAAGTATATATGTATGGTTCTATGTAAGTGACATGGAAGTACACATTATGAGCCCGTCTCCGTCCCACATTTCTGCACTTCCTCTCCTCTAGAACACCTGATTTAACTCATTAACTGATCACCGCAGGATCCTCATGGTCTAGATTTGGTTTGTAGAGAGGGAAACTGTGCCTGAGCTTGAGGTTAAAAAGTGGCAAACACCACAACAGTTTTAATTCTTTACCAAGATAAAACAAACAAAAAATCTCAACATTATTCAAGGAAACTGCATTTAAGTATGAGTCATATATCCTTCACATTCACATGTGCTTCTTCACTGTCGGGCTCCAGCAGACTGTAGCATCAACCAGACCACCAATGTGCAAAAGAATATCGTTATCTACAAGCTGGGTTTCTCTACACGGCTGGAATCGCAGAATTCTTGACTCACAGCTCCATTTCCAAACGAACCCATATTGCATAAAGTTCTACTCTTTGTTCCACACATTCAAGAATTCTGCTCTCCATTCTATAGAGTCTCATATTCCACGGAGTTCTACACAGACACCCATATCCCATATGCTTGTATAGAGTCATTGAGTTCTATAGAGTCACATAGGCCATATAGTTCTATAGAATAAGAGTTCTGTAGAGTCTTATAACCCATATACTTCAACAGAGTCACTCAGTTCTATAGAGTCATATATATCCTATATAGTTATATAGGATCCCTTGATCCATAGACTTCTGTACGGTAGTAGAATTCTATAGAGACCCATATCCTATAGAGTCGTAGAGTTCTATACAGTCCTATAGAGTCATATATCCCATAGAGTTCTATACAGTCGTGGAGTTCTATACAGTCATAGAGTTCTATGCAGTCATACATCCTATAGAGTTCTATACAGGCATAGAGTTCTACAGAGTTGTAAAGTTCTACACAGTCATAGAGTTCTATAGAGTCTCATACTCCACAGAGATCCCTGCCATTCTGTGTTTGGCAGTGCTGTGTTTTGTAGTTGTACTCACCGCTGCAGCTGATTGGCTGCTGGATGGCTTCGTATGGGCGCAGCACTGTTCCTTCGGCGGCTGTTTCTGTGTCTGGTGGAGGACTGGGTGTCTACGCTGGGCCTTCTTTGGGAGAGGCAACAGGACAGGTTACACTTTTATACCCTGAGACCCCTCAGCAGATTAGGAAAGGGACGCCTACTGGCCCTGATCCCATATGACGAATGAACATTTGTATGAGCATTTGTGTGTGTGTGTGTGTGTGTGTGTGTGTGTGTGTGTGTTGCTGTTTGTGTGTACATTTTGGGGAACAAATACAAACGTTACATTTGCTGTCACTGATGAACAACATGGGCCTCTAATCCTTGCAAGGCACGAAACATGCACACACTTTTGGGGAATTTGAAGATATGTGCAGGTTGGAGATGTCTGTGACATGGATAATCTATAAACAGCTCTGGAAAAAATAAGAGAGCACTGCAGTTTATCTATCCAGGGTCTGTTAAACTCCTACACAAACACCTGATTCTGCTTCATGAGGGACTGATCAGTGTTCAGCTGAATCCCATCTTATTTAATGAGGAAAAGTATAAAACACTGCTGTAATCGACT
>JBBPDC010000109.1:37536270-37550272 GCA_037974485.1 Hemigrammopetersius urotaenia
GGTCATGTGGTACCGGTCCGCGGCCCGGGGGTTGGGGGCCACTGATCTACATGAACAACAAACAAACAATATATTAATATGCGAAAAGTTATAAGTAGAACAAAAGACCATCAGCCGAGCGCCGAGTTTAGTTTTTTCTAAAAATGACGTTTCTAACGAAACCCTTGAAGCTCCATGAAAATAAACGTTAAGCGCCAAGATTGTAGAAGAAACACTACAGAATGGAACGACACTATTTTTTTTTGCCTGGTGTAACATAAAAGGATACTCGTGTCCAGTGTAGTTCTGAGCGATGTATACTTTTTAAAGTGTCAATTTAGCATTTGTGAACTCTCCACAGCACATGGTGTGGAGAGTGTAATATTTTCTTTATATTTAACCCATTCACCAAGTGAAGCGGTGGGCAGCCAGGAACACAGCGACCGGGGAGCAGTGGGTGGGGACGGTATCTTGCTCAAGGGTACCTCAGTGGTGCCACTAGCAGTCCTGGGATTCGAACCCATGCTCTTCTGATCCCTGGGACAACTCCCTAACCCCATGCCACCAGGCTGGTGTAGTTTATGACGTACGTCATTTATGATGCCACAGTGTTTTCTCAATCCAGGATTTGCATGACCTGTTTTGTTGGTGATCTTAATGGCTTCCATACAATGGAAAATGTGTGAGTGTGTGTGAGTGTGTGTGTGTGTGTGTGTGTGTGTGTGTGCTGAGAGTCTGTGCGACCGTTGGTGTGTGCAGTGGAGTATACAGAGTGTTTGCATAGTGGGGGCTTCACCCCGGGTTCTGAACACATCCCCCCACTGAAAGCCTCATCGAGTCTGTTTCACTGTGAATAAACAGCGCTGGCAGACGCAGTTTGCTTACGGGGGAGAAAAAAAAAGCCGGATCATCTCCCTCTGCTCCGCCAACCGTGCTCACAAACGTCCTGCCATAATTTAGCCATGCGTGTGGTGCGGACCCGCGCCTGCCCAGGATATTCCACCTCTGAGCCATCTATTACACTCACACTAATGTAATATAATACAGCTATGGACAAAATAAGAGTCCCTGTTCACTGATTGTGTGTGTGTGTTTGTGTGTGTGTGTGTGTGTGTGTGTGTGTGTGTGTGTGTGTGTGTGTGTGTGTGTGTGTGTGTGTGTGTGGTGAGCAGCTTTTCTATGGCCTGTATTCCAGCAACTTGACTCCTGATGGATGAAACACACACACTCTGCTCTTCACATCACTGTTTTAATTGTTGCAGTTGTAAAATAATGTAAGAGTGTAGTTTAACATTTTCAAGCTATAATCAATTATTTATATGTTTTATTTTTAAATGTTCTCCAAAAGCATTGGTTGGAATTTTGAATCAATTGTTGATCAATAGTGTATATAGTGACATCCTACACCGACACTCCCACACATTACAAAAGCAATAACCAGAAAAATCCTGATGTGGTCTCTTATTTTTGTCATGGCTGTATAATATAATATAATATAATATAATATATGGTATATTGTAATATATTATATTACATTTTATTATATTATATTATATTATATTATGTTATATTATATTATATTATAAGAAGTCACTGCTGTCAGAGCAAAACCTTGTATCTCCGTAACATAGTTTTACAGGCGAACGAAACAACTCAAAAGTCTGAAATCGTTTGTCAAATAAATTTGATTGCTGTTATTCTATTAATATAAGCATAGCTTAAAATTCTAGATGTTATATTAAGTCTTATATTAAAGTTCTTCCTATATTAATTCATTTATCCAAGGAATATATTATTGTTATATATATATATTATTGTTATTCAATGAACAATAATATACTACTATATATAATAATGGAATAATAAAGTCATATATAATAATAAATTATATTCTACAGGTATCTGCTTAATCATTACAATAGTGATAGTATATATGACACATTCTATTTGATTATCATTTCATCCTCCATGCTTTGTAGCCCTCTCTGTTATTTTAGATTCATCATTCGGCACACATTATTTTTTAGAACTGTGTATATTTCATAGGCAAATCGTTTTTTGTGTGCTGCAATTAAGATCTCTGCAGATTTTGAGTGAAATCACACACAGCAACCCACCATAGAAAAATAATGCACTGTTATCACTGCAGGTGATGCATGTAAATAACAGAATGTGCAGGAATCTGATTGGAATCCGATTCTCATCATATATAACGAACATATTTTCTGAATATATACACAAATTTGACCACGCCACTTAACAAAGTGAAATACTGATGCTGCCAAGCACTGTCTGAGTGAATTCACACAGTAATAAAAATGATATCAGGTTCTGAGTCGCAGCCATTTGTGGCAAACTTTAAGACACAGTACTCAAAATGAGCCAACATATGTCTGTATTAATTAGAAATAAATACTGTGTGCTGAGGTATGAATATCGCTGCCACAGGCGGCGCATTAAACATGGGGTGGAGGTAGCTCAGTGGGTAGGATACTTGCCTCTGGACCAAGCGGTCACAGGTTCAAATCCTACCCTCAGCACCACCACTGGGTTCCTGAGCAAGACCCTTAACCCCGAGTTGCTCCAGACTGCCCCCTGTAGGTAGGGAATGGAAGTCGCTTTGGATAAAAGTGTCTGATAAATGCCGTAAATGTAAACAACAACGAAGCACACATATATACACACATACACAATGATGAATGGCAGGGAGGTGGAATGAGTGATTGGCAGCTGTCCATCAACCCTGTGCTCTTGAAGACTAAAGAAAAGTGCTGTAGTAATGGCAACAGGTGAGGAGAGAGCTTTCGAGTCTTTTGCAATATTATGTGCATTTGGTACGACATGGGAGACACAGAGACTCACATTTTGAAGACATCATGGACTAGTTTCCCCAAAAAAACATTAGAATCATATTATATCAGTAATGCTTGACATGATTCTAAATTGAGAAATGTTCTCCACAGATTAAATGTGGGCAATGCTAGCTGGGTCTCCCCATCAGATGCTACCCAGCTGGGAGGGTGAAGGCAACCACAAGCCTCTTATGAGTCACACAATGCCACCAACACCCCATTGAACAGCTTGACTAACTGCTAGTACCATTTCTCAGCTAACAGTGATGGTGGACAGTTATGCTCGTCCACAGCTGTGGCATCAGTGTGGCACTAGCTCTGGAACCACTGGGATTTTTGCAACTTTTCGAAGATGTCAGACCTTGATCAAGTTTCACAGTGGTGCACAACCTCCCCCAAAATGTTTCAGGATAAAAAAAATCCAATGTCCTCCTCACTCTAAATGTAGGCGATCAGTGAAGTCTTTAGCTGCACAATGGAGCTACGTGGCTAACATAGCGAACATCCAATTGGAGTACTGGATACGGCTGCAGACCTAAACCATCATACACTCGCCTCAAACTGTTAAGAAATATAAGATGTTTCTGAAAATGATGTGGTCTCTGTAGAAATGGACAAAAATTACACACGATTGAAAGCATGCCTGAAAACGATTCCTAAAAATATGTTTTTCTTTTGTATATGCAGTTGTTTATCCTAATTAGTATTATATAATTGTACTTTAGCTCTTGTAGGAGCAGGAGTGGCTTCATGTCCTGTCTTCAGGGGTCTCTTCAGGGGTTGTTGAAGAAACAATCAGAAGTTAATGGCTAGCATGTTAGCCATGTTGTAGGCTAAGTGCACACTTCGTTCCCCTTGAATGGTTGGCACAGGGAGGTAATAGTAAACCAGGACTGCCGACTGGACCCACAGCCCGTGATGGTTGTGATCTCCAACGGACAAAGCTACAGGTTCCTACCCCTGTTTTTATCTAGGCAACATACTTTTGTCCATCTTTACAGAGTAAAATATGTTGCGGTCTTTCTGAACGGCAAGTGTATGATAATTTATTCTTGCAGATTGCATGATGCTAATTGGCAGATATGAGCCTCCATTGTTTCTAATAGCTTATAACTAAACACCCTTGACTGATGAACTACATTTAGTGAATGGAATAATGAGTTGTTATCCTCTCCTAACTCTTCCCTTAAGGACAGTCCTAGTACCCCAATATAAGAGGTATAGATAAGAGCTTCCTGTAGTCCGACGTCCAGGCCAGGTCGGGCTACGCGATGACGTGTGCGCTGAGAGCGGAGAGTGGAGTGGCATCTCTGTGAAAGCGCTTGGTCCCGCTGGACAGAGAGGAGTTGGAAGTGTTTGCGGAGGCGTGCCGGTGGCGGAAGGGTCTCGGCGGGTGCAGTGGCGCCCCCCTTAACAGCAGCACATCCTTCACGGCCCCTCTGAAGGGCTTGCTGACGAAGCAGTAGAGGAAGAAGTTCACCGCGGTGTTGAGCATGGCGAGCATGTTGGCCAGGTCGTAGGCCAAGTGCACGCGCCAGTCCCTGTGAACGGACGACACGTAGAGGTGGTAGAGCACCACGGCGGTCCGAGGGGCCCACAGCACCGTGAACACGGAGGTGATGGCCAGCAGCATGGCCGTGGTCTTCCCCAGCCTGCCGGCCACCACCCGCTGCTGCCTGCTCTCCTCCTGGCACCTCTGCTGGTGCTGGCGCCTCCGCAACCGCAGGACGATCAGAGAGTTGAGCACCAGGAAGACGCTGCATGGCAGGAAATAGATGATGGTTACGTGCGTCCAGATGAGGGCAGAGTCCAGGGTGTTGGGGGGCCTGCTGACTCTCCATACGTCTGACCACCAGAAGAAAGGCACCCCAGATGCCAGCGCCAGTGTCAGGACCGCAGCAATAATGCGCCGCGCTCGGGCTGGGTAGCTAATCTGCCGGTGCAGCAGTGGGTGGCACAGGGCAACGTAACGATCAACGGTCAGCGGCACGGTGGCCCAGATGGACGCATGGTTGGCGGCGAACTCCAGAGCACTGACGGAGCGCAACAGCGCCACAGGAACGTCGCGGTGGAACACAGCCGTTTCCAGCAGGAAGCCTACAAAGATGATGAAGAGCTGGCTGAGGATATCCGAGCCGGTCAGGGCCAGCAGGTACACATATAAAGCCTTCTGGGTGCGAGCGGCCAAGCGGGACAGGGCCACCAGCGTCAGGATGTTCACTAGGAGAGAGGAATGAGAGCGATGAGGGACAACCAGTGGAGTACAGTCTGTAAACTGTGCACAAGTAGTGCAGAGTCACCAGTATCAGTATGTTTCTTTTTACATTATTTTGTTCCGTCTGTTTTGTTTGTTTTTGTAACCTTTGATTTTACCTTATTTCGGAAACTCCCCATTAAATTATTTACAGATGTTTAAATTACTAACGAAAGTCCTGATACTCTTAACAGCTTAGGGTTAGGATGTGGACCAGGTATTGTTAGGGCCAGGTTTAGGATTAATGTTTAGGATTAATGTAAGATAGATAGATAGATAGATGGATAGATAGATAGATGGATAGATGGATAGATAGGTAGAGAGATAGATAGATGGATAGATGGATAGATGGATAGATAGGTAGAGAGATACAAACTTTATTGAGGTTCTAATAAGAACAAGGTAGATATTTTGATAAAGTGGACATTGATTGATTGATTAATTGATTGATTGATTTCCCCACGTTTGCTTTACTTAGACGTGTCTAGATTTCTTAATTACATTCTTGTCTGATTGACCCAGAATATCACATGATGTGTCAAGTACAGTACAGGCCTGACCTTCGGTCACTATGTTACAGTCTACTTTGTTATTTATTCCTTTATAATTCTGACATTTGTTCGAATGCTATGCAGGCCTTACCTGGCACTCCCACACACAGGAGAGTGCTGTAGTAGATGACGGGGATGTAGCCGAGGACACACTCTGATCTTTGGTACTCGTCCGTGCTCTCTTCCTCTTCCTGGTGGCTGGGGACCGTGCCATTATTCCAACTGATCATGGCCCTTGAGATCCTCCTGTGCCAAAAGAGATGAGTAAAAACATGGCTTTTTATTGTTCAATGACGTGTAAACGGAGATCTGTAGTGAAGTTCTGGGTCTTCTTATACTGCATGCATCACACTTTCATCTCTCGCTCTCATTGCATAAATGGGTTACAGTTGTAAACTATTCAAGATTCTTTATTTGTCACATGAATAAAATGATACAAAATAAGTAAAATTTTAAATGTGGGAACCGTATTTTGCTCAAGGGTACCTCAGTGGTGCCACTGGCAGTCCTTAAACCCATGACCTTCTGATCACTCCCTAACCACCAGGCCACCAGCTGCACCCAAATTCTAGGTGGCGCTTCTTCACAAATGAGTTGTAACAAGCTAGAATCAGGGGTATCCTAGAGACAAACTTGTCGTACAAATTTATTAATTATTGGTTAAACAGTCGTGAAGCTATTGATCAGAAAGTGCTGTGTTTCGACTCCATTTCAGGGGACATTAGCTCAAAGGGACCAGCCAACCTTGGACCACAAGTCTCTTTTCCTGTATCAGCTATGTGGGGCTACAAGCACACCAAGTTTCATAGAGATTAGTGAAGACTAAGTGTAGATTATTGTCGACAAATAAGAAAAAAAAAACAGTGACAAACACGTTTCATCTGCTAAAGCTTTCTGCTGAATGATCCTAGTGTCTGTTCAATCTATTTGAATCTCTTGACTCCTAACTGCTCTAGCCCAGAGAGTGAAGAGCTCCTTTCTGAGTCTTGGTTCCTCTCGGCTCTTTGTCCTCACTCACCCCCGTTAAAATAGCTACACCCGCATTTCTGGACAAGCTGCCTTGATAGAACATCTGATGTACAAAGTGCTCCACAAATAAAGCTGAATAAACAACTGAGTTGAATTAGCTGGGTGCTTGGCAATGTCCCCATTAAGCGTCCCTTTTGCACAACCCCTACACAGCTATACATCATTCACTGTGTTTATGCGATCAAAATCCTTATCGGATTTTTTTACTAATTTAAAATGGGCCACAAAACGTTCCTGGAGAAGAAAAAAAACACGTTTGGTTCCCTAAACAGATTTTAAGAATGCAAAAGTTAATGTAAAATTATAAGAATGCAGAAGTTCATTCACATAAAATGTCAAAATCAGTACAAAGGTACTCTATAGGACCCTTACATTATGTGGTCCACTCACTTAGAAAAGTGGTTCTCGTAGAGAAGCGTCGCATAGAGAGCCCTTTTGGGAAGCTTAATTTTTAGTAGTGTGGAGAGTGTAAATGCGATAAGATCACATTCAAATGGGGAAAAAAAAAAAACCTTTTAACACAGAGACACGGTAAACAGAGTGAGCTGGATTTCACGCTGTCCTGTGCCAGACGGATAAACCCACTCTATAAATCTGAGCTTTGTCTGGATATTATGCAACATAAGGTGCCTTATGTAAGATTCAAATATTTAATTGGCCACTACATCAGGATGTGTCGCTCAGTTTCAGCCACGCAGAGCTGAGTCGAGGAAAACGAATGTCTTTAGAATGGCCGTCTCTGTAGGCCTGCAGAGGTGCCCTCCGTCTGAAATCGTATACTTCCCTACTATATAGTGCGAAAAACAGTATGCGAGGCGAGTAGCATGTCTGAGTTCATAGTATTGGAAAAACAGTAGGCGAGAAGAACCTGGATGACCTAATGCTTCCGGCCGAATTCTGTAATAGGCATTCGATGGGCACTGCACTATGCCATAAGGCAGCGGGAGAGGCGGAGTCATATTCGGAGACGCGGCTCTTTTCAAGTGCAAGTACCTTAAAGAAAACGTTAAACTACACGTTCATTGTGATTAAATTACACTTGTGAGTAAACGCCCTCTGTAAAGGTAAAACATAACGCGCTGTTGTGACAAAACACGACACGTGATGACATCAACACAGCGATCTCGTCCGAATTCCATTCATACTGCCCTCATTCATACTGTATAGAACGCACTGTTTTAACGGTAGAGCAGTACGTTCACATTCAAATGTAGTACCTACTCAAGTAGTATGCGATTTCGGACGCAGCGTTAGTGTCAGAAAAAAGCTCAACCCGACACCATCGGTCACTCGAGATCCTCCGAATCAGAATAAGAAAACTTTACTGATCCCAGAGGAAATCACTTATGATTTAGACTTCATATTTAATAATGCTCTTGTGTACAAGAGTGTAATTAAATATAAAGTCTAAAATAAAAGTCACATCAATGAAATTTCCCAAATTCATTGGCATGCTTCCAAAGAATGGCATAGTGGTTTCTTTTGTGTCTATTTCTCAAGATACTGGCTCAAAAACCCTGAAGCTGCTGCTTTTACTTATCTCGTCTGTTTAATTCTCTTAACACATGTAGCCTAGATATCACACAAGTCGCCCTAATATGGACACTGAAAGCTGAAAGCCAATGTTAGCTTTTAGCATTTGTCTCGATTAAGGAAACAGCTCTAAATGATACCCCGCCTTGCGTTATCTTAATTTAATATGGCCGAAAAACCTGGTTCTGCGACTGAATCCTCTTTGCAGAGGCTTATTGATAAGATCACGCTGCACCTCTTGGATCCAGGCCCACAGCCTGTAGCGTTGGTTAAGGGTCGGTGATTACGGCACTGAAGAGGAGTCATTAAAATTGAACGGCCCTGAATATAAAAGCAATTCATTCCCTCCCACAGACAGCAGGCAATATCTCATCAGGATTTATGGCTGAGGATTTAAATGCATATTAAGGGAGAGCAAGAGCAGCCGTTGTGTGTGTGTTTGTGTGTGTGTGTGTGTGTGTGTGTGTGTGTGTGTGTGGGCTGGTGGATTCACAAAGACCAGGAGAAATGGACAGGGCAGCAACGATGTGTCTGCTTTCACCTTCTAATTGCTGTTTTGTCCTGACCCTGCAAGGCCAGGGTGAGAGGTGTAGTTGTCACTCCCCTGTGAATGTTAAATGTTAAACTCCCAGTCCGTAACATCAATAAACTGGAGATGACCCTAGACCCTCTTCAACGAATTCAAAATAGCTGGATGTGAAGTGAAATTGCATGGTTGCTACAAAACCAGTGTTTAGAGAGACCCAGATATTGGCTTTATTTGAAAAAAATCAGCTCCCAGCAAGGTATCGTACTGATGCCTTGTCTGACTCTTTTCATTCCGCGCCAATTGGACGTTCATCTGCTGTCTATTACAATGACATTTATGGTTATGGGTGACTAAAATTGGGTGCACGTATCTGCATTCACAGGCTGATTATTCTTAATTAAACCACGTTTTTTAAAACTGACATGAGCTTTAGGGTGTACACACACTAGGCACGGTTGCCGTGAACCGGGCCTGAGTACGATTGCCCCCCTCCCCCCTCCACCTCTGGAGCATGATTACGTCATTATGGTGCGATGGTTTCAGGATAAACAAGAAGAGCGGCGCTCTCTCACTGAACGCAGTGGAGTCCGTCTGGTGAGTTTTTTGATAGTAATTTTGAGTTGTTTGGTCCGCGGTGGTCCACAGCCCCCTCACAGCCTCTTGCTAAACAGGTCTGTCGCTTTCGTGGCACGAAAAATGGTTTTGGAGCAACGCAAAAACGTAACGTCACGCGTCCTGATCCGTGCTCCAGCGCGGTTAGCGCTCACACTACAAGCGAACCGTGCCCGAGTCCAACAGAACCGTGCTCTGTCTCACCTCTTCCACCGGGCCAGGGACGGCTAAACCAACCGCGCCCGGCACAGAGCACTCACACTAGTCACACCAACCGCGCTTTGGTGCTCAAACGCACTCGGGCACGGTTCATACTGCCTAGTGTGAATGTTAGAATTTTTGGTGAAGGGGCAAACTACAACAGAATAGTACTTAAGAAGCATTTTGCCAACAAAAGCACATCTTTGTCTTTGGGATGTGTTGTGCATGTTCTACAGACTTCGGTGTGAAGAGAAGTGCCCTCGTAAGAGTGACCATCAATTTATTGACCAGCTGGTGTCCACAGTTGGTCGATCAGATAGCTTTGATCGACCGACTGTGGACCTTGAGTCATAATTACCTCCCAGTGACCAGTGTAGAAGTGAGATAGGTCTCATGCCATTACACACACATATAGATTGAGCTACACAAAATTGCCATACAGAGATCACGGTGCAAATCTCTTAAGTGTCAATTTAAGGGATAAAACCAAGCCGCTAGTTTTGTAGCTGTGATAATTTCCCAAAAGACCTTTGAGTGCATAAAAAGAAGAAGAAGAAGAAGCCTGCTGTAGCATGTAGCTTGACTACAGCAGGCCTCTTCTTCTTCTTCTTTTTATGCCGGTTGGCAACTTTTCAGTGTATTACCACCACCAGTACAGTTCGGTTCTCAGAAAAAAATCAGCATTACACTGAATCCGCGAATGCTGATACGCGTAAAACTGAGGGGTTACTGTAAGTACATTCAGTTGTATGCATTTCCGTGCCTCAGGTTTTGTTGGTTTTCTAAGTGAAAATAATCATGTTCTCTACAGGAAACGTCTCCACATTTTAATGCACCATGAACCGTGTCTTGTCCTCGTATTTTAGTGTTTTAACCAATTTTCAACAGTTTTCAACAGTTTATTTAGTATTAGTAGGCTGTGCACTGTCTGAACCGCTAATGCTAATGTTATTTTTTTAACAATAACGTTTTCTGATTCTGATTATTTATTTACCTTTACATTTTCTTTAAGGGTAATGCATTAAACCGAGTTAAAAATGAAATTGTGTTAATTTTTGAAAAAGTGTTCTGGGAGCGTATTTGGGGGCATATTTAGCGTTTACACTGTAAAAATAGGCATTTTTAGGCATTTTTAACCAAAACACAACAATGTGTTTTTTCACTATATGCGGGTGCTTTTGGACCGTAACCCCTGCGAAAAGCCAGGTATTACTATATTCATAAAGACAACATTTCCATACTGAAACACAAATGAATGTCTCCGTAGGTTTAAATGAGGCTTTGCTGAGGGTACACATTTTCAAGCATGATCCCAAAAGGATTCTATAATTAGAGTCAAAATCCTTGTGTGTTTTTCAAGGTTCCCATCTACTGACTGATGCGCTGAGCTTATCGGCCACCGAGGATAACTCGTACAAGATGTTTGGGACTTTTGCGTGTCACTGGAGCTCTCGGTGTGGCCCTGGGTTCAAAGTGGATAAGAGCGATATTTTCTTAAAGTGCACATGTGGAGCCTCATGCCTGAAGGCTCCCATGCAGTGTAATTCTATTTAAACAGGAAAGCAGCATTTCAAACATGGGAAAACTAGTTCAAACAGTGGACTGAGGACCTATTTCTGGAAGAACCACACTGCACAACACTGGGACATCTATCATTAATGCCCGTCTGTCAAGCTGGTAATGTCATTAAAGCCACACCATTGAAAATACTGGAAAAAGATATCAACCAGTATGAAGTGAGTCTAGTCTCAAATTTCTACCCACCATACCATTTAATGCTGGGAGTGACCACTGCTATTGTTCTGAGATGAAAAGATGTGTCATGGTCCAGTGTGCTGGGTGTGATTAGACCCATTGGGAGAAGTCCAGAAGGAGGCAACAATACGCCCTATCTTTAGTCCTTTTGCTCTTAATTATTCATGCTGGGAGAGAACACCTGAAACAATAGCCATGCTCAAGGGCAACGGCACACTGTCTCTATTCATACGTTCTCTATTAAGAACAAAAGGGGCCTTTGCCTGAACCATGTTTGGCTTCCTAAGAAACCACGTTTGAAAAAGAGACGTGTGATTTAATGTAATGAGGAACCCATCACGATGTCAAAGGTTCTTCCAAGAAGTGTTCCAATTCGTCCCAAATCACCTTTTGAAGGTCCTTCAAACTTCAAATTCCAAACTTCTCACTTCTGTTGAAAGGCTCTTCAGGAAACCAAAATGGTTCTTCGGTGGACAAAGCATCCACGGAGATACAGGAGTAGGAGAACCCCTGAAAGATTAGAGGTAAAGCCTCCATTCCAATTAAGGGGTTTAGATTATAGGAAGCTTCTTTAAACTGTATTCACCCAAAAATGGCTTCATTTTCCCCAAGGCTTCCTAAAGGAACCAATGACTCTTCTATGGGATCATTTGTCGTCTCATTTTGGCATTTTTATTTTTAAGAGTGTGGGGTTCAGAAAAACAAGCGCTCTGATTTGGGCGATAAGAAAGAGACAGAGTGTGAGAACGAGAATGAGTGAGTGAGTTTTGATTTCATTCTGGCTGCGGCACAATCCCACAACGGCTCTAGACGTATCGAGGAAGGTCCGTCAAACACGGCTGCGAATTTCAGAGCAGCTCAGCACAATTTATGCGAAGATGTGAAGGAGTGAAATTTCCCAAGAGGTGACCTACGGATGTCCTGCTGTCCTCTGACTGGACGTTAAGATGACATGACACAGATGGGAGACGGACACTGGACGTCCAATCGCGAGCCCGATTTTCAGCACAAATCACTCCAGCGAAGTCTGCATGTTTTGAAAGCCTTTTGATTGGACGATATAAATAAAGGAGCCGAGAGGAACACGGGTACAAATCAACATCCAAAAATAATGGCACTCATCGTGTTAACCCTTAACTGTGCATTCGTCAGACTTGAAGAAACAGTAGCTGGGAGTCCAGAACAGTCATTTAAACACCATTAACATTCATGACATCGTTAACATTCATGACATTAACATTTCTGATGAGCCAAATGGTTTTCATTCCTCTGACCCTGTGCTACTGTTCTCTTCTTCAACTGCTTTCTGGAAGAAAATCAGGCCTTTACGCAAATCATAATCCATTCTTCACTTCAGGATTTTATTGGAACATCTGCACCTCAGAGCCAAATATTTAATAAAAGACTTAACTTTAAGAGTTGTCACAATCACACAAAGCTTGGTAGAATAAATACAGTCACTGAGAGCAAATATTTGGACAGACAGTCTGTCTACGAGTAAAAAGGACAGATGCAGAGAACAGAGAGAGGCAATCTTACCCTCAGGGCCAGACGCTGACCCCCATCTGTGGGCTCGGCCAGGCAGGGCTGCTCCTCTAAAGGGGGTCTGGAGCACTATCGCCCAATTCTCAGCCCTGGGGTCCTGCAGGAGGAGGAGGAGGAGGAGGAGGAGGAAGAGAGGGATGAAGAGCAGAGGAACTCAAACAGCAGGAACATCACTGCAGCCGGTGAGCCAGAGAATGAGAGAGGAGTGGGAGGACAGCAAAGGAGAGGAGAGGGGCGAGAGAGCTAAGGGGAGGGGAGGGGAGGGGAGAGAGAGGGAGAGAGGGAGGGAGAGAGGGAGGGAGAGAGAGAGAGAGGAAGTGGAGGTGGAGGGTGAGAACAAGTCAAGCTGATTTCCATGAACAAAAGAGGCAGAAAAGGGGTGAAGAGGGTGACAAGAGAAAAAAAAAGAGATAAGAATACAGAATAACAGAATAATATTTATTTTTTTTATAACCTACATATATTGTACATTAAAATATACTTGATGTTTCTTTTTCCACTTCATTTACATAAAGAATCAGATAAAATCGTGCCAGAAATGTTTAACACAGAAATCTCACAGTCATTTGGCAAAATATCATATTTCTTACTGCAGATGTAGTCAATCAGATCTCAAAAAAGGCAATAATTAATAATAACCAATAGATGTGCCATATGGCCTAAATGTCCCCACCCTGCCCCCGTAGACAATCGAAACTGTAGCCTTGAATGTTTCAAGATCCTAGTGCCTCTGCTGCACGTCAGTAGACGTCCAGATCATTTCTATACATACAGCATAGACACCTGTGAAAATTATTCCTTCTTTCCTGCAGATTAGCAAGCAGAACGCGAAGCTGGATGCCATGATGCGCCAGAAATCTTTGCTTTGCCAAGTGGGGCTTTAACAGTTAATGTTTATTTCTTCATGTATTCATTCGTTTGATTTATAAGTCAGATCAGACAGGGGTAGCAAAAATAGAGAAAGAAAGATTATACACATGAAGACAACGAGAACAACATACACACCTACAGTCAACACTGTAACAGCACAGAAACACCATACACACCTACAGTCAACGCTGTAACAGCACAGAAACAACATACACACCTACAGTCAACACTGTAACAGCACAGAAACAACATACACACCTACAGTCAACACTGTAACAGCACAGAAACAACA
>JBBPDC010000109.1:37558478-37573248 GCA_037974485.1 Hemigrammopetersius urotaenia
AATATTGTTAGTTATTCCATAGGAACAAAACTTAGTCAGCATACACAGATGCTGTGATGGTTCCTATGTTTATTTATTCATTTTAAATACTTTTTATTATCAATGTTGTAAGTATGTTGGCCTACTAAGCACTCTGTTCACAGCCCACCCAATAAAATGCTTGTTAAAGTGCTTGTTACCCAATAAATCGTGTTAAACTGTTTACTACATTTGTTTATTTTATTGGTGAAGAAGTGAAAATGAAACCGGATGATTTTTTATTTAATGTTTTTTTTCTAAGCATTTTTATCCTTAGGCTTGTACAAAAAAAACAACAAAAAATAAAAAACCTGAGTGACAAAAAAAAGAAAAGAAAAATTGAGGCGTGGTCTTCCCTTCCTCCCTTTACTAAACTGAACCTACACACACACACAAGTATACTTCAAATTTTTTTTAAATATTAATGTTGTAAAAATGTTGACCTACTAATCACCCTGTTCACAGTCTACCCAATAAAATGCTTGTGATTAATCACATAAAAATTTATAATACATTATGATAAATGCATTGTTTAATTAAAGAAACAGTTTATTTTTTCATTTTAGTGATTTTTGAAAGAATTTTCTGCCTCAGGCTCGCACAAAAATACATCTAAATTGTAACTTGTTAAAAATTAATTATATAAAACAAGATGTATTCATTATAATTAATTATATAAACTGTTTATTAGTTAAAAGTGAAACTTCAGCCTCGGGCTTTCACAAAAAAACAACAAACAAACAAAAAAAAAACAAGTGCAAAGAAAAAAAAATGACGCCGTGGGCGTGGCTTTCCCGTCCTCCCTTCTTAAAAAAAAACACCATTGCACTACAACTCCCATGATGCCTCGCACCATTCTTAGGCAGGAAGAGCGTGCTCTCTCTGTGTGTGCGCCTCTCTCTCTTTCGCTCTCTCCTTTTCTTTCTTCTGTCCATCATGCCTGCTGACTTTTCTCTGCACGAGACTTAACGTGCCCTTTTTTACAGGAGGGGGGCCTTGGTGCAGAAATAAAGGCACCCTCTGCGTGCACCACCTTCACCCCCCACCACACACACACTCACACTCAGAGAGAGAGAGAGAGAGCAACGCCAACAGCAACAAGCAGAAGCAGGAGGAGAGAAAGTGCATGCAGATCGTGGCTCGTGCACCGTGTTTTGTTGCACGAGAAAGAGAGAGTGAGTGAGTGAGAGAGAGGAGGAGAGAGAGAGGGAGCGAGAGGAATGGAGGGAGGGAGCGAGAACGAAGGCAAAGTCTTTCGTGCCTCCCCTCCCCCTCACCAGAGCAAAGGGGAAATGTCCGTGTCCAGAGGTGAGTACAACTGTGCAATGCATGGAGCTCGAGCTTTCCTTGCACAGGCCAGCTTGTTATTTTCAATTTTCCTCTTTCTCTCTATCCCTTTTGCACCCTTTTTTTAATCCCTTCACCTCGCGTGCACGCCTGCACGTCCCTGTTTCCTTTCCTTCGCGTGCAAATGCAACTCTGTGGCAACTTGGATGGTTTTGGGAAGAAGCAAAAAAAAGGTGGAGTGGATTGGTGGAGGGTGGTGGTGCTGGTGGTGAAGAAGGGGGAGGAGGAGGTGGGGGGGGATTGCATTGCATTGCATTTCCTGTTTTAAAAAAAGCCTACCGTGTTTCGTGCAATCGACGACTATTTTGCACGTTTTTCTTGTTTGCACCTCAAAGAAGCCTTTAGGGAAACCAAGGTCCAGGAACTAAAACTAAAAAAGCTAAGTTAGCTGTTGGCAAGGCAATGCAATGCAGTGCAATGGGGATTGTGCAACGGTGCCACGGGTTAATGCATAATATCTCCACACTAGTGGTCTCCTTTGAAATGAAATTGTGCATGCATTCTAGTGCTGCAGAATGGAATGCTTTGAGGCCACTTTGCAATTCCTTGCATGGAAAGAAAGCATGCAAGAAAGGAATAGGAGCCTCCACCTTCGCCCCCTCCTTTACACCATACCCACTGTGGCTGGGAGGATGAGACCTAAAAGAGTCTGGGGTTGCAGGGCAGGGAGGTGGAAAAGTTTTTGTTTGTGGCCCACACGTAATGGAAAATGATTGGGGCGCCCCGTCCTGAGCTTTGTCCTAGCAGCAGCAGCAGCAGCAACAGCAGGTTTAGGAGCAACAGCAGCAGGCCCATGCAATAGGTAGCCAGTCGCTGCAAAAAGAACACGGCTAAATATAGTTTTGTTGCGAACGTGCATTGCTCCCAGCATTTCGAGGAACCAGGCAAATGTTCTTGAGCGCTGGGACCTCCCAGATCCTGGCCCAGAGCTGCCACCCAGCTGCAGATTCTTCTCCAGGCCTCTTATGCAAGATTCCTGCAACTTGGTTGTCACCTACAGGCCAAAGGGAGCTGCTGATCGAGGCCTTTGGTTGCATTAGTTTCTTGCAGCAGCCCGTTTTTTTTTGTGCACAAGTGCAATGTTGAGTCTAATGGGATGTAAAGCAGGCAGTCGGAGCATGCAGTGTAACACACAGCTGGTGGATCGGGTGCTGCAGCGGCCAGGCGGCCGCCTGCCCGACGTGGAGTGTAGGAGGGTGATTATACCAAAGGCCAGACTCAGTGAAGGGTCATTAAATGGCTTTTTGCAGGAATGCGTTTGGCACTCAGATGTTCCCTGTCGGAAGGGGAGTGGCTGTTGCGTAACCGTGATACACCTGGCTCCACGGTTTAAAGTTTGTTCTGAAGTTTGTTTTAAGGGCCTCCTCTCCTGGAGGCAACTGAGCGCACTCCTCTACCTGCACAAGGGAGTGTCCAGGAAATGCATTATGGAAAGGGGAAGACTCAAGTTTTCCCACTTGCTGCGTCACCGTGACGACTTTCGGGCCTTTTTCATTCATCCTGAGAGACTCTGCGTTAAAGTGACTGCGGGGTATGAGGGTGACTACCCTGTGACTCACGTTTCAGTCGATAAAGAACTTTGAGTGCGTTCCCTTTACTGTGCACATTCCTGTGATGAGCCCCCCACCACCACCACCAGTGAGATTGCCAGGTTGTCGTTTAGGTGAATTTCCTCAGTCAGGAAACTCTTCTAGGGAAGATCACTCTGGCATCACATGAACAGAGCAAGTGACTGAACTCTTTACCTGGAATTACGGGACTTTCAGGGTAGGTGAAAGAGGAACCAGCTGCAGCTTATGACTGTTAACGCCTTAAAGCTGCAGATAGTTGAGGTTATTATTGTCATTAGTGTTATTATTATTGTTAGTGATGGGCCGATCCACGATTTTCCAGGTCCTGTACACAACTGTCGATGCAGATTCTGCTGTAATGCATCTTTTTACTTCAGTATTCGCATTATTTTTGTGGAAATTGTTGTTGGTAAGGTCACCTCATTGAATAAATAAACCACTAAGCACTTATCAGAGGAGCAAAAAGTGTACACAACTACATTGAATTTAAAGGCATTCCGAAGGAATTTATGTCTCGCATCACAGAAAGGTAGCAGCAACAGCTGTAAAATTTTGTAAATATCAAAAACACAAGAAGCTTGGCTAAATCATCTAAACAGTATTATGTCTTTTAGCAGCAACAACTGTGTAAAAATGAGTGTAAACCTAATACATTTTAAATAATGCGGATTCAGAGACATGACACACGAGTGTAACCAGTTCTGTATTTAAGGTGGACCGGCCGAGTTACAAGATTCCCAACTTTAGCCTGGTCGTGGGGGGGGCCTTGAAAGAACCCCAAAGAGGTCTTAAGGGAGAGCTAAGAGTCTTCTCTAATGTTCCTTTCACTTTTGGGTTTGTTGCGCTTTTGGAGAACGTGAGCGATCGTCTGCTGTCTGGTGTCTTTTCCCTGTTTGCCGGCATAAACTCCTGGTACTCTTTCTTGTGAAATCTCTGCAGGTGTTTGATTAAATTTGTTGTTTTCTGCGACGCGACCGTACTTCCACCCCTCGCCACGCTGCCTTTACACACAGTGCAAGTAGCCGCCTTGCTTTTCTGCGTTTCCAAACTAAAGTATCTCCAAACGAGCGACATTTTGTTTGAAACATTTTGTTTAAATGTTATTCGCTCGCTCAGACTGAAGTTGCCGCAGGTTCATGGTATGGAATAAGGGGCGATGATGCATCTCATATTACACAGCATCGAGTTTAAGGTTCAGCGCAAACTGGAATACATAGAACAGGTCTTTCCGTCCGATATCTGATGCCAGACTTACGGCAATATCGGACCCGATACCCATGTCGTATCGGGCCCATAATTATTATTATTATTATTGTTATTATTACTACAAATCACACAGGGATGGGGCTCATGTTAGTGCTGTTGTAGCAAATCTCTCCTGAAATATCTCACTCACGTGGGATGTTTCTCGTTCTGTGGATTTGAAGTGTTGGAGCATGATGGCCTACTTTTAGATGCTCGTTTTAAGTAAAGAACTTTAATTGAAATCTAAAATATCTTGATTGTTACCTGCTTTGGTTGATGATGGTTTTAATATTAAGCTCATAAACAAAAAAAACGTGTTTCGCAAATTTTCATAAATTCTTTTTTCTTTTAATGAAAATAAATTCTTTCACTTCTGTCCGAAGTGACAGTTTGTTGCAGGTTTACCTGGATTGCATTAGATGCAATCCACATATTAAATAATTTTATAGTTGGTGCTCATCCTTGCTGTTGTAGCAGTCTGAGTCGGATCATGTACTTGGCTGATGTCTAACATTTTATAATTAGAACTGTATCCATTTGGATTATCATTACAGATGCATGTAATTTATTTCAATTGTTACTTTTAATATAGAGGGTTACAAATGGAGTAAATCCATAACGTGCAGAAATTTTTGTAAGGTTTTCCCCAAACATTCCTGTTTTTTTTGTTGATGTGCAGTAAATACAGTGACACAAATCAGAAATTTGGTTTAAAATATTAGCCAAATCTAAACATCTCAATGACGAGCAAACCAGCAAATGTGTTCCAAAACAGTCCTGAAGAAAACCCAGTTAAACGAGTAAGACAAAAATATTACCTTTAACCCTTTATTTATTGAAGAGACTGATATTACAGATCCAGAGTGGTAAAAGTTTGTGAACGATTGCTTTCACTATTTAGTGTGACCCCTATTGAACATTTTCCGGAAACTGTTGATCATTCCTACACATTGGCTTGGAGAGTTTTGGCCCGTTCCTCTGTACAGAACAGCCCTCGCTTCTGAGATGTTGGTTTTCCCCGCATGAGCAGCTCAGTTCAGGTCCTTCTACTATATTTCTATTGGGTTAAGGTCAGGGCTTTGACCTGGCCATTCCAGAACGTTAACTTTATTCTTCTTTAACCATTCTTTGGCCAAACAAATTGCATGCTTAGGGCCGTTGTCTTGGTGCATGACCCGCTTTCTATTGAGGTTCAGTTCACAGGCAGATGTCCTGATATTTTATTGCTCCATTTGTGGAAGGCAAGCCGTCCTGGCTCAGTAAAACAGCCCCAAACCTTGATACTGCCACCACCGTGTTTCACAGATGGGATAAGGCTTGTGCGGGAATGCAGTGTTTTCCGTTATCCAAACGTCATGCCTCTCATTTAAACCAAATTAGATTTTTCCAAAAATAGTTTTCCCCAATAGCCTTCTGGCTCCTGCCACGCACAGTATGGTTGTTCAATGTACTCCTTATGGTGGACATTTAACATTAGCCAGTGTGTTACAGGCCTTTAGTTGCTCAGACTGTTACACACCTCGCACTCGGAGGGATCTTTTGACCACTCCTTTATTGGTACACCGTCTGTCTGACTGTGGATTATTAGTTTTGAATCCTTTTCAAGCCTGAAGAGTAGCAGCAACTCTTTCCAAGGTCCTCTTCTTTCTTCATGTCGTGCCACACATCTCCAGAGTTTCTTTAAATTAAGCAGGGCACTCACTCATACCTGACGGTCACCCGGTTGATTGAAAAGCCATGACTCTAATTATGTCTTCAAGTAACTGCTAATCCCAGAAGTTCATTTACTTTTACCACTCAGATATGTAATATTGGGTAATTCTCCTTAATAAGTGAATGAGCTAGTATAATGTATCATTTGTTTAATTGGGTTCTCTATGTACTTTTAATAAAATGATAAAACAAGATTGTTTACTTTTTGAATAACTTGTTAAAGCAAAATGTACAAAACACAAACAAGAAGTATTCTTAAATGTGAACGAACAGAGAGAGCCACATACGCACACCTACAGCATTTCTTGGATTACCAGTTCTGTTCAACAGCCTCTTTCATCACATCAGTCGACGTTCTGTTCCTATTATAGACCTCCCTGTGGCTCAAAACATCCAGCTATCGGATGTACTTGCTTATCATTCTTTTGTTATTCGTTTTTTACATCAGTTCCAGTGTTGTTTCCAGTCTTGTGTCGCGTAGTTTCTGTCAGTCTTTATGTTCACGATTCCTTTTTTAAAGAGGTCCACAAATATTGCATTCGAAGTTTGGAGTTGGATCCATTGTGGATCAAGTTGCAGGATGTGACAAACGATGCTCCAGAATGCATTGTGGTGTTGCGAAGGATCCCCATGGGAGGGAGAGTAACGCTTAGCGAGAGGAGCGAACAAAACCCACCAGTTGACTTTATCATGCTCTTCTATCTCTTCTGAAGGTTTGTCCCGTCAAATGTAATTCTTCTGCATGCTGGCGATGCCTTTTTTGCAGACGTACACTCCTTTTGCTCACACATTTTCTTCTCTAGTGCCACATAATGCCAGTTTTAACAAGATGGCGTGAAAAGATGTGTCCAAACCTCTTGGCGTGTTCGGTCCATGGGAATGATTTCTGAATCCTGTCCATATGCGCGTAGATTGAGAGGAGTAGCAGCTTGGCTATATTAATACTCCAGTGCTAGTGAAACTGTTTTTGGAGCTTATTTCTATGCAAGTTGATCAAACAGTGCAAAGGGTTGGGAGGTATGATTGCTTGGAGACAAATGGCAATCAGCCTGAAAATGGGTTTGAATGTAGATATCAGATGAGTTTATTATTTGCTTTGAGCACATTTTCTGGAGTATCTCTTCACTGGCAGTCATGCATTTTGTGTGTGTGTGTGTGTGTGAGGCCTTGTGACTGGTGCCTTTTGGCCACTGTTTTAACACACGACTGCAATGTTGTAGACTCCTCTCTGGCCACTATTGTGTGCCGTGCAGTGGCGCCGGTGTTGCACAGTGCCTCAGTGTCCAGGCCATGCCTCGCCCCTGCAGCCGGGCCTAAAGCTACGCGGGGAGGCTTCCACGCCGCACAATTGTCACATTTGTCATGCAAATGGCCCCCGCGAGTTTCAGCGGCGCAGATACTAAATCCGCTGTTTCGACAGGCTGATTGTTGGTGGCTGTCCAGCCACGCTGCGTTTTTCTGCACAAGGGAACAATCCGGTTGTTTTCTGCATTGTGCAGACGACCCGCTGGGCCACTGGCTTTCTGACTGCAGCCCGAAATGTAAGGCTGCAGCCGGTCGCACGCAGAAAACTGAAAATCTGTGTCGGGAATCCGCACCCAGTGCTCGCATGCAAATCCTTGTTTGCATGAGTGCATGCACGTGCACCCTGCGATCCACAGCAGGGGCGAATTGTATGGCCTTGTGTCTGCGGCGTGCATTGCGTGTCTGGGCCCTGAAAGAGGGTGGCATGCTGAAAAGAAGACGAGCATAAATAGTGTCTCCTTGGTGTCGAGTCGCTTGGGAGTAATCAACCTGTTCTTCCTGCAGGCTCTCCGACAGAGAGGCCTAGAGGGGGCAGAAAGCACTCTTTAACTAACTTACACAGTCTCTCTCTCGCGCTCTTTCTTTCTTTCTTTCTTTCTCTTTCAATCTCTTGCTCTTTTTTTTTTCCTCAGAAGGATATGAGCCATACAGCCTTGCGCAAGCTGCACATTCTGACATTGATCCGTCTTATTGCAGACTTCTGAATAATTAACTGCACCCCCCCCTCTCCTCAAACCCCCCCCCAGCAGAACTCCACTGCGGTGTCTTTTTCCGATTGCACTTGCGTTCATATGGGCTAATCAGTCAGGATATTGCGTAGCCACAAGGGCCTGCTTTTAACTCGCACTGCTAATGCCGTACAGGAGAAACTGCCAAACTGTGTTTCCGAAACATGCAACATACAAAAAGGCCGAACGGAGGAATGCATTGTGCAGCGCGACTCTCTCCTCCGCTCTGCTGGAGGTAATAAATAGCATTGCATCATCACAGAGCAACACCGAAATGTGTTTGATATTACAGTGCCGTACTTACTTGGCCCAGATGAACAGTTTGCAAAAGCTCTCGCACATGCAGGAACTAATCTCCTGCAAGCGAACAGGAGTGCAGCTTCACATTGTGTGTTCGGGGGCAGAGCTTCCCACCTGGCACATCAGTGCTCCTCTAGATGGGCTCCCGCGTAATTAAGGCGCAACATAATGGAGATGTTATTGACGTGAATAAATTTTAGTGGAGTGAAATGCTCTTCGTACTTTGTGGCTTATTGGCCTTTCTTGCTTTTTGGGGGGGAAATTATATCACTTAATGCAGGAAGAATCTCTGTGCATGCTTCATGGGAAAGGACTGGAGCAAGGGTCTGATCTAGGAGGGCAAAACGAAAGGGTGCCCAAGTATTTGCCTTTAACACAAATGTCAGGTTTTCATAATGGTTCATTTCACAAAGCATTTCTGCTATGTAATAAAAAAAGATTGCATGTCGCTCAGACCACTGAAAAGCAGACACAGATCAAGCGAGTTGTCATTTTTCCATGACACCCTTTCACAGCCTCTTTGGACATCTTCTATATAAATCTATATTGTCACCAATGGCTTTCTTAAGCATATTTTACTTTGTTGTTCTGCTCTGAGTAACACACGGATACGATTTTCCTGCCAAAGTAGTCTGGAAGAGGTTTTTAATAAGATACCACCGCGTAAAGTTTTGGAAATTTCAAACACATATTGATTTAAAGAATTTTTTTATCTGGGTGCAGCTGGTGGCCTGCAATCAAAAGGTTGTGGGTTTGAATCCCAACACAGCTTGTGTCATCACTGAGGTTCCGTAGAGCGAGGTACCGTCCCCACACCCTGCTCCCCTGGTGCCCCTTGTTGGTGGCAGCCCCCCGCCTCACGTGGTGTGCTGTGGTGGGTTCATGCGTGGCTGTAAGTGGCCACTTTACTTTTTTATTTTAGGTGATTTATTTATATATATTTTTAGGTGATTTTTAATTGTTTATTTCTATTCTTTTCAAATAATTTGGGTAGTTTAATGGAACTTTTTGCCGTGACATAGCCACTGTTGTTGACATTAGACATTAGACTCACCTTAGTCTTCAAGCTAGCTATAAACTTTTTTAGTATAACGGAATCCAAGCTAACGCTGTTGTCTAAGAGCTTTTCTAACATATCAGCAAACTAAATGTTCTTCGAGCTAGCTGACACCATTTCTTAGTATTAGCCTCAAGCTAAGACTGCTTAGCTAAACATTTTTCTCACATAATGCTAGTTTTTAGCTTAGGGCTTACATAGTACTTCTACATTTACGGCATTTAGCAGACGCCCTTATCCAAAGCGATGTACATGAATGCTCTTCAAACCTGAAATGCTATACTTAAATCAGCATGTGCCATTCAACCAAGTTATTTCCAGCCAAGTTACACACCTAAGCAGCTCCTGCTGAAGAAAAGTCAGACGTTAAAGCAAAAAGGCATGGAGTTAAGGGTATAAAGGGTTTTTTTAAATGAATATAGGGAAGAAGGAACGAATAAGCAAAAACGAGGCCTAGATAGTCTCCAAGCTGTTTTTCTTACATTTTAATCCCTAATATTAACCTAAGAATGTTTCTTATGTAGTAGCCCACAACTTTTTTTTTTTTGCAAACTTTATATTAGCCCTTGAGCTAGCTAAAAATTGACCTATTAGTCCCAAGCTAACACGGGTTAGCAAAGTAATTTTTTTAATATAAAAAAAAATATATATATATATATAATAAAAAATAAACATGGACATGTCTATATTTTTATTTATAGACATATTACACATCTATATTTATATTTATGCAGTACGTGTATATTGTACTTTCATACTACACTGTTGTGTTGAATAGATTTTATTTTATTGTTTTGCTGCTCTTAACTTTGCACTGTCCATTTTCTGCCATAGCATTGCAAATTACCCACTAATAAAGGGTTCTCTTATCTTTAGCTTCTTAAATAGTAGACATAGGTTTTGCGCCTGAGCTAGCTTTGCAAAATCTAATCCTTATGCATTAACCTCCAGCCTAAGACTGGGTTTAGTTAAGTTTTTTTTTTTTTTAATTTGTAATCTCATGCCAATATTTTCTACTCCAAAAACAGCACTTTTCTTACATGAACCTCCCAAGCTAGCATTAGTGTTTAGCTAAGTGTGTTTCTTGCAAACTAGCATCTTTACTAACACTTTCTTTCTTTACCGAGGGAAGGTTTGTGTGAAATTTGTGCCTAACAAAAAGCTATTTCTTACATGTGTAACCCAATGCCATTTCATACACAAGTACACATACTTCTTCGTGGAAAAGCTTTAACACAGCTAACACTTGGTTTTAGGCCTTTTATTATTACCCCCCAGCCTTGGTTTGTGGTTTTAGTTAAGTTGCGACTCTTAATACTGCGGTTTTTCAAGAAAGTATTACACCCTTAAGGTAAAGGATCCTTATAAAATGCATCAAATTGCAGGAAAACGGTATGTATTTGTTTATAACCTCACTGAAACGTCCTTATACTGCAACAAACTGCAGGGTAATTGCATTTAATTTCATAGTAACTGCAATTATTTTTTTTGCAAGCGTCTTACATTTGCAACCTCCATTCCAGCATTCCTCCTCACACTTGTGAAGCGCTTGTTCATGGGAAGAGATTTGTTATTGGCAGGCGGTGTGTGGTGGGTTACAGGCTAACGCTAGAGCCTTCTGGTGTGGAGATCAGAGTCCTGCGCGAGGTCCGTCATTTTCGCTAGCGCGGAGCAGAGGAAGCAGACCGGGAAACAGCCAGTGATGACATTCTTCCCAAAGCAGCAGCTCTAAGCTACATGGTCTGCCATCTTTGGAAGTGTAGAGTGTCTTACAAACTGCCAGAGCGGTCAGGGGGGGGGGCAAACAGCCGGCGGCTCAAGAGAGGTTATTTTCATCTCTCTTTCTCGTTCTCTCGCTCGCGCGCTCTCGCTTGCTCTGGCTTTCTCTGGCTTTCTCTCTTTCTCTCTCGCTCTCTTTTACTCTCTTGTCTCTCCCAGTCTGTCATACATCTTCTGAACTGTTTTTTCTGTCCATTCTTTTTTTCGTTGTCTGTACTTGCATGGCATTCTATTTTCTCTCTCTCTCTCTCGCTCACACACGCGCTCTCTCTCTCTCTCTCTCTCTCTCTCTCTCTCTCTCACACGCTCTTCCTCTGGTTCTGTGATTCATCCTTCCTCCTCCGGGTCCCTGAAATTCCCCAGAAGAACTCTTGGGATTATTGGAATTCCCGGCAGAGTGTGTCGGAGGGATTTTTGAAGGTTGACAGCGAAGTTGCCCGGTGAGGTCTTGCGCAGGAACTCCAGGCATGCGGAGGCTATACTAGTCACCAGCCAAACACTCCAGAAACCACACACATTAAACTGGCAACTGCCCATGCAGATGCACGCAAAATTCCAGCGAGTGAAGGCTCTCCACTTGCTGTCGGGTCGCTCTGCGTTTCATTTAAGCCTCTGCCTTTCTCCTGCGTCAGCAATTTAATTAGAGGTTCGGTTGCATTTAACGGCAAGCGATCTCTGTGTTTCCGAATCTGTCCAACCTTCCACATCTTTGCAGTGCTTCACATACCACTGAGGCAGTTAAGCAAGCAAGTCTTGTGGGGAAATCTATCTACCTGAGCTTCCCAGGAAAGAAAATCAAAAGCACTTAAATCTAGCTGTCAGAAATATCTTTGGAGACTCGGAGGAAGTGCCACTCTCGGTCTCTTCGCGTGCCGGTCAGACAATACATACAGGCTGTTGTTTCCTGCCAATGTTGTGGTTATATAATCCACTGATCATGTTCTGTCCTTTCCAGGCCTCGTTGGTGTGTTAGTCTACCTGCATGGGAACAACGTTGTGTTTCAAAAGAATGCTTCCCTCAACTGCATTAATTTCTCTAATAATGGAGATGTAACTGTGGAGATGTGCTGCTACTCGATTGAATCCAAGTAACGTTTGAGCTGATCCCTTGCCGGCTTTTACTGGCGCTTTTTAGCTGAGGTGTACCTTTAAGGGCAGCTGCAGGTTTGACGTGTGTGTGCTGTCGTGTGTGTGGTACGGACACGGCCGGGAATCTAAGGTGTGGCCACACGATACGGACCTTCAGACTGCGTTGCAACAGGAGCACTTACTGAAGTACTGCAAGGATTACCGGATTGACGTGGAAAGTCCGTCCCCCCGCGTACTCCAGAAAGAAAACAAGTCCTTTTTTGTGGCTATAAGAGACGATGTGTCATCTTTTCGTTACAGTTCATAGCATCCTTTTGAAAGGAGAGTGTGCCGTGTTTTTAGGTGAAAGGAGTAGGTGTTAGATAACGTCAGTTGCATTGCATTCCTTGTATGAAACCGATAAATGGTGCAGCTCTGCTGGAAGAAACTGGCTTTTTGCAAGTCGTCCCTTTTTTTTTAAGCTGTTTAGGATCTTGCATACATTCTGGGGTTTGTTTAGACGCGGGTTCTTGTAAACGTGCGTGTCCTTGTGAGCGTGTCTGATTTGTGCATATAAGAATTTTTGGTTTGCGTGGCTGCCTCGGTGCAGATGAAAGCTGTCCCCTACTCTGCAGAGCATGCCACTGCCTGTCCCATCATCTCCAGCCCCCGCTCCACCCCCCCTAACACTTCAGAGAGAATGGAAAAATGACTGCTTAGCCAGAACACTCGGTTACCCCCATGACAGCTGAGAAACTTTTGACATGGCGTGGCACTGGTTGTTAAATTCGGAGGCTTTGGCCTGGCCTTTCTAATGCTTACGTAATAGTTTCTCAGCCCTCTGCCGCTGAACTGAAGTCTGTGAACGCACTGACTTCGTCCCCCCCTCTTCTCTGTCTGTTTCTCCTGTGATGACAGTTTGCAGTAGCTTATTAGGTGTCAGGCTGTGACAGGTTGTAATTGTCAGGATTAGGAATGTTCACTTCGCCTGTAGATTTGAGCAGATAACTGCTTTCGTCGGCCTCGGTTCGCAGAGGTCGCGTATTTACCTCCGGTGTGAAACTGTAACCGAAACTGCTTTAAACAATGAAATGCGCCCTCGCTGGAGTGCGCACCCTCTGTATCTCTCCGTCCCGTCATTCATAAGAGCGGTAGTGTGTGTGTGGGTGTGCTGGGGGGGAGGGCCTGTGCAGCTGAATGTCAGATTTGTCACTATTGTTGCATGTGTTGATGCAGGTGGGAGGAGGTCCTGCTGACTTTCAGGCAGTAAAGCTGTGGTGGAAATGAGCGGCGGGCCTCATGGGTGAAGAATGGGTGTTGGGGTGCGGGGGAGGTTCATGACTGGGTAGGAATACAGCAGCCTGCTTCCTGCAGGTGACTGCTCCGGATGGACAGACACCACGTGTTCTGCACACACCTACACTTCCTGCAGGCCATTTTTTTTTTTTTTTTTTTTTTTGTTTGGTCCTTTTTCAGAGCTGGTCTTGTGTCTCTGCCCTCGCTTGTGTACACAATATAATCTCTGCCTCTCACTGGTTTAACCAATTATTAAAGTCCCGTAATAAAAGGTATCAGTCCATGTTTAGTTTTGTTTAATAGTCGTGTTGACTGTTAATGTTACAGAGAACCTTTAATAACAGTTGCTTAATGGTTGACACCCGTGTTTGACACTGTGTGTGTGTGATGTCGTCAAACGACTAGTCGACTTGAAAAAAAATTGACGTTAATGCCCTAGTGTGTGTATATATACGTGTGTGTGTGTATATATTAGTGGTGGGCATAGATTATTTTTTTTAAGTCTAGATTAATCTCACTGTAATCTGTACTCTAGATTAATCTAGATTAAAACGGCTCATTTGAATTCTGTCGAATGCATTCAGAATATGTGTGCTCCCCAAATAATGACTGAAAGTGAGTCTTAGAGAACGGGTTTCTCAGCTCCTACAGTAAACTAACTCCGCACTGCACAAGTGCAGACAGCCTTAGTCTTGTCCAGGTTTCCGTTGGGAAGCTTCTTAAAAATACATTTTCCCTGAAGCAAACCCGGCGCTTCATAGCTGCGTCCATGTTAGCACGTCACGTTTGATGTTGTAATTTCACAGCATCCCAAGCCCCCCTAAATATATAGTCATTATTCTACTATATTTAAATTATATATCCAAACATTTCATACAAGATATCACTGACCGCAGATACGCACTTTACACATAGAAACAAGACTATGAATTGAAATGAAATGAAGTCTAGCTCTCATTACTGAATTAAAATGATTGTGTGTATGTGTGTGTGTGTGTGTATGTATGTATGTATATGTATATATATATGTATATATATGTATATATGTATATGTATATGTATATATATATATATGTATATGTATATATGTATATGTGTATATATATATATGTATATATGTGTGTGTGTGTGTGTATGTATATGTATATGTGTTTGTGTATATGTGACCCCAAAACCGAGGTACGTACTAGAGCCCGACCGATTTATCGGCAGGCCGATATTAGTCATTTTCCAAACTATTGGTATTGGCATTTATAACGGCCGATGAATGAATATTTAAAAAATAAAATAAAAACGGACGAAACACCCTTCAACCATGTCATGAGTGTTGGCGTTGTATAGTT
>JBBPDC010000109.1:37602174-37615431 GCA_037974485.1 Hemigrammopetersius urotaenia
TCCCTGGAGCAACTTGGGGTTAAGGGTCTTACTCAGGAACCCAGTGGTGGTGCTGAAGGTAGGATTCGAACCCATGATCTTTTGGTCCGGAGGCTAGTATCCTACCTACTGAGCTACCTCCACCCCCCCCCCACTCTTTCTCGCTCTCTTGCTCTGTCACTCTCTCTCTCTCTTTCTGTCTCTCTCTCACTCATTCTCTCTCTCTCTCTTTCTCTCTCTCTCACTCATTCTCTCTCTCTCTCTCTCTCTCTCTCTCACACACACACACACTATGCCTCTCGATCTCACACTTTCGCACTCTTTCTCTCACTCTCTGTCTCTTGCTCAATACCTCTCTTTAACTCTGACTCTCATTCCCTCTATTTCTGTCTGTTCTTTTTCTCTATTTCTCCCTCTATCTCTGCCTGTCTGTCTCTCTTTCACTCTTTATCTCTTTCCCCCACTCTCTCTCTCACACACACACACACACACACACACACTTTATGCTTATCTCTCTGAATCTCTGACTCTCACTCCCTCTATTTCTGTCTTTTTCTATTTCCATTTCTCCTTCTCTCTATCTCTCTGCCTGTCTGTCTCCTTTTCACTCTCTGTCTATCTCTCTCCCTCCCGCTCTCTCTCTCTATCTTTCTCTCTCGCTCTCTTTTTCTCTGTCTCACTCTCCATCTCTCCATCTCTCTGTCTTGCTCTCCCTCCAGCGCTCTTTCACACTCTTCTCTCTCTCTCTCTCTCTCTCTCTCTCTCTCTCTCTCGTTTTGAGAGAGTGTATTATATAACCAGAGGATAGTCGTTGGCAGAGCTCTGGCAGCTCACCGGTGCAACCAAACAACTGTTGCACTAAACACATCCTCATTTTATCTTTCAATCAAAAGCATGCCGAGCTGGAGCGGACGAAAAAAGCTCTTCCTATTGTTCCTCGCATTCCTGACCTTCACAGCTCCTCTCACTGACGCAGCACACACGCCCACAGCTGTCGATGGGCCTAGCCACTGGTTTACACACGGCAGACCAGCGAGAGACTGGGTGGCACTTCACTGCTCATCACTGGGGCACTGTAACAACCCCTCGGGTTTATTAATAGAAAGCTTTACTGGTTACTACTATAGTGGCTACTGAGCTACTGGACTACTGATCTGTGGTCAGATCCACTTAGCCTTCTGTTGCAGTGCCCCAAGGCCTAAAAGGCGGATGGTTTTCATGATCAGTTTTACAGCTTATTAGCTCCATTCACCACTGGCAAGTTAAGCAGGAAATCAGGGCATGGTGTGTGGAGTGTTTGAAACTCTTAGGAGAATTAGGAAAGAGTACTAGAGTGCCATCAGAGTACTAGTGATCTCGTAACTTTAATTAAAAGCAAAAGTAAGCATATCTTTAACATAGTGAGTAGAGTTTTGTCTCTTTTTGCGATAAAACAGTAACTCTCAAAGCTCGCACGTAAAAGAAATCTCCTTTTAACATTTTTTTCTACACTACTTCTATTAGCTATACTAATATTCTCAAAACAAAAAAACAACAATATTTAATTGAGCTAACATAAGCATGTTATTTAAAGAAGCATAAATCATACCACCTTCAGAAGCTTTAACAGGTCTGAGCTGAGTTGTTCTGTTGTGGCTAGGTGATATTTATACAGTCAGGGTCATGCAAACATATATATTGAGTGAGAACGAGTTTCCATTTTTGTTCGTTTAGTACCTTGTTTGTAACCAGAGTCTTGACATGATTTGAATTTGTACCAATGAAGTCATTTTGAGCGACTGCTGTCTCCTCTCTTACCTTCCTTATCATTAATCACCTTATCACCTACTCACACCCAAGACGCCCCCTCAGCCACCCAAACAGAGCAATAATGAGAGGAATTTGTTTGATACATATGTACTGTATCACTGTATGTTCTGATATGACACATCCAACTTAGCAAGGGTGGTGTAGAGGCTGAACAAAACATTTACATTTACAGCATTTGTCTGACGCTCTTATCCAGAGCAACGTACATCAGCCTAACGGATGAAGTGCAGTAGGAGTTCACAAGTGATTCATTAGAAAGGCTAATGCTAACTCAGCAGGCTATTACGGTTAACAGGAATGCCAACTATAGGTCTCCCAGTGGAAAAGCCGTCAACAGTGGGCTATATTTAGTAATAAGACCCTCAGACCATTTCATTTGGGAACCTCTGACTAATTATCATGACTCAGCTAAGACAGAGTGGAACAGGTTGGCGGACGGAGTTTCTGCCGTTAGGTGGGATGCTTTTGGACGCTCCGTCACGTATTGCATAATGTAATTTATTATCCTCGGAGAGCTAGATTGACTAGACGTGCCCATATTTATGTCTACCGGTCGTGTAAACAGTCGTAAAGGAATCGTCTGTCATGCAGTTGCTATGGCGAATGTGGACAAAAGGCCAGGAATGGAGAATCTCCGCCAAACTGTAGAGCTAATTTGCTAGCTTGGGTGCGTCGTGTGTTGCAGCACACATGACATTTGCATTGTGCAATTCTCCTTAGTCACTGCGGCGGATTTGCCAGGCATTGCCAGTCCACACCACACACAAACACATTCCGAGCACTACGCTAACCACATGTTGTTGTTGGGAGAAGGTTGTTGTCATTGTTTTTGCTTGGTTTTATTTTTATATAACCTTACGGAGGGAACAAAGGGGGAAAAAATGACCCCCACACACAAACACACACACACACAAACACACACACACACACACACATACACTTAAAGCGAGCAAGATTCAATTTGAAACATGAGCCTCCAGTTCGGCAGTGGGAAGCTGGTTGTGTCACGGTCTAAATAAAGGTCCGGAGGGTGGCCAGATCAAATTAACGCAATGATCTAAGCGCCATGATCATGATGATGATGGCGGTGCTACTGCGGATGATGATGGCCTTTATTTAATGACCCCTCGACATGTTGGGTGGTGTGTGTTAACGGAGGCTACAAAGCGTAGCTCCAGACCGCTAGGCTAAAGCCCAAACCACAGGCTTGTCACAGGCTCGGGTGAGTCAGTGCCATGCAGTCGGAGGCTCAGGCTGCGGCCGTCCAGAACAGCCATAATAATTTCCTTTTCCAGCACTAATTCTATCAATATTGGATCTAAATGAAGAAAAATGACGGAAATGCTCACATAATCTGCTGGGCTATTTTTGGAATTTTCCAGTCGACATTGGTGTTGTGGCCTCACGGCGCAGCCAGATATTTCATCAGCTTCCATTTGAAAGCTTTGCTTTCAGCATTATTTGGTTTCGCAGTGAGCTTGAAGACATTTGCGGCGCTTGTACGGGATCCAGCACCTGACAAAAGTCAAAAGAGCAAACAACTTCTGTCAAAAGAATGACATCTCACCGTGTTTCTGCACCTTTCTTTGTCAATAATGACTTTTTCAGCAGTATATTATCAGATTTATTGAGTATGATACATGTAAGTTTACCAAAAAGCACTGACTACAGACTCGGCTTGTGAAAAAACAATATTGTTTTTGTTATAATAATAAAATACCCTAAATCCCTTAAAAACCTACAGTAGAAGTAGAAATGCAAACAAAACAAGCTAGCAAGTGAAATATATTATATATCTATTATCATAACTTACATTACATCCTAGCATGGGCGCCAGAACCATTATAGCAGGAGGAGACATCTCCCTCCCTCCATCCCCCACACATTCTGGCACCCCTGCATCCTAGGCATGTTCATATAGGGCAGCTGTTTAGAAAGCATGGCACCCACCAAATCCCCACCCACATCTTCAAGATATGATTGGCCTACTTTGGTGATCCCATTTGGCATTGGGTCCAATAGCAACTTGATTTGCGATGCGGAATCGCAGTACCACACTTTTCAAATGGGTGGACAGGAAAGACTCAATCACTTTGCCAGGCTACTGGTCACCCCCCACAAAATCTGACATAGTCACATTCCCTCCAAACCCACGAGTAAACAGAAGCTGGGGACAGTAGAATTCACTGAATGTCACTGATCTTCGGGTTTATAAGTAACATTATTAAAGCTCTGGACAGAAGCACCCACCCGAATAAGACTGTTCCCACATTTAGCTCTTAATTTCTCACCGTTGTCCTCAGGCGTTCCAGTTACAAGACCAGTGATAACACATTTTTATCCTCAGGGTCATGAAAAACAATACAGACGGCCTGTATCTGCCCGAGCAGGTGGATCCGTTGCAACCCTTCACTTGTGCTTTTAAGTTTAGCTTCATCTCCTGTCTTTCCCTCTCACATGCTGGATTAGCACATCATCTCTAATATCACAGCTGCTTCAGGCAAACTATATTCTCTCTGAAACACGTGGGGCTATTTCAGACTGGAGTATTCCAGTGGGCCAAATGGATGGAAAAATACCTCTTTATCCCTTGTTTACTGTCGCCACCTCATTGACCTTAGGAAGGGATGACTCGACAGCTAATTAGAAGAAGCGTCCCGCCATTTGTTTCTCAAGGTTTCGGCAGTTTATAGGTCAGGTGTTCCTACACGATCTACGAAAAGTGCAGAGGGCTGTTCATTCAACGTTTCATCTGCAATCTGGGGTGTTATTGAGAGAGTTTGCAGCCACTTTGCCAAAGAAACAGCCTTCACTCCTTTGGGAAAGCTCTTGACTCCTTTGGGAACGCTTTACTCTAGTTGTTGGGACATTACTGTGAGGATTTGATTGCGGTTAGCCATAAGAGCATAAGTGAGGTCAGGTGCAGATGCTAGATAATCAGTTCTGAACTGCAAACGCTGCTCCAACTCCCAAAGGTTTTGCATGACACTCCAGGGAATACGGTTCAGTTACTCTACAGTTCACTGCTGTGGGGATTACACACTCGGCCTTAGACTCATGACTGGTGTCCCATTCTATTCACAATGCTTTTGTATTACACAAGCTGTATGTGCACGGCTGAACGTGTCAGTAATGGACACACCTTAAAGAAGCTCATTATGAAAGGTATTATGATACTTGTAGATATGCACTATATGGGGCAGCTGGTAGCCTAGTGGTTAAGGCATTCGCCCTGCCCCCTGCTTCACTTGGTGAATGGGTTGAATGCAGAGGAGGAATTTCGCTGTTCACACCGTGTGCTGTGGTGTGTTCACATATGACAAATGGTCACTTTCACTTTTCACTTTCATATGGACAAAGGTCAGCTCAAATAGCCGAACGGTGCAACAAAAATGGCAAACAGTAACATAAGCCACATTAGATACGACTGGGTTGGCTGTTAGCTGCCTCCAGAGCATGGTAGCTATGCTACACTGTTAACAAAAGTGTTGGGACCTCTATGTCAGGGTTTGGCCAATAGATACATTTCTTTAATGCCATTAACGCCATTTGTAATCTTGGCGTTAACCCCCCCCCCCCCCCGAAAGCGATATCAAGGTGAAATTCATCATAGCTTGCGTAATATAGACCCAGCTCCCTCTGTCCGGGGTGGGGTGGGGGCGTTAACGGCAATATTTTTTTTATCGCACGATAAGAATCTCGCGCCGTTAACGCACGTTAACGCACGTTAACGCCGTTAACGGCCCAGCACTACATCAGTGTCTGACCTCATAAATGCTACAGAATGAATGGACACAGATTCCCACAGAAACTCTTGAGGAAATCTTGAGGAAAGCCTTCCAAAAAGAGTGGAACCTGTCACAGGGAGACCAACTCCATATTAAAGTCTATGGATTTAAATGCAATTTCCCTTCTGGTGTATTGGTCAAGCGTCCCACTACTTTTGTTCATTTAGTGTAAAATGTGGGCTCTGAATAGGTAACATTTCAGTATTACCTGTGTTTTAATGAAGAAGGAGTTGCCATGGGGGTCAGGTGACCATGACAGTTGTTTTAGGTGTTCTTGAGCAAGGCCACAACCTTCTACCTGAATTCCTCCACCCTAACTCACAGTAACTGAGAGGCTGCTACCAGTCTTCTCAGAGAGTGATAGTCATGTGATCGAGTGTCACATAAGATTCCTCTTGCTCTCTTGAAAGTGTCGGTGTCAGTTCTACTCAAAGCTGCGTGTTACAAATGCGAATGGCCGCAGGAACATTTGTCGGGGTTTTAACCCCAGTGCCTGGCTCAGGTTGCCTGCCAGAACGAGACCAGCTGCCCAGTGCCTATCCTCCACTCCACCCCTCTCCGCTCTCCGCCTGGATGTCAGTGTGGCCAAGTCAAGGTCATGTGTCCAGGACCTGTTAATCATGGGCAATTCTGGATATCTGGCTTGTTTGGAAGAACACATAGATAAACAGGAAAGATCGGACGACCTGCATGTTACACCTGAAAAGCTACGATCATTTTAGTCAGAGTAAAAAACTTTACTCTGCGTTTAACCCCTTCAGCCAAATGGGGCAATGGGCACTTGACAATGTCACCTAGGGGGCAGTGCGTGGTACCTCAGTAGTGCCATTTACAACCCTGGGATTCAAACCCACAAAGTCAATTCCCTAACCACCGGCTGCCCCATTGTTTCTACATATTGTGATAAGGTCTACAATGAAATCACTTCAGTGAACTCTTGATACAGTTTGGTTAAAGACTCTGCTGTATACTTAAACTGTGCAAGAACTGTTTCAATCTTAATTCAGTTCTAAGTTTTGGTCAAGATCTTGGAACTCCCAACGGAAAACGATCTAGAAAATTGTCTAGAACACGACTGACTGGTCCGAGGTGCTTGAAATTCATTGCTACAATGATTGGGAACCAATTGTCAGTTTGAAATGCATGGGCCTTCTCTTGTAGTGCATAAGACCTCCATGATCTCCTCGCTCCTTTATGAGGCTTAGCTCGGGTTGTCAAGTGTAAAAATTGTCCAGGGATCATCTGGCTTTCTAAGTGATTTACTGATATATCATACTTTTATTCCAGAGCTAAATATTTAGGTTAACCACTTTTAACAGGATGCTGTGAAACTGTGCAGACGGGACAAAGGACTTAACAGTTGTTGAATGGAGGAGAGTTCTCTGCGTAGGATATTGTGAAAGTAAAATGCCTGATTCGCCCAGAATTTATTACGTTTGCTTCATAGTTTCTCTTGTTTTGCTGAAACCAGTATACATACTATATATAGTTTATATATAGTTTACATATACATATATATATATATATTACAATCCAGATTTTATATTTCTAGATTGTAAAGTGTACATTTTATTCTGTACTGTTGATATAGTATTCTATTCTATTCTATTCTATTCTATTCTATTCTATTCTATTCTATTCTCTTCTATTCTCTTCTATTGTTTTCTTAATTTTTGCTGCTCTTGAATTTGTGCTGTCCACCTTCTGCCATGATGAAGCAAATTCCCCACTTGGTTTATTTTATCTTATCTACGGCTTGTGGGTGTCACGGTTCGATCAGCGGTCGTTGTGGTCCGCTGCTTTTCTGTTGTTTTTGGGCATGTTTGTGTTCGGTGTCACGTGGTTTTGGTTCATCGCCTGATTTTCCCTGATTTCTGTCAGCATTTAAGCCTGTTTGTGTTCATCCTCCCTCATGTGTCCATCACCTCATGTTGAGCCTTACCTGTTCCCCGTGTTCACGTTTTTGCTATTCTGGAGGCCCATGTGCCTATTTTCTGTTCTGGTTCTGTTTCCTTTAAATAAAGTTCACGTCAGCATGGATTCCTGGCTGTCTGTCGGTTCCTGCACGCTCCGAGGGAGTTGGGTACACCAAATAACCTTCTTACACACGCTGTGTTGGGTATCCTAACACTGTAATACTGTCCCATACTATCCTTATACTATTAACGGAAATACCTTTGACACGAGTTTGTTTTCAGATATTCTATTCATTTATGAAAATTAGTGTTTCACAAGATCCAAGGTCTGACCCTCCGTCATCTCAAAAAACAGGGATTACTGTATAGACTATGAATATTACAGCCATTATTTATTACTCACTTCTTTTATAATTTTATTTATTTAAATTTTACTATTGTTTAAGAAGGATAAAGAGATGTCTTTTACAAGGGAGTCCTGGCAACATCACACACAACATATGAACATACAAAGCAATTGAACAAACAAAATGAAATAACCATTCGACTCCAGGTCCTTCAGAATACATTTGAACTGATCCAAAGAGACGAGATTTGTACGTTTCTAAGTGCCTTGCGAATTCTTCATCTTGCCTGGAGATGCTGGAAAATCCAAATCTCTCTTTTTTGGTTGTTAAAATGTAAAATATGCTTCTAGTGCATGCCTGAGAATGTTGAAAATCAGGTTTTAATGAAAAGGGCAGAATTTGACACCATTGTTTCAATTCAGCAGAGATAAAGTCGCCAAACTGGATCTTGGCATTATGCCACAAGTTGCATAATTTATCAGTACCCTGTTTTCCGAACTCCATGAATGCCAAATAGGCTCAGTGTTTCTATTTTAAGGTTCGTTTTACATACAATATGTCCTGTTTAGACATAAATACGTACAAAAATGCTACTTGGATATGATAGCCGTCCTACAAATGCAAAAAAGAACCATAAGGCATGTTAATAAATAAAGAGTGAGCCCCATTTCTGATGAGGACCATGTAAAGGATCATGGGTCTTTGGGAAACTGGGATGTCTTCTTCAGGCTAATCAGAGAAAAGGCAGTTTGTTTTAATAGTATCCGCTAATTACATCATTTTGTCCGGTGGAACAAGAAACGTCTCTCATCAAATCCTTTTACTAGTTAATGCGTGGTGATGCAAGTCAAGTCAAATCCAATTTATTTCTCTAATCCAGCGCATTTCAGTGTGCTTTACAGGAATAGAAGAAAAATAAAAAATAAAAGAAATAAAACAATACATATTTTGATGAAAAATCTATCAAAGATGTCTGAAAGTGGGATGGAAGTGCCGATATTTAAAAGGTGGAGGAGAATGGTGCAGATTTAGCAGCTTTTTAAAGCTCCATTTGGTGCGGATCTGATTCTGATGGGCAGATGGTTGGACAGCATAGTGGATAAACACCATTTCACCAGGTTTAGTTACAGATCTTTTCTCCACCAGCGGCTCCTGCAGATCTGATACTTCTTTCCACTGCACTGGTTCCCGTGCCGGTTCCGAATTTTGGAACCAGTGCCGCGTTTTTTCACAGAAAAAAATGGTGCCGGTGCCTGAAAACAAGCACCGAACTGGCGGCTAAACTCTGCTGGTCTAATAGCAAGAACCTGTGACGTCACGAGCGGTGGGCGGAGTCTTGCATGTAATCTTTATCTATGTCGATCTCTTTCAACGGTAAAAACCCGCTGAAAAAGCCGCATTTGGAAACTGAAATAAATCCTCCAAAGTTTGGAGAATAACCAGAAAGCAGGAACTGAGTTCGGCCATGTTTGTTTCTGCTTAGTGGGCGTGGCCTGTCACGTATTCTCATGCGGCTCCCGCTGAGCTCCTGTCTAGTGTAAATGCGGGCACCTGGCACCAGCACCAGTGTAGTGGAAAAGGGGTATGAGAGACCTACAAAGGATTATATACATCAAAGATATGAGAGATAGATTAAGGACCTAAACCACTGAGTGACACCATAATTAAGGCTTTGAAATCAGTTCTGTGCCGAACTGGGAGTCACTGCAGGAACCGAGGATTTGAGTGAAGCAAGGAGCCAGCCAGAGTCAACCAAACCAGACTGGCATTAAAGATGCTCCTTCAGAGAAACGGCCTTAAAACGTGCGCTGCTTAGTAGCAGACTGGTCCTCTTTCTTCTCCTCTGGTGACAGTATCTGACCCGACATCAAAGGAAAGTGACCAAGCTTTGGCTGAGCCTGTGATGTTCGACTCCAACTTTGAAGTCCCTTTGACAGACCATCACCTTTCCTTACCCAGTGATACTTTGTTCCTGGAGTGGTTTGCTCCTTCTGTTTCTGTCAAACATTACTTTAGGAAACAGAACTGATCGGTTTCTCTTGAACATTCAGTCCTGGAACACTCTTGGATTGCACGCAACGTCAGGAAGCCCTTGTTCATTACCCGCCGAATGGAATTAAATGTGTTAGAACAGGATAAGTGCCTCATTGAAGCCCATGCAGAGATCCTGCAGGACCTGCTGCGATGTGTCCCATTAAATCCACTCATGTGAACAGTTCCTTTCATCGTGTCTTTCTCTTTCTTGCTCAGTTCTGCTTTCATGAGCGAGCAAAAAAACAGATCTCCCATTTCTTACTTTTGGAAAAGTTCTTTATTACAACAGCAGGAACTGGGGAACCAGTCGTGCTGCCCCTTACACCATACAATGAACAGATGCAGAGGAAGGAAGTTGCAACTTAAGTCTCTCCTCTCGTTTCTGGAGACATTTCTTGAGAGGAGTCTTTTGCACAATAGTCCTGGACTATTGTACGAACTCACAATGCACTGTTTTCCACTCAAATGGTCTTTAGTCCAATGCAACACTAGTCAGCATCTAGAATACGTGCACTTTCCCTCATGTTCCTTGTGATACTGTTGATTACTGGTGGATATTCTTTCACTTTCAAATGCTTCATAAGGACAATTACAGTCCTAATATCCTTCCTTTTGCCTGGCTTCTCTGATTAGAAGCCCTGGGGAGGAGTTTTGCTTTCTGGGCCAGAATTTGAAATGACTGAAAATAGAAGGCATAGCTTTAAGGTGCAGTGATAACTGACTACCTTTACGTTTGACTGGCTGTGTCTATTCAACCCCATTCACAGCAAACTGACACCTTTATCCACTACATGGACAAAAGTATTGGGACGCCTGCTCATCAAACCAATAGGGACTTTAATGACAGTTTGTGTTCATTCATTCTGTAGAGCATTTATGAGGTCAGACACTGATGTTGGAGGAGAAGGTCTGGATCACAATCTCCGTTCCAGTTCATCCCAAAGGTGCTGGATGGGGTTGAGGTCAGGGCTCTGTGTGAACCAGTCAGGTTCTTCCACACTGAACTCCTCCAGAATGTCTTTATGGGGCTCGCTTTGTGCTCTGGGACACAGTCCTGCTGGATTATTATTGAGACTAAAATATGTAAATGAGTTCTGCTCTGTCTGGCGGTTCCATTTAATCCCTTTTTCAAAACCAGCCCAGGCCGAAACACTTCACATAACTTCAGCAAGTGTGGGCGGGGCTAAAATGTTGAATAGGTGATTGAAATTTTTGTGATCGAACAATTAATTTTAAAAACTTTTGCAGCTTAGTTTTCATAAACTGACTTTACGGACCAGAGAATGAATAGTATGTGTTTTCAAACTAAGACTGAAACATGTAAATGAGTTCTGTTCTGATTGGCTGTTCCATTTCATCCCTTATGCAAAAACCAGCCCAGGCTGAAACACTCTTCAGCATGAATGGGCGAAAAACTGGACACTTTTGCAGCTTATTCTGCATAAATGGACTTTATGGAGTGGAGAGTTAATAGTAAATGTTTCCAAACAACATTTTCTATTATTATTATTAATATTTTTACATAGTTTTAATGAAATAGGCCCCTTGAATTCATGGTGTGACCCTGCACTGAGGTCCCTGGGCTGGTGTAGAGCCGGGCTGGGGGGGAGGGGGGCAGGCCTGGGGTGTCGGAGGACCAGGCAGGGTCCGTGTGAATCAGGAAACCACCCGATGCAGACAGACACAACAGTGTGAGGATCACAGGTCTATGGCAGGTTTCCGAGTGTGTGAGAGAGCCGTTCCCAGACACACACTTCTTAGAAGGGTGTTCCGCTGATAGTCTGGAGGACGGATTGTTTTGTGCTTGTTTTCGTGATGGAGGCCCCCTTAGACCTGCATTGTTTACCGCCGCTTCTGATCACAGCTTGCTAGAAAGGTTTAAAGGTGCAGTGTGTGTGTGTGTATGTGTGTATGTGTGTGTGTGTGTGTGGTGGGGGGGTATTTTTATGCTCTAAAACATTAAGAGGTCACAGAGGTCACATTAGTACCACCACAGTCCCTGCCTGGCACATGACCGGAAGAATTTCGACACGGCAAGTGAGTAAATGAGCAGATTTCCTTCATTTGCTGTTCATTTGCCCTCGAAAAAATACAAGGTCTTTTTAAGAGATGCTACAAAAGAACCTCTTTTGGTTCTTCGAAGAAACTTTTCAGCGGAAGGTTCATGGTGGACCACTTCTGTCAGTGTGAAGAACCTGTTTAAAGTTTAAAGAACCTCCTGGTGATGTAAAGACTGATAGAAAAAAAGAAAAAAACTGGGACAGGGAAGATCCTTTAAACATTTAAAAGGTTCCTCGCGCTCTTCTCCGTCTAAGACGTGGTACTTTGTGGAACCCAAACTGTTTGTTGCTCATTGCATCCTTCGGAGAACCATCTTTTTAAAGAGCACTTCTGTTTTAAAGATGTCATTTCTATTCGGTTTCTAACTGAAGCCAACAAAAACCTAAAACATTTTATGATTCCTCTTTTCATTATTAAACGTTTAATTCCTGATGAACCTTTAAATTATGTGGAATCTCTTCGAAGCCACTTTCTTAAATTAAACATCAGTCATAAGGCTTCTGGCTCCAAAGAATCCTTTCCGGCGGCACTTTACATTTCCATTAAAGACTATATCCAGAAATTCCTTCTGTGTAACACTGTTAGAAAATGGATCCACATGTTTTGGTTGTAAATGTAGCTCAGGTTCCTGAGATCTCATTCTAAAGCTGAGTCTGTGAGTTTGCCCTGGGTGGGGTAATTTTAGCACAGTAGCACAAAAACTCACCTACTAATCTCTGTGCGGCACTTAACAATGTGAACTGCTCTTCCTTTCCGGCAGGAAGTACAGCCTCAGCGTGCCTTTCCTGGTCACCATGTTCAATTAATAATTCAATAAATAAATGGAATATTAAATGGTGTGACCGGAAAAGGGTGACTCCTGCTTTCACAGTTTCCCACCGGCGCAGTCCGCTAGGCTCCCAAAGCCTGGCACCTGAGACCTCTTTATACACCATGATATAATAAAACATGCACAGCGCTGGGACTGTATTGGCCTGCGCTTCGTTTCTGTTGACTTTCATCAAGACGTCATTAAATGACCAATATATTCTTATCAAAACCAATTATTATTTATCTCTGAATAAAGACACCTAAGGGGAACATTTACCCTTCTGGGACAAGCCTTATTTGAACATGGAGTCTACATTAGTCAATACCTGACCTACATTACATGGACAAAAGTATTGGGACACCTGACCATTCAAATCCATAGACTGTAATATTGAGTTGATTCCTCCTTTGCAGCTATAACAGCTTCCACTCGTCCTGGAAGACTTTCCACAAGATTCTGGAGTTTCTGTGGGAATCTGTCTCCATTCATTCTGTAGCATTTATGAGGTCAGA
>JBBPDC010000109.1:37618683-37635796 GCA_037974485.1 Hemigrammopetersius urotaenia
TCTCTCTCTCTCTCTCTCCTCTCTCTTTCTCTCTCTCTCTCTCTTTCTGCCTGTCTCTGTCTCTCTCACTCTTTCTCTCTCTCTCTCTCCTCCTCTCTCTTTCTCTCTCTCTCTCTCTCGCTTTCTCTCTCTCTCTTTATCTCTCACTCTCACTCTTTCTCTCTCTCTCTGTCTGCCTGTCTCTGTCTCTCTCTCACACTTTCTCTCTCTCTCTCTCTCCTCCTCCTCTCTCTTTCTCTCTCTCTCTCTCTCTCTCTCTCTCTCTCGCTTTCTCTCTCTCTCTCTTTCTCTCTCACTCTCACTCTTTCTCTCTCTCTCTGTCTGCCTGTCTCTGTCTCTCACTCTTTCTTTCTCTCACTCTTTCTCTCTCTCTCTCTCTCTCTCTGTCTGCCTATCTCTTTGTCTCTCTCTCTCTCTGTCTCTCTCTCTCTCTCTGTCTGCCTGTCTCTTTGTCTCTCTCTCTGTGTGTCTGCCTGGCTCTCCCTCTCTCTCTCCCTTTCTCTGTCTCTCCCTCTCTCTGTCTCTCTCCATCTCTCTGTCTCTCTCTCTCTCTCTCTCTCATACACACAGTTTGTTCCCCTTGTCCACAGCTTCAGAAGTCCAGACTCCTTAAGTTGACATTAGTGTCCATCTCCCCCCCGTCCCTCGGATGGGGATTTTTTTTCCATCCAGCTACACATGAGTACCGTGCCTCCATCACTTCTCCGAAACATAAATCACAGCCTGTCCACGTCGAAGGCAAAGCCCAGAGCCACTGTCAGCTTCTATTATTCAAAACGAAGCCCATTTCCTCTCATCAACAACCTGGGACTTCTCACCGTGTCATAATGGCGCTGGATTAGGCTCAGAAGTGCAATGTCACGGACTTTTAGAGTCCAGTCTGCGCCACTTTGGAGTGAGGAGACGTGGCCGCGATCACCACATCACACGGACGTCATGAAGACGCCCCACGACGCCTTCCTTTTGGCCTGGACATGTGACTCCTGTATCTGCAGCCGCTCTGTTTAGTGGAAGAGTGGTGAAGTGAGAAAGAGAGATGGATGGAGAGAGAAGGGCCTCTCTGAGATGTCCAGGAAAATGGTCACTGCTGTATGAATGTTTTATGCGAGGGCTGTTTAAAACGGCGCTGACCTCTCATGCCTTATGCACCGTATCCATGAGCGGAACACTGAGGTGACTTCTGTTAAAATGACATTTAAAGTTATAATTTCACTATTTATATAGTAGTAGCAGCATAATTATTAATAGTTATAGGAATAATAATAATGAGCTATGATTTTATATACGTGTCCTCATTGTCAGCACAGACTTTGATGTGATGTGATAATTAAAAAATGCATACTTATTATTACCATTCTTATTATTATATTATTAATTTAACACACATTTATGATGATGATTATTATTTTGATTAATAATAATCATAGTAGTAGTGGTAGTAGTAAAAAATTAAAATGTTTTACTGTCATGTTTCTTTCAAATATGTGTTCTTATTGTCAACAAACTGTTATTATTATTATTATTATTATTTTAATTATTATTTTAATTATTATTATTAGTAGTAGTAGTTATTATTAATTAACTACTTTTATTTCAAATATGAGTCAGCTGTTAACACAGCTATTATTATGATCATTATTATTATTATTAGTAGTAGTTGTAGTAATAATAATAATAATGAATTATGATTATTTTTTTAAATATGTGTCCTTCTCAATGTCAACACAAATAAATGCTGTACGTTTATGATTTGATGAATTATTACTATTATTATTGTCATTATTCCATCATTATTATAAAACATACTCACACCACACACTAGTCAAGAACGAGCACTTCTGATCATTCATTCATATTTTATTGAAAAAAGGAAATAAAATAGCATGTACAATAATAATTACAATAATAATATCTTCAATAATATTAATCATAATATAAAAATCTGTACATTCCATTGTTTTTTTTTTTTTTGTTTAGAATTTTTTTTTTCGCAGTACGAGGAAGACTGATACAAAAAAAAAAAAAAGACTGCAAAATGGTACTGGGATATTTACAAACGGAGGAGAAACGCTGCATATAGGCCGCTTGTCATTTAAAGGGGCTCTTTCTGCTCGTGGTAGAACCAGCTGTAGGTCAGTACTCATCAGGCCTAGTGATCGTGTCTGCTAACCTTAGTGTTTCTCAAAGAAATGCCAAAGAAATGAAGGCTAAAACAACAACAAAAAGAACGAATATCGATTCACGTTGATTTGTATGCCTCACACAGTCAAAGCGCTGTGTGGTGTTCTCGAGAACAAACAAACAAACAAACAAACAAACTAGCAAGGATCTGTTGGTCTGGTTTTTATCTCCTTTTAGAGAGCGTTGGAGAGAAGATGCTCTGGTAGAAACTTCAGGACAGGGGTTAGTAAAGAACAGACACTGGTGAGGCGTGGTTTGAGAGCGTGACATCCACTGATATCATGAAATCGGGGGCTATGTGATAGCTTTGGGCAGACGTCTGGATGTGCAGTCCTGAGCGCAATGTTGGTGACGCGGTTGTGCTATTGGATCATGGCATGTGATCTCGGGCTAATTATCCATCTCCTACACTGCCTCCAATGACCTGGTACAGGTCCCGAAGAAGCCATTAGGGTTGTGTTGCAGTTTGTCAGGCAAAGTCAGAGGTTAGTGTTGATTGAGAAGTCGTGAAACATTAGACGAAGCTAAAACTTTGCGAGGGTGCAGGAGGATAGGAGAGGCTCGTTTTCTATCCGACGCTACAAAGATTAGCTACCTTATGTCTCCAGGCCTTAATACAGTGCCAGTTTTACACATTGCACGTCTATGTTTCCTCGTGAAAGAATATATGCTCAGTTCATACATCTACAGGTTTCTAGCAAGAGTTTCTTATCCTCAAAACTCTTATGAAAACATTAGTAACACTGAAGCTTAGGGGGGGGGGGGAGGCGGGGTTGTCTACTTAAAAACACGAGAGGCTAACCTGTAGCCGTCTTTGTTTCTACTGGGTCTTACAAACCTTTGGCTTTGAATATGAAAATAGCTGATAAAATAAACGCGAGCAAACGAACGAAAGAACGAAAATCTCTCCATTTGCAAAATATTCTCGATTTCTTCGTTCCCCAACAGACCCACCTCTAACATCTGTTTAAGAATCGGATGCGTTCTTCATGACAGATTGTTTCAGAATACTCTTTGGTTTCAGTCGTCTCCAAAACCTTATTATAATATGCAACATAGCAGCATGTATAGAAAAACATTCATTAGCACATTCTCACCCTCTCTGTCCCAGTGGACGGGATGACTGCTGTGTCTGGCTGTGACACCGTTCTGACCCTGTGGGAGTTAACGCTGTAAACAGGCATGTTCCTTGCATTTCTCCTGGCTCCTGCACTTCTGCAAAGCCTGCAGTTCAGCCACACGCTTCATATTAATCATAGGGGAGCTCTTTGTATTGTGGCCACAGGTCACACACTCCTTAATCACAAGTCCCCTATAGGACTATTTCAAGGGTCCAGCTGGGGACTCATACTGAAAACGGAAATTATTCTGGTGGTGTGTATGTTAATAAATACACTGGATGAAACAATTTCATCGTCTGAACAAAACTTTCTCTCCGTTTATGTTGATTTTTATGTTTTCTACATCATTTGTACTGTGTAAAAAAGTCGAGAAAAGTCGGACCAATCGAAGTGGTCCAAAATTACGTTTTATATTTACTTTCATTTTAAGTATTTTTCTCCTGTAAATTTAGCAGATAAAAGAATTTGTAACAACAATGATATATTTAGAAAAAAATAGGACTATATAGAAAATGACACCTCCTATACGGAAACAGGGAAACATTTTAGTTGCCTGATCGTTTTCTATAACTGGGAAAGTTATTCAGTGGACATGAGAACTTGATATCTTTTAATATAAATGTGCAAACCATCTAGGTATTGTTTTCAGTAAGTGTTAAATTTCATGTAGATGAGTTTTCCCAGGCCACTAGAAAAGATCTGAAACAAGTGCTGCCAAGGATAAGCTCTTCATGTTGGTGGACAAATGCACAGGAGGACATGCCTGACGTTTTCAAGTTTTGCATAGCAGTTACATCCTCTCCACTTTGTGACATACAAAATCAATGGTCTGAAAGGTAGTGTTGCATAACTGAATAACCCCCTGCCCCTTATGTGCACTCCTATTACAGTGCAATGCCTCTAGTCTGATTTTTGTCTTATTTTGTATTTTTTAAACCATGCATATTCATAAGAACACTCTTGTTCAGTTCATCTATTATCCCCCTCTTCACAGCTGTACCGTCAGCTTAAGTCTGCATCCCCAGTAGGCCTCAGTTCAGCGCCATATGCATATTCGACTGAGAGGCTTCAGCTAGACCTTTCCATGAGGTCGGCACAGTCATATTTCCGATTCTCGCCTCAGTGGCCGTGGCTCTAGGGGGACTCCGGACTGATTGTGGTCAGAGTCTGAGCCAGTGTCGGTGTGCGTGTTCACGGGCCCCAGTCCACCCCCATCCCCTTCCTCCTTCTCCTCTTTGTTCGGAAGCACCACCTCGTTCTCGTAACAGAAGGAGTTGGGATTTGAAAGAATATATTTTTTCTCTGCAAGGTCCCTTGCGCTGCACAGCGGGGTGCTGGGCACTTCGTACGTCTTGTGAAAGCGCGAATAGTCTACTTTGTAGTAGTTCTTCTCCTCAAACAGGACAGGCTCAAAGCGGTGGCCCCAGAGGATTTCACTGGCCAGGTACGAGCTGCGGCACTGGGTGGTCATGGCCGTGGCCTCCACCATGCCTTCCAGGATCACCACAATCTCAAACTCGGAGTTGTCCAGCTCCTGCTTGCTCATATCATAGAAGGGGCTGTCCTCGTCAATCTCATGGACGATGGTGATGGGTGAAACCAGGAAGATTCTGTCAATGCCGCTGTCAAAGCCCACGTCAATGTCCATTTGGTCGAGAGGGATAAATTCTCCCTCTGCCGTGGTACGCGATCTGAGAAGCTGTGCCCGAACATGGGCCTCCACCAGGTGGCTCTTGCGAAGGTTCCCTACCCTCCACATCAGACACAGCTTATTGTCCCTCATGGCCACGGTAGCATTGTGGCTGAACACAAGCGTCTCGTTTCGCTTCTTGGGCTTGGCCATCTTGGCCATGACTGCACCAATGATGAAAGCGTCAATGATGCAGCCCACGATGCTCTGGAAAACCACCATGAAGACAGCGATGGGACACTCGTCCGTCACGTAGCGGTAGCCGTAACCGATGGTGGTCTGTGTCTCAATGGAGAACAAGAAGGCAGCGGTAAACGTGCTCACGTTCGAAACACATTTCGGACTTTTGCTGTCTAGGTCTCCGTGGAAGATGGCCACCAGCCAGAAGATACATCCGAAGAACAGCCACGAGAGTAGGAAAGCCAAGCAGAAGATGACAAACATCCAGCGCCAGCGAATGTCCACGCAGGTGGTGAAAATGTCAGCTAAGTACCGCTGACCTTTCTCACTGACGTTGATGAACTGCACGTTGCAGTGCCCGTCCTTCTTGACGAACCTGCTCTGGGGCTGGTGCCGGGTGTGCACCTTGCTCTTCCCGTTCCCGTAGCCGTTGGGTACCGCCATAGTGGCCAACTTCATTCCGTCCTCCTCTGATGACACAATGCTGTAGCGGTTGGCCCGCACACTTCCCATCACCTCAGTCTGGGAGGCCTGTGCTGCTTCTGCTTTGGAAAACAGTCTGAGTTTCTGGAAAAAGCGTTGGAGAAACAGTTTTGAAACGCTAAGGGGACCAACACAAGCAGGAAATGGTGGGACTGTTGAGAGCCGGACGCAGCGGGCGTCGCTCTGCTCCAGTTGGACCTTTTGATTGAAGGGAAGGTCGGCAGGGCCAAGAGCGCGCCGATCACTCCGCTCTCATCTGCTCCCTCGCACTCATCAATGAGGTGTCCTACCTGAAACAAGAGACGAGGAGACAGTTAGTCTTAATTGGCAGAAACTTGAGAAATACATCTTCTCTTATCTCAGAGATTAAAGACCTGCTTTTCAGTCCAAGTGTCTTTCATGCTGCTGTACTAGATGTTCAGGCTGGCATGCACTTCTCTCAGAATGTCCTTGTCCTCATGTGCCCAGCTAGATTGACCTTTTGCTAATCAAGCTCCTAATATATGAAGTTAAAACTGCTTTATTGTCTGTTTGGACACGTAGCAAAGGGAGCCTAACAGATATTGATAGAACAACCTCTACTAAAATGCCACAACTTAGTTTAGAATGTGACAAAATTATGAATAAAATAACATGTCTAGACTGTCATGTTCCAGTCTCCACGGCTGAGAGATTAGAAGGTAATTAAGGATCTCTTGTTTGATTTGTCAGGCGTTTTTGCTGGCAGTGCTGTAATGACACGATCATTTCACTGCTTGACTCCAGGTCACCACGACTCCATCGGATTCCAAGAAAACTTGAGCTAATATGATGTTAAGAGCACATCGGGCTTTGCCAACTATGCTTGTCTGTTCTGTGTTTTGTACAGTTCCACCTGTGGAACAAACAATAAATGTGTTGCTGCAATTAGGGTTCAGCAGCAGAACGGACAGGAATTTCTAATTGCCTCAAGCATGATTCTGCTTTCCAGCAGTCGCTAGCTGCACTAGTTAACGCCACACCAGCATATTTGTCACACTGCAAGCCCGGCACTCCACCAGCCTTATTGCTCACTGGTGCATTATTAATGCCTATTTTCACATACTTTGCTAATCACGGTCAGGGAGGATGGAAAATGCTTTGCATGACTATGTCCTTTACCGGTGCACAGCTAGATTTCTCTAACCGGCCGTTAGAGGAAACGTTTCCAGGAGCTCTCTGAACCGAATGCAGCTTATTGTGAGGTGTGATTTACACCAAGATCCTGTGCAGTAGACACATACGACAAACGACTGAACATGCTGATAGCAGTTCTGAATGGAAACTAAGGTCTACGGTTTTGTGGAACATTTTTTTCTGAGTCCATTTAAATGTGCGCATTAAGTTGTTTTTATGGGAAAAAAATGGAAACAACTCGTCCCTACTGAGCTCTGATGACTAACTTTAGCAATAATGGAACGTATACTGATATAACTGTTGCTTAGGATCCAGCGGAGGGGAAAAACAACCTTCCTTTCTGATGGCTGCATAGGTAGAGAGGACTGAGGAGCTTGTCCACGGGGACCTCATATCCTCTCAACTGTATCATGGCAGGCCTGTGAGATCTGCCTGGCAGAGCTGAAGCATCACTCATTAAGGCCCTTATTCTGTTCTAAATGTTTTCGAGGAACCGGTCCTAGCAACCCGTACTCCGGGAGGATGGTGTGCACTTTTTTTATTGTCCTGAATGCAAGGGATGTTGCAGTTCAAAGACTCAATAAGTGATTTTGAGAAGGAATAAAGGACTCTCTGTTGTTAGATATGCTAATCCAATCCAACGTTCACAGCAAATCCCTGGTTTCATTGATACATCCCAGTTAATTGGTGGAATAGGTGGACTTGCCTTTTAGTGGACAGCCTTTTTTAGTTGTTCATCTGATTGGACAGGGATATCAAGCTTGTTACTCTTGAATTCTGCTGGTTTTACTCAATTCTTACATCTTTATGATTAAATAGCTGGCAAAATGCTTAAGCAGATTAAAGTTTGCTTGACAGGTTATTTTCATTTAAGCAAGCGAAATGCAAAATGACAATGTTTATGTCTAAGAGCAGTGTTTGTTTTAATAGCGTGAGGCAGGGAAAACCAGTGGAAAAAAGTTACATAAAATAGAAATCCAGCTTCTTTTTTTTTTTTTATCTAACGCAATCTGATGCTTGCTCAATGTTATTTCTGAGCCTGGGTATTTCAGGCAAATTCCTTCCCCTGAGCAATCACTGCTCATTCGATAGAGATCTCCAAGAGTGGCCCGACCTTTTTTTAATCAATCAGTTGAAGATCTAAAACAGCACACCAGGAGCTCCTAAGCTTAAAGGACCTGCTGGACACTGAACTGACCATGTGTCCCACCCCCCCAAAATAAAACAGGACAACAAAACACTATGCGGTGATCTTTACCACGAGAAACAACCGACAGACCACAAACGACAGTGCACTCCTCTCTTTTTGCTGACTGCAATCCGCTGGGAATGCATCTGTAGAAAGGCACAAACGAGCTACAACAGGTGCAGGACAGGCGGCCCCCGTCTGCAATTATATTAGGACCATTCCTAACCTATTTCTCAATCTGCTTAACACTCATAAACTTTCCATAAGACCTTCTGGGCACTTTTATGCTGAAGTTATTGTTAGTTATTAATAAAGTACATTTCCTTTAGTTTTCAAACCATATACAAAGTAACTTTAGAACTGTTCTATCATCCCTCGCCCTCGTTTGTTGAGGGAATATACAATATTTTCAATGAAAACTGTATATTTGCTTTACTCTCAGTGATATGGAAGGTTTAGCATGTGGACACAGGTTATGCAATAACCAGTGACTTGGAAAGCAGTAGTCTAACATCCTTTTCTGCACTAGTTATTGGATGTCATATACAATGCAACTTCAGGGACTGACATAAACAATACTACACATACACAATATATAACATGTATATATATATTTATAAATGTATATTTATATACACTATACCACTACACAATATATATATATGTATGTATGTATATAGTATATAATCCAATACAATCCCATTTTATTTATATAGCACTTTGTAACAACTGAAACAGATTTCAAAGTGCTGCACAAAGAACATACTATAAAACCAGGAATAAAAAATGAAAAATAATATAATTTAGTATCACTGGTCGTCGTTAAAATAAAAATAAATAAATAGATAAATAAGAGCATTAAACAATAACACTAGAAAAAAAAACATGAATAATATTAGTGTCATTCTTACCTGTTGCTCATGGGTAGCCTTGAATGAAACACGTTGCTGCTGTACATCCACCGAGAACTTTTACACCATCCAACACACTCCACTTTTCTCCTCCACCCCCACGTGCAGGACTCCAACCAGATCTGAATTTTCCCTCACGCGCGCGGCCAAACCCATTTAAATAAATCGCGGCGGCTGGAGCCGCCCACTTTCCCTGCTCTGGCCAGTCGGAAGACAGGTGGGGCGGGCCTTCAGGCTGGGACGAGAGCCTGGGGCCGCCCCCTTTCCCTGCTCTGGCCAATCGGGAGACAGGTGGGGCGGGCCTTCAGTCTGGGACCAGAATAAATGGAGAAATGAGCCGAGCCCGGGGGAGACGGTGGAGCAGAGGTGGGCTGGAAAGAGTGGTCCTCAAAGATTCCTTCTCATGAATGAAACGGGGAGTCGAGAGGAAAAGAACTTGGCGACTCTTATAAAGTTCTGGGTCAGAAAATTCCCAGAGAACGTCCAGCATCTCTCTCTCTTTCTGTTAGATGCTGTTCTTCTCGCATTCAAGTGGCAAAGCTCCCAAGTGAGACAGGTACATAGTCAAGGAATTACAAACTACCTGCAAAAACCTGAAAAGAAGCCCCCCCTTAAAAGTATAGTAAAGGTATTTAAAGTAGTTATTGTGTTATGTATTCATAAACAAGCAATAACGTTTATGTAATATAATAAATTATGTAATATCAGGTCAACTCCTTATGTCAGAGAAGACTTGGAGAAGTCATTTCAAGGCAAAATAACCTGAGAATAAAAAATGTGTTTAATGATGATGATGAGGGTGAAGAGTGAACAGGCCCAGCATGGACCCTGTTATATTTAATAGATAATAAATAAACAAAATATAAACTTTATATCAGGTTAAATCAGCTGATATCAGAATGCTAGCCAGTCTAAAACACCCCCTTGTTTGGAATCTATATGTTCAGGTTAGTTTAGCCCTACAATATTTAACATTATAATAATTTAACAATTTTATTTATGGGTCTATTTTTAGTTTCATTTGGACAGGAGGGAGAGGTTATATTCAAATATTTTGTGGGCTGAGTCACAACACAAGCTCCATCTGCCTTACACTCTACGGACGAAAGTATTGGGACGCCTTACCATTACACCAACAGGGACTTGAATGTCACTGGATTAAAAAGTTTAATATGGATTTGGTCCCCCTTTACAACTAAAACAGCTGCCACTCTTCTTGGATGCCTTTCCACAAATTTCTGGAGTTTCTGTAGGAATCCCTTCAATCTGTAGAGCATTTATGAGGTCAGACACTGATGTTGGAGGAGAAGGTCTGGATCACAATCTCCGTTCCAGTTCATCCTAAAGGTGCTGGATGGGGTTGAGGTCAGTGCTCTGTGTGGGCCAGTGAAGTTCTTCCATCCAACCATCCAGGATGTCTCGGTCTGTTTAATTAGATGCTCCTGTGTTAATGGTAGAATGATAGAAACACCTGGATTTAGTCATTGAGGAGTGTGTCCCAATACTTTTCCATATAATGTGTGTGACCTCAGCAAACCTCATGCGGGGGTTCTGGCCTTGTTAAAGAAGTTAAAGGGAAAAAAAGCACCATGACTTCACTTTGCTTCCCATAAGAGATCCATCAGTCCTCCCGGGTCCAGGAGAAGCTCTCACTCAATGAGCCATGCTCTGGACTTTGTTTGTGAAGCTGTTTTCGAAGAGCTCCTTTTAGTTCCTTTCTTGTCCGTTCTATAAATAATTCAGACTATTTATATCTGTTTACCTTTCGGCTCCATTTGAGACGCAGCAGTCTTTCTAACCACAAGGTGGAGAGCTAGAGGCATTGTTTTGATTTGTTTTCCCACCCGTTTTCCACTATAAAAACCCGCCCTTTAAGCGATGCGATGGGTCAGACATATCGCGCGTCCTGCACTCTGATTAGCTTATATCCCGTCAATCAAATTGACGGCCACAACATTACCACAGCAACCATAGAAAACGTTGGAATTTCAAAGTAGTTTATTTTTTCCCACCCATTTTGTGGCGTTTGATTATGCAGCGGGCTGTGCTGTGATTGGCCGGCACTCAATTCTCTCCTGCGTTAAGATTGGCCGTAATTAGAGTATGCAGCGTACTGGGGTGTGATTGGCTGCTTGCTGAATCCACTCCAACGCTCGGATTGGCTGATATTTGAGTTTGTAGCGTATCGCACTGTGATTCGTTAATAGTGCCACGGACAGTAGTCTCGTGTTGCGAGATATGACTGGCTAGTTAAGCACATTTATAATCAGTTTCTTTGTTGTAGGGCGGGAATTGTCTTTAAACGGGTGGGAATAATAACAAGAACTCGGGAGCCCTCTGTTTTTAAGGTAAGTGTGGTAGACGTTTACCTGAACGTCGTCCCAGTAAGTTATACACGAGCAAGCTCATTTTAGATGGTGGAACCTACACAATATGGACAAATGTATTGGGACATACCTGTTTTCAGGTTTTGGGCTAGGCCCCTTACTTCCAGTGAAGGTCCACCTTAATGCTTTAGCAAACCAAGACATTTTGGACAACGCCATGCTGCCAACTTTGTGGACACAGTTTGGGGAAGAACCTTCCAGCATGACTTTGCCCAGTACATAAAGCAAGGTACATAAAGATAGACGAGTTCAGAGTAGAAGAACTTGCCTGGCCCACACAGAGCCCTGACCTCAACCTCATCCAACATCTTTGGGATGAACTGGAATGGAGATTACGAGCCAGGCATTGTCGTCCAGCACCTGTTATTGACTTTATAAATGCTCCACAGAATGAATGGACACATATTCCTACAGAAACTCCAAGAAGAGTAGAAGCTGTTGTATTGCAAAAGGACCAACTTCACATTAATTGGAAATTAAAGCCCCTGTTGGTGTAATGGTTAGGCGTCCCAAAACCTTTGTCCATGTAATGTATTCTAAGCTACAGACTACGCAGAACACTCCAGCCTTGGTGTATTAAGTAGGTCACATTAAAGACCTGCACTTTTTCAGGAGATACTAAAGGGAAAGTGGTGACGTCGGAGTACGTCTGGTCAGGTTTTCATCACTGTCATCAGAGTGGACCCACATCCTCTCCAGCTTCGAAGACATCACTTCATACCTCAGTCCTTTCAAGCACCTCTATTAGACCACCACTGTAATGCATCAGAGTAGTGCGGTTCAGGTCAGTGGTTCTCTGTTTCTGTACAGAAGAGATTAGGGTGTGTTTGTGCAGGCTGGTTGCACACACGTGTGTGTGTGTGTGTGTGTGTGTGTGTGCGCGTGTGTGTCTGTGTGTGTATGACATACAGCAGAGACTGGAGCCAGGTTTTCCATAATGGCTCTACTGAGTGAAATTTAATCCTAATAATAACAAAATCTTTCAATTGTGACGATAATATGACATCGGAAAAAACACTATATATATATATACACACACACACCATACACATGTAAATATTTTTAGACTACAAATAAGGGCTAATATATATTTCAATTATAACTACTATCAGGCCTACATTTGTTTACATGTTTATCAGGTCATACGCACTAATCAGAGGCACTTCAAACATATACATAGATACTGTTATATCTATTATAGTTCTTATGCCATAAATGTATTCCTGTATTCAGAGGCCTACTACTACATATGATACTGAGTTGTTCCAAAAAAGTGCTGCACATTTTCTTATAGTGTGTACGTAAGGTGCTATTCAGAACAATGCGATTACATGGCATGTGATCGAGCACAATACTCTAAATATTTCATGTTTGCATGCAGTGCACATGGCTACAGGCCTCTTTGAGCATGTGCTCAGGATTGAAAGTGCTCCACATGGTCCTTTTTCATATAACCTAAGTGTCTTAAAGGTACATTACTTTGCCATAATTTATCTTAAATATTACTATTGACTTCTCCCAGTCACAGTTCCTCAGATTGTGTCGAAGGACTGGCGGATTGTGGCTCATGTTTAGGAGAAGCAGAATGCTTCTTCAGTTCATGCTCTTTCGCACTGAATTCCGGCAGCAGGACTTGAATGGTTGTGTGAAACAGAGCATAGTCCACTTTGTAGTGTTTCCGGGTAAGTCTCAGCATCTCCTGAAACTGATGACCCCACAGGATTTCGTTGGGGGTGTAGGAGGTGCGCGTCTGGTGGAGAATCCCAGTGCAGTCGTCTGTGTAAGTAAATGACACCACCAGCTCGAAACTGTCTCTCCGCAGATCTTGCAAGCTTATCTTATACAGAGGGCTTCCAGGACTGATTTGATGGATGACGGTGGCCGGCGTGGCCAGAATGACACTGTTATTTTGGATTTCTAGGTCGTAGTAGGATATGTCTAGTTTGCCGGTGGTGTGTGCTGTCTGTCGAACCAGCTGGGCTTGCGCAGTCCCCTCGACCATGTGGTTCCGACGGAAGTCACCCACTCGCCACGACAAGCACAGGTGTCCATTGCGCAAGTTTATCACCGCGGTGTTGCTGAACCCCACCGTCTGCGCTCTCTTCCGAGCCGACGCCATCTTTGCCACAACGATTCCGATTATGAAAGTGTCGATGAAGACGCTGATGACATCCTGAATGGTCACAACGATGATGGCCAGCATGCAGTTCTCCGACATGCCCCGGGCCCCGTAGCCAATGGTCGTCTGTGTCTCGAGAGAGAAGAGGAAAGCCGCAGTGAAGCTTCGCACCTCGTAGACGCAGGGATCGTTCGTTGGGTCATTTATGTCGCCGTGTGCCAGCGCGATGATCCAGAAGATGATCCCAAAAAACAGCCAGGACAAGACGTAGGAGAGGGCAAAGGTGAGAAACATGACCCTCCAGCGGATCTCCACCAGGGTAGTGAAGATATCCGTCACATATAGGACCCATTCTCCAGGCACATGCCTGAAGATCATGTTGCAGCTGCCGTCCTTGCGCACGTAGCGCGTTTTCTTGGAACAGCAGCCGTCATCGACGCAAACGTTGAGGCTGTTGTCGCAGTGCTGGATGTTGGAGTATTGTGCCGTGCTTGAGTTCATGCTGCTGTCCTGAAATCTGGAAATGAAAAGAATAACATGAGTTCCTCCTTTATCAGAATCAATGAGTGAAACAGGCTCATGGCCTTGAATTCAGCCTGGCACACCTAACATTAAAATATAGGGAATTTTAATTGAACAGGTGTTGGGTATTCCTGTACTGAGTGGTTTTGTATGTCCGAGACTGTTTTGTCTGAATCTAAATCATTTGGCAATAAGATTATTGCTTCTTAATGAGAATTACATTTCGCAAAGGTTTTTGTTTATGATCTGGGATTAACAATATGCCCATTGAACATTAGGAGGAAGGTAATGCAAAAGCTCATAAGCAGCACAATAGACCTGATGTTGCCCTCAATCATGGTTTAATCAAACACTGGATTGCAATAAAAGGACTCTGTATAAGGGCCAAGTGACATCAGAGACGTGGGATCACAAAGTGCTCACAAAGAACATTAATAAAATTGATCAAATTGTGATTTCCCAGTAGAGCTACTGCGGTATTGCATGTACTCCTTTAGGGATGGAGTTATTCGGAAGACACTCTGTTTCTAGAAAAAAGGGAAATCCTGTGTGAAGGGACATCCATGTTCTGACGTGAAAGCATTAATAAGAGTCATTCATTAACCTTTTGATTTGTTTTTATGAGACGTGGTTTTGATTATATTGATTAAATAATTCCTTCCATGGTGTCAGGGTGTAATATGTTAGTGGGTTTATTTGTACTTTTTTCATTGTTTCACAATGAATGTCCTTTAGAGTGTGCCTTAAACGTGTTTATTATTATTTGTTTTTACGACATACTCCAAACTCTGGTAGTTTAATGAACTTACACTGCCTAAATATGGCAACAGTAAAAGCGGAGCTATTCGTAAACAGAGGCATAGTTTGTGTGTTGGTCATCAGTGTTGTGGAGACTGGCGATGGAATGGGCAGAGCGGCCTGGGTGGAGGTGGAAGAAGGCTTGTGGTCATGGAGGCTGGTCGTTCCAGGGTGATGATTTAACACCAAGCCGACTGGAAACAGCCTCTCAGCAGGCCACCAATAAAAGTGGGCAGCGATGGTTCAGGGACTTCCCCGGACATTGTCCGAAAAGACACTGTGACCCTTGTTCTCACTGGAAGTAGAAACTTCCTTATTTGAATGATTATAAGGAATAGCAAAACGGATGGATCTCAGTATATAGGCACTATGTTCAACAACAAAGACCCAAAGAATTCAATGGAAAATCAATATAACCGTGTCTGGGATTTTGTTTCAGATTAACTTCTCCTCACTCAAGATCTGGTAATTATCTCAAGAAGTGACTCGAAGGTCCTCAGACGTGGAAAACCTTAAAACTGAGTCCAAGATTGGAATTGGGAAAAGCTGCATAGAAGGATATAAGGGAATGTTGATCGTTTTCTATAAATTGAAACATTTACCTGTGAATTCAGAATACACCCGCTCCCGCTGAGAAAATCAGACCGAACTCTTTTTCACTACATTTTATAACCTAATTTTTATCCCACTGGATTCAGAAGTGCGCTGATCATTTTAGTCCTATTCGGATCTCCAAGTTTTGACCACACAAAATGGTGGATGTTTTGGAGTTTCTAAATGATTTGAATGAATCTGGGTGGGAGAAATTTGTCTCCATCCCAAATCTTTATCAGGAGAAGTTAAAAAATCGAGTAAATTAGAAAAGCAAGATCCTGAAAGCTAATTAAAGGGGAGTATTTCTATTCACAGTATCATCAGCTTTTAGTTTTCTGATCATATAACCATATGTGACGCAGAGACAACCCACAAGACACTTGGCAGAGAGTTTTATTATTGTGTTAAACATTCACGGACATGCATAATAATCCCATCCCCGACTGCATAAAACAACACTAAATAGGACATTAAAAATAGTACACACACAGTATTGTAGTATGTAAAGTATAGAAGTGTGCGGGGCTCACAGCTTTAGTCTAGTATTGGTTACGAGAAAAACGAGAGGATCAGAACACGAGATAGGAACACGATTACACTCATTCAATCATTGACTGACTTCTGTGTTTGTAAACTGAGAGTAAATCCATTTTGGCATTTCCCAACCAGCGCTTTAGCAATGTTGACACCAATTCAGTGATTATCCTGTACTGTAAATGAACGTGTTGCATGTTCTGAAGTTACAGTGTATGATATAATTGATATCTGCATCTTATCACTTTGTAGTTGCAGCGTCACTGACTGTGCAATTACTTTGCAGTGTGACCCCCCCCCCCCCTTCAGAACAGATGGACACACACATTGACCCACCTACACACACACACACACACACACTCTCACATGCACAAGTGAGAACCACGAGTCACGTTTTAAAGGGTTATAACAAAGCGGGTTAGGGTTTATTCAAGGCTTACACAAATAAGTACACATACTTGCACATGTTCACAGCCACATGTACAAACAGAAACAGATGCTGATCTTTATCTTTGTCACAACTGAGATCTGTGTCAGACCTACTGTACCTTTGATCTACAGTGTTGAGAAAGTGAGTATTTCACACATGCATGTACATACAGTTGCATGCAAAAGTTGAAACCATTAAAATAATACGACTTGTCGATTTTTCCAGTAGGAAATTTGGGCACGTCCTCCAAAACAAACGTCAAAACGACATTTTTCTGCAAATTATTTATATTATGGCAGTATTATTTAGTGAGTTTATCTACAGGACCCAGGGCCTTCTCGCTGTCCCGTGCTACCCACTGCTTTATATATAAGTAGAGAGAGGAAGAGTGACAGACAGATTAAATGGGTACTTTCTATGTGACGTTTGTGTGTTGTCCCTATTTCACACACACATATATATATATATATATATTACACTAGGAGTGTGACGAGATCTCGCAAGATCAGATTTGTCTCGCGAGATGCGTCTGGTCTTGCGAGAACGTGCCGATATCCTTGCGTTACTAAAAGCTGCGCCTGTGAAGAAAATGGAAAGAAATTCAGTTTGCATGAAACCCTCTCTCTCTGTATCTCTCACACATTCGTGACTTTTCCGGGGCACGCGTCTCTCTCTCTTGTTTTAGAGCGCACGGATCACCCCCCCGTTCTCTCTCTCTCACACATTCGTGACTTTTCCGGAGCACGCCCGTTTGAAACCTGTCTCGCTCTCTTTGTTTCTCTCTCTGTCGCTCTCTCTCTCGCGTGCACGCTCTCTCTG
>JBBPDC010000109.1:37662483-37678093 GCA_037974485.1 Hemigrammopetersius urotaenia
CCCCACTCACTCTCTCTCTCTCTCTGTCTGTCTCTTTCTCTCCCTGTCTCTCTCTCTCTTCCTCTCTCTCTCTCTCTCTCCCGCTCTCTCTTTCTCTCTCTGTCTCTCCCGCTCTCTCTCTCTGTCTCTCTCTCCCTCTCTCTCTCACACGCTCTCTCTCTCTCCCGCTCTTTCTCTATCTCTCCCTCTCTCTCTCTCTGTCTCTCTCTCTTTCTCTCTGTCTTTCCCTCTCTTTCTCCCCCCCCTCTCTCTCTGTCTGTCTGTCTCTCTCTCTCTCTCTCTCTCCCCTTTCTCACCTGTTGCTGTTGCCCAGGTAAGTCAGGTCCGTCTCAGCCGGCTCTTGATTCCCTCGTCCAGCTCCTCAGGGCTTGGATTCTCTCACCTCTTTCTATTTCAAGGTGGGGTTGCAGAGCCCTGAAAAACTAATATCCAGACATTGTTATTATATGAAACTTGGTTTTTGTGTTGCAGCGTGGCCAAGATGATTATGCAATCGTACTTCAGTCTTAGCGTCTAAAAGAGTCAAATAAGGTTAACACTAGGAATGATGTCTCCTTATGCATACTAGACCGGTCCAGTCGAAAATGAATGACTGTTTTGATTTTGTGTTTTTTCTGCTGAATGCTCAGATACAGTAGCAAAGCGCTAACATCAGACATTATTGGCTGGATTTCTCCGAGGATTCAGTGGAATCTCTTAATCTGATAAGAAATAAGTAAACTCAATGAGAAGAGAGAGAGAGAGACAGAGATACAGAGAGAGAGAGATACAGAGACAGACAGAGAGTGAGATACAGAGAGAGAGAGAGAGAGAACGACAGAGACAGAGATACAGAGAGAGAGAGAGACAGACAGTTATCTGACAGCGCTCACTCCTGCTAATTCAGGGTCAGATGTCATAACTGCAAAGCACAATATGAGAAAGAGCCTTGGGTAGCTCATATTTACACACACACAGAGTCCAGCAGACAGTTTCCCTGGTCCCTACAGCTGTGTTTCCAACACCGAGATGCACACGCTGGCCCACCTGCGACAATAAACACACTTATTACCTCCTAGAGCCTACTGACGCCATCTAATAGAGCCAAGGGGATCATCCTGGGGACACGAAAGCCTGTCACACTCTCTCTCCCTTCACAGCCCCCAGTGCTAGTATTAGAACCCCAACATTTCCCATTATTGAGGTCAAAAGTTGTTTGTGTCACCACATGATGCAACAAGAGTGTCTTATGGCATCAGTGAAGAATGTTTATCCCTCTGCACAACCTATTTCTTACAAACATCTGGAACATCTGTAAGACATGGAGGGTAGGTGACTCAACAAAATAGCAGGAACCTGGTCCTAAACATGACTCTGACTGTGTGGTTTGTAATCCCAAGTCGCAACTCAAACAGTTAATTAGACAGATTTTTCCTCACGTATAAGTGATTAAATCATTCAGATGTAAACGATGTTCTTCAGAGTGGGTTGGTGTGAAAATGCTACATTCTAGAAAACTTGCTCGGTCAGAATTGTTCAGGCTAGTGGTGATAGGAACCAGTCGTCAAGTGTTCGATTTCTTCTAATGCACCTTTATAGGACGTGATGACCTAAAATGGTTTTATCACAGCTTTGAACCTATAGGTTAGCTATAGCTGTAGGTTCACTGGTCAGGTTGGATTGTAACTATATATTGTTTACAGTTCAGTGATTCAATTAAGCAGAAATTGTCAAATATTTGAGAAAATTTAGAAAATATTGGGAAACTCTGAATCTGGTTCCATCATTAAAAGGTTAAATTAGACCAGGGGTCACCAACATGGACCCCACGAGTAGGCCCCCCCCAGACCTGTTCTAAAAATAGCACAGCTCACCATTGAGCAGCATCTAACATTTAATTTGATTCTTCTTTAATCACATTGGCATTTATATACACTTATATACACAAAAAAGCAGTACACATGTTTATTATACATAAACTCTGTTCTATTGCATCAAACTGGGAGCCCTTCGTATGACTCAGTACCCGTGAAGAAGCTCTCAGTTTCAAAAAAGGTCGGTGACCCCTGCTTTAGACTCTAGAGCTGTTTTGTTTGCCCATTTATGGCTTAATCTTCAATAGAAACTACGAAAGTTCTTTTTATGAGACAAGAGTGGGGTTTTTTATGCACCTTCATCTGTTGATGGGTGTAAAAAGGCTCCTGGAGGGTAAAAGTGTGTGACTGGTCATAATAGCACTCTTCAAGGGCAGCCAGTCAAAGCACCCTCTTGTGGATTCTGATTGAAATGCATGGAGCAGATCAGGTATGTCATATCGTATTCCTGTTGTCCTCGAAGTGGAGCGCTGTTAAACTTCTCATCTAGGGTGAGACTGTGAATGTGTACGAGTGCATCTGCGTGCAAGGAAGCATTCAGGGAGGCTGATCTAAGATCAGCGCTCTAAATTTAGGATATAGGATACACAGTGTAGGCCCAGAGCATTATAGACGCAAATTCGGAACAGAATATCGATTTAAAACCTTCCCCTACAGAACGGGGAGGAGGTATACAGTCTCATGGCCACAGGGTGGGAGGGATTGTCCATGATACACAGAGGTTTACATTTACATTTAAGGCATTTATCAGACGCTTTTATCCAAAACGACTCTCATTCCCTACAGGGGACAGCTTGGGGTTAAGGGTCTTGCTCAAGAACCCAGTGGTGGTTTGCTGAAGACAGGATTCAAACCCATGACCTCTTGGTCCAGAGGAAAGTATCCTACCTACTATGCCACCGCCACCCCACACTCTGCACTTAGTCACACAATAGTCATTATGGAATATTAATGCATGATTGAATCGCACGAAGCAGATCAGGTATGTCACATCGTATCCAGAGATTAAAGCGGAACTTCTCATCTAGGGTCCGACTGCATCTGCGTGCAGGGAAGCGTTCAGGGAGGCCGATCTTAGATCAGCACTCTAAATTTAGGATACATGATACACAGTGTAGGCCCAGAACTTTCCGGCCTTGCTTTGGGTTCACTCGGTCTGCTGAGCGCTGCCAGTCATCTACAGTAGCGCACGAGTGCGTGTTTTCATAACGCACTTATGCGTTTCAGATGTGCAGCCGGCTCCAGCTCCGGTGGAAATTTCGGGTCATACTTTCAACCACGGATATATTTTATCAGTTAAGTCGAGACGTATACAATCCACATATATCTATATCTATATATATATATATATATCTCCCGCACAGTCCCCAGGCATGTATCCCCAAGTCCTTCCACCCTATTACAGTGATGGATAGACTATGCGGCTTTTTTTTTTGTCCTGTAAAGAAGGTAATGATTTGGTATGGCACAGGCAATGCAAGGCATACTATTAGCATTGTGTTTAGTTGTTTTTCTTTCGTTGGATGATTTATGCTGTCCATATGTAAAAGAAAGAGCAGGTTATATGGGCTGCTTATAAAAGATAAAGGACTGGTGGGGGGGCTTGGAGGGGGGGGACCAGTTTGGTTTCCTTCCGGCACGTTTGGCCCCCTGTCTTGACGTCTTGCTCGGAAAGAGAGAGAGCGAGCGAGCGAGAGAGGGAGAGAGAAGAGAGAGAGAGAGAGAGAGAGAAGACAGAGAGGGTTAAAGGGTGCTAAGAGCCACACACATGGCTTTCCTAAGCTGTAAATTTTATGGATAATTTCTGATGTGGTTACAGATTTATCCCCCCCACCACCCCCCACCCCCCAGCTAAGTTCAGCAGCTGCAGGTAATTACCTCCACACTTTCCCGCTTTTCTCCCACGCGCTCTCTCCCTCTCTCTCTCTCTCTGTCTCTCTCTCTCTCTCTCTCTCTCTCTCTCTCTCTCTTTCTCTTTTTCCCTGTCACAAACACACACACACACACACACACTCACCCTAATGTACACACACATACTGATATACACTCATTACCCTCTTGCTTTCTAAGAAAAGATTCGCTTTCTAGACTTTTTTTTTGCCTTTACCACTTTCTTTCCCAGCACCTCTTCTTCTCCTACATCTTTCCTACAGTATGAAGATAAGAAAGAACTTTATTTATCCCATGAAACATTGTTGCGTCATTAGCATGCTCAGGGCAACAAGAAAGAATGAAGACAATAGAAAAAAAAGATAAGCACAGCACAATGACCAGAAGATTATCGTGACGAATGACAGTGTAACCCTGACACTGCTGTGAACTGGGCCAGCAGATCAGTGGCTTAGTGTTACTGCAATAAAACAAATAAACACAATAAAATAGCAGCAGTGATTTTAGTAATACGATTAACACTGTAACATTACGTCAATTCACAGTTGAGTTGTATATTGCACACACTGAGAACGGAATAATGATTTAAAAACAGAACGGGGAGGAGTTATAAACTCTCATGTCCACAGGTAGAAAGATTTCCTGGGGCGTTCAGTTCTGCATTTAGAGGTGCTTTTGCTATGTGGCTCTGATGGATGTGCATGGGTTAGGAAGGATTGTTCATGATACAGAGAAGCTTCTTCAGCATTCCCTCATTATTTCATGACTAACAGTAGTTATGGAATCATAGGGCTAGGTACTGGGTCTGTAGTAGGTCTACTTGAGACTGAAGCATCCAAGAAATAAAAAAAACATTTTTAATAAAGGTAAATTAACCCCTCAGGTTTACGTGGATTTTTCTGAGAACCGAACTGTAGTACCTCCTCCAGTCCAGCGGTGGCGGTAATACACTGAAAAGTTGTAAACCGCCATAAAAAGAAGAAGAATCTCAGTTTATTTAGTATTAGTAAGCTGTGCCCTGTCTAAACATGTGGGTAGAGAGAGTTATTTCAACCTGTCTTTTGTGTACGAGTCTTTGCACACTGCTAATGCTAACGGCTAATGCTAACATTTTTTTTGAGCAATAAAGTGATTATTTATTTACCATTACATTTTCACAGGGTAAGGCATTAAACTACATTAAGTTTTGCAAGTTCCAAATGTCTATGTTGAATCTAGAATGACTAAAAATGGTCACATTCATTGGTAGTGGTGTATCCCCAACATAGCACTAGAATCCCATGGCAGTGTTTCAAAGTAATCTGAAGATTTAGCTCTAATAGCTGTAGTTTGTCAATGGATATTAGTATGTCATTGTCAAAAAACGCATGCAATTACTTAACATCTCAAGTTTGAGTAAAGTTAGTAAAGTTGATGGGATTTCATTATCAGCCTCGTAGCTCCTGTGCAAGACTAACGACAAAAGAACGAGTAAAAATCAGTTCAAGGAAAGTAACAGCAGTAAGTTTTAAAAATCAAGTGAGACAGATGCTGTTTCCAGTGATGCTGCACATTGACAGTATCATCGTCTTCCACACTCAGAGACGCTTAGGCCTGTTCATCACTTTTTCTTCATTCACTCGCTCCGGAGACGTGTGTGAATCAGACGAATGCTTCGTTCCTCGGTTCGTCAGCTCGAGTTAAGTCATAATGTGCCTCCTTGCCCATATCGCAACTGCGGCCAAACCAACTCATTAGGCAAGTGTTTCTGAGAGAGGGAGAGAGAGGGAGAGAGAGAGAGAGAGAATGTGTGTGTGGCATTTGTGGAGGTGGGATCAGATGAAATCTAATGTTTTTCTGGAAGTTCTGTCATCATGTAGACAGAAAGCATTATATTATTACAGTATCTCGTGGAATCCAACTACCTGTAATATTTTCCATCCTACTAATATTTTCCATGATATTTTCCCACAATTGCTCACATTCTCCTACATATTATATCATTTAATTGTCCGGCGGTCCTCGCTTGCACACTAATTATTTCAAAGTACTGCACTGATAGGATAAATCAGTCTTTTTTTAAAGCCTGATTCCAGTTTAATGTGCTTTTTTTTTATATAAAACCTTATTCAAAACAATGACGGAGATCACACATTGCGCTCTCACAGCAACAGCCCACCCCAGGATGGCGAATTTAAAAAAGAACACTCCGTTACTTATGTATGAAATGACTACTGGCACGCACTTTGTGACGTTTTTCATTAGTCTTCAAGCCAGTTTTTTAAACAACAGCTTGGTGATGCGTGCAAGTAGCGTTTTTCCAGCTCTTCATCAAGGCACACGATGACGTGACGTGCGCTGACAGTTCATTAACAGAAGGGCAAACAGCTGGAGTGAGAATATGAAACAGCCAGTGAGGCATTTGCAAAGCTTTGTATTCATTTAAATTTTTTTTTTTTTTTAACAATGTTGCCTATAGTTTTTTCCAGTCAAAAGTCTGGGGACGTCTAGCATTTTAAAATGAGAATGTTTTCTTTGTTGGTTTGCAATTATTTAACATATTAAATGGAAAACTATTTTACAATTGTCATTTATTATTTGCAAGGATGACCGAATAACGGATTAAGGCCTTTCCTTGAGAATTAGGCCAAAACCTGGGCATTTCGTCCTCTTGTTTTGATATCAACTCTCATCTGTACTTACTGTTTTCTCCTTTCATTGTTTTGAACCACCTTTAGACCAACCGAGCCAAGCTGTAATTATTGTTTATATAATTACTGATTTTAGAGCAGCAAATATTTCATTTTGCTTGATGTACATACCCCCCCCCCCCCCACACTGTCATACATAAATGCAGTTGAAGGTCCTACTAGTGTAGGTTTCCTCTCTTTCAGTGATTCTAGATTAGAATGTTTAAACTGCTAAACACGACTTTATAATGATCTGTAAATACCCTTTTTATCTTTAAAATAGATATTTTAAGATCTTTTAAGTTAATGATCCAGAAAGTACTTATGAATCAGTCCTGAGTAACTGGGACAACCCTATAAAAGAGTTTCAATATGTTAAAAAATCTAAATAGTGTGAAGCTCAACATGAAAAAAACCCTCATTTATAGCAAAAGAGGCATTGTATTCACTAAACATACTTTTCAACAGAAGAGGGGCCGTTTAATCACAGTCCGGAAATAAAGTGTCATGTCTTAAATAGCTTCAGTTGTCCGTCTCTGTCTCTGGAACTCAGCTCTCTCACAGCAACAATAAAAGAACAATAAAATCCCACACCAGACTACATCTCCGGTCGACCAGACTCCAATCAGTCTCTTACACTCATTCGTTTCTGTACTAACCACATGAGGAACGGGGGAAAATGAAGACCAGGCCACCAATAAAGTGCCTTTTCACACTGGATTTACCAGTTCCTGCTTTCGCAACAGCTTTCACACCGCTTGATTTGCCCCAATGTTGTAAAGTAGAAGATTTCATTAAATTCAGTTCAGTTTCTTTTATATAGGGGATTTATTAGGTCTCGCTAGTGTAATATTTTCCAAAACATCGATCAAATTTGGATTTGGGGTCGCAGAAGATCATTTACAACCCACTAATTATCTTCTTACTCTGAGTCTGGATTTTAACAGTTGGATTTTTTCCACCTTGTAATGGTGCCTCCTGATTGAGTAGATGCATCACAGAGGTCAGATTCAGTCCTATAAACAAAACAAAAAGCAACATCTGACAAAGAAAGCTCTTCCCATTGAAAAGGAATCAGATGCGGAGTTACCAGAGCAGTTATAGTGATAAAATGTGTTCAATCTGTTTTGACCCCTTCAGTTGTTCAAGCACCGTCTCGGCTGCTCTTCATCCAACCCAAAAGGTCACAAAACACCCCACTGCTGATTGACCTACACTGCCTAAATCATGGCTGCCGTAATTGAGTTCAAGTCACTAACTCCTGGCTACAGAGTGACATCTGGGTCTGCACCCAGCTCCCTTAATCCTATCATTCAGTCTTATGTTCCTACTCACATCGTCTGGCTCTACCATCCCTACACACAAGGTAAACCCAGTCCAGACTGGTCTCACTCTAGTTCTCCACTGGTGGAAAGATCTCCCTGCAAGAATCCCTCTTTACCTTCAAAAAACCTCTTGAGGACTGTGGGGTGGAGGTAACTCATTGCCTTGCCTCTGGACCAAGAGGTCATGTGTTCGAATCCTACCTTCAGCAGACAACCACTGGCTCCCTGAGCAAGACCCTTAACCCTAAGTTGCTTCTGTAGGTGGGAAATGGAAGTCGTTTTGGATAAAAGCATTTGCTAAATCTCCTTACATAACGATTTTAACACTTAGAACTCTCCTCTGGTTCTCACACTGTCCTGAAACTCGAGTGTTTCCTCAAATTGTAAATGGCTTTGGCTAAAAGACTGTAATGTAATGATACCAGTGATGTCCATGAGACATGAGATGTTATGACATCATTTATCACGATAATGGTAATTTAATGTCACGTTGGCCACCCCTGTTGTTGGCGCTGAGCTCTTTTCCTCCCACGGGGTCATGTGAGGTTTGTGTGAATCAGTTCATGCCCTGGATTCTCACCCCTGTTCGCTCAGTGACTATGATGCTGGCAGTCTTGGTTGGTGATTGGCTGCATGTATCCCAGAGCTGCGATGGAGGCATGACCTCCTTTGCCCTCTCTTTTACTTTCTTTCCTCTTTCTCTCCCTCTCTCGTCAGTTTCACTCGTCTCTTCAGCCCCCTGGAGCCTCGAGTGGTGGAAGGGCGGCAAATGCCCAAGACCACCCCCCATCCCCAACGCCCCCCCCACCCTTACCTCACAGAGGTGTACTTTTTTTTTTTTTTTAAGTTAATTTATTATGATTTAGCAGGTCTCGAGTAGTCAAGGTCTGACTTTGAGAGCGTTCCAGTGCTTGTCTTATTAATCCCCTGCAATAAAAACCAGGGGAAAAAAAACAACATTTCGGCCCATAACAAGGGTACAGTTCACTTCTCCTGTCCTCGTTCTTAAATGAAGAATTTACTGAAATGGCTTTGAACTTCCAACCAAACAGTAAATCTTACCCACTAGAACAGAGCAGGAGACAGCTATGGGTTCGGGGTAGAAATCGTTCTGATTAGAAACAGCTTATTTGGTCGTGTTTCTAGTTAGGTTTCGGAGCCCTGATTTGGCCAGAGAATACGGTGGGCCTGAATAATTGATTCCTTACCTTCCGTTTTGGCAGTATAATAAATCGAATAATTATAGATCTTTCACTCTTTAAACCGAGCCAGGTCCGCCTCTTCTTGTGTGGTTAATTGTGGCGGACGATTAGATTGGTTTACAGTTGAACAGCGCAGATATCGATTGTGTCATTAGCCAAACTCGACTCTGAACGTTTGCCCGCCGTGTGAATTAATGGTCCTGTGATGCTTGGCATTTTCCCTAGATACATAGTTTAGGAAATCAATATTCAAAAGTGCATAATTTTTTTTTTCGTCCTCTTTTCCTTCCTCCGTTGTTGTGTGGTTCTTGGCGCGAATAGTGCTGAGCCACAAATTCTTAGCGCATGCAGTCACCAGACATATAAAAAAAAGCCCCAACCAAAAGAATAATGAAAATAATTCTTGTTATATTAATGGGCCGAGAGGCTGGCGTTGCGCTTTGACCTGTTCCATTTTCAGCGGCACATTACAAACCCGCATAACTTCAGGACAGCTCACTGCAAACCTCCTCCCTTCCAGGCCGCAACTGCAGGTGTCTCAGGTCTACCAGATGCCACTGCCATTCATGACCCGAACGCTTAACAGAAGAACTTTCTCATGGGGTTCTAGGTCGAAGGGACGAAAGCTGTGCGGGTTTTTTCTCTATTGGCTGACTTGGAGGCATCTGGACATGTTTGTGTATGATCTGCATCTATGCACAGAACACTGTGGTCCGAGTGGAATGGAAGTGAACCCGTTTGAAACCCTCACGCTTGCACAGTTAATGCTCTCAATCACTGCCAGTACACCGAGTTATGTGTGAATTATAGCGGGTTATGTCATCCTTTTGGCCTCACTTTCTCTTTTTGCAGTAACTACCATTGGATGGCTCTATCTGACCTTCACACAGGGACCTGGGACAAGTGGGTTCGAAAGTATTCAGACCTTTCTTTTCATTCAGCTCTTCTACACGGGTGTTGTATAATCCTTACAGAGAGGCATTGCAGGAACCACACATAAAGGTCATCATGTAACTTCCAGTGTCAGCTAGATGGGTATAAAGATCCCCTTCACTGGACTATGGGAGTAATTTTGCTCCATTACTTTTTGGATGAGTTGGAGTATTGTTTGTGAACTAATTTACCAATATTAGAATGTTCTTGTGGCAAGCAAACTCATACAGCAATCTAGTATAAAGCCTTTAACTGCAGCAAAATTGATAAACTTGCCACTACGACACTCAGATTCAAAGGAAACGCTGGATTTAAACTCTTGGACATATAGTGTAATATGACCACTTCCCAATACACTTTGTCCTACAACACTAAATCTCTAATGCAGGTTTTTGATTGACTGCAGGGTTCCCAAAGACACTCGAAACCTGGCATTGAGCAAGTAAATTGTGACACTGTGCAGGACACCAGCTCTCTAGCACTCAAGTTCAGGGCCCTGAATCATTCATTCTTGAATAACAAACTAAACATCAGAAGAGAATGAGCATCTCTAAGATGCCTTTTTTGCTTTTTTGTGGCAATATAAATATATATATATATTAGCATTTTAGAGCTAAATTATCAATAAGGATATAATTGACTAATTTTGTAATAAATATGGACGTCAATTCAGCGACATTTCCATATGAAATATAACTATATAAAAACAGAAGGAAAGTGCGTCTTGAAATAGTAAAATATCGCTGAACTTAGAGGCGGGAGGTTTGAAAGTAGCCAATCCGAGAACATGTAGAGTGCTGCAGCATGTTGTAGCATGACTGCTCTGCATGACTGCTCCGGGTCTTGTCTTCGTATTTTAGTGTTTTAAACTCCCGCCACCCAATGTTCAACAGGTATCTCAGTTGATTTAGTATTAGTAAGCAGTCCTTTGTCTAAACATGTGGGTAGAGAGAGTTATTTCATCTGGTTTTTTGTATTTTGGGAGCATATTCAGAGGCATATTTAGGGTTTACACTATAAAAATAGGTTTGTTTTTTTTTTTAACCAAAACACAACAACGCGGTTTTTCACTACATGCTGGTGCTCTTGGAACGTAACCCCCACAAAAAGCGTGAACCCAGCATAGACTGCAACATTGTCCACTATGGTGTTTTATTACTATGACCCAATGACTCCATCTCTCTACTTAGGAGCTACACAGACCCTGGTATAAATCCATTTAACTTGATTTATTAGGTTATCAGCACCACTCACTGACAAGTTTATGCCAGGTCTGTCCATACCATATTGACCTGACTTGACCTCCAAACCCTGCAAAGGTCTTGAGGAAAGGCCATAGAAAGCATGTAACACAGTTATCTATCACTCTTAATTGACTATCAATGGTCAATGATTGGCAGTTAATTCTAGCACCGTTTTTCCAGATGGCATGTCAGCTTAATTATAAACACATGATTTAAGTAGTTTTCTAATAATGGGATTTAAAACTGGGCATGTTCAACTTTACGCACCAGCATCCAGTGTTCTAAAACTAGTTCATGCTGATCTAACTGCTGTGAAAACATAATAAAATATTCTCATCTTAGCAAACTGAGTGTAAACTGGAACTGCAAGAGGTCTATTTTCGGTGGACCTCACAATGCGAGCGCCCTCCTCACACATGATGTGAGTAAAACCGTCAGGGCCGCTCCTCATCTCTAGCGGTCAGGCTCCTCTGGACCAGCAGCAGCATCTTCAGAGTCGGACACACAGTCACCAGGCGTTCAGTCTCCTCATTCGCCCACCCCCCAATATTCCTGAAGAGGGTGAAGGAAAGAGAGAGAGAGAGAGAGAGAGAGAGAGAGAGAGAGAGAGAAGGGGGAGAAGTGAGGGTGAGCGCAGGCCCGCTTTGGGTGCGCTCCAGCTAGAACAACACTCGCGGTTTTGCGCTCGCATGAAGTGGAGCGGTTCCACATTCTGGTGGGTGAGCATAATGAGAAACTGACCGGGGTAAAAAGGGCCAGGATGGAGGGAGGGAGGGAGGGAGAGAGAGAGAGATGGAGTAACAGAGTGGACGTGGGGAGAACGCAGGAACAGAACGGACCATAATGTCACAGGCACAGCACGGGGTGTAGACAAACAGAAGGCATTGAAATTTAATGGCCAATAAGAATGAAGACAGATGATGTTGAAGGGTGGGAGGAGAGAGAGAGAGAGAGAGAGAGAGAGAGAGATAGGGATAACAGCCTGGACAAAACAGACAATGAGATCAAAGGTCAAGCCACGCCACTGAGAGGCCAATAGGGGTGAGAAGGATGATGTGAAGCTGCCAGAAACTGCTGTGTAGCTTCAAGTCCTTCCAAATGATGCGATGAGCAAGAGAAATAGGGGAAAGGAGAGGAGCGCAGTATGGTCAGTCTTTCTGACACCATGCTAAAGAGAAGAAAGCACTTCAGAGAACTGTCCAAAAGTGATAGCTCAGCCAAACACGTTTGTCTTATGTTCCTTAGTATTGCACTGGAGCTAACATGCTAATGTAGCTATCATGAGGTGGAAGCTTATGTCCACAGTTAGCATTACACACACTAATGGCCCAAATCTCCATTTAACGTAATCTAAAACGGACTTTTCATGTAATTTCTGACACAATAATGCCATAAAAAATGAATACAAGCATGTTGCATGTAGCTAAAAACAGTATTGGCATCAATCTTGAAGCCTGATTGTTCTCTGAACCTTGGTTTTGTTAAAGAGAAAACAATGGACCTGTGTCGTTTAGTGGCATGTGTGTAATGATTTAGGCATGTAGTTTGTATAATGCTTAACTGGCCATAAGCGTCCATTACTTGTTAGCTACATTAGCCTCATAGCGCCAGAGCAAAACTAAAGAAGTAAACTTCAAACAAAGAACATGTCTGCAGTGATTACATTTGAGGGATGGTGAGTTCGATCCTCTGAAATACCACAGCCAAAAGGACATGACCTCACTCTCTCTGGGTGCGTAGGTCGGCCCTCCCTCTCTACCCACCACTTAAGCTGATGCTAACCAATGTCTGCTAGCTGATGGCATTGTCAGTTCTTCTCCATACAAGTTCTGCTGTCCAGCGATGTTGCATTGGTTTGCGACCTTTACCATGCAAGCTTGGCATCATGTGATAGGGGGAGACACAGCTAGTGGTCCTGGCCATATGTGCGCATTGGGTATATGTATGTATAAATGTACAGAGTGCATATATATACACAGGTACACATTGGAATGTCCTCAGTTGCCTGGTAGCAGGAGAATGATGCACAATACACTGCATGTAAGATTGCATTGTGATTGTACTTGATGGTGCTTTTTTACCCTTAACTTATCTTGGGTCTCCTCATCTTTGTCTTCCAAAAAGCAATGTAATCTAAAGCAACAGTAAAAGTAGAAAGAGGAAGGTCGAAGAAGGGTGAAGTGGACCAGGACAGTGGAGGGCAGTCGGGGCAGGTAGAATGGAGGCACAGGAGGGGCTGAGGCCCCTGCACACAGGAACGTATTTACACTGTCCCCATGCCCAAACCTCAAACCATCACACAGCAAAAATGTGCGTGTTAGAGAGAGATCATGGAGAGTAAATTGATCCAACCTTGTAGCAGTACCATAGAAGAAAAGAAAAAGAGAAGATAGAAAGAAAGAAAGAATGAAAGAAAGAAAGAAAGAAAGAAAAAAAAATGGCCCTTCTTCAGCACCACAGGAGCCTGGAATGCGCATAGTTTCCACTCACTTTTTCACTTGCATTATAAAAATAATTAAAGGGGATGTTGTGAGGGCTCTGAGTGGCCCTGATGTCTTCCTCCCCAAAGCCAGCTCTGTCATCTCGGCAGGGAGCCTGCTCTGTCTCCACAGGTCAGCTCACTTCAAACAATACGCTACAGCTTGGGCTGCATCTACTGTTGGATCGATTGAAATGGCCTTTTTTTTGGTGTTGACATAATATGTCTAAACACACAGATGTGTCAGTCAAGGAAAAAATTGATAATGCATTCTCTTATAAAAAGAAATCTCTCCACAATCTGCATGCATTTTCTGCAGGAAGCACCATGGTGTATCATACCTTTGACATGCAGTGTTGTTTCTTTTTAATTTCCTGGTATGAACCCCTTAAACCCTTTAAAGGACACTTGTAGAGTTCATCATAGTCGCATTATAGCACTGGACCGTAATCCTTAATATCTAAGGCTGGTTTTATAGCATCGCACTGAGCTGGCTTGCTTGCAGACGCCCGGTGCATCCACTGTTATTTTGATGTAACTCATAAGGTTTCTCCATTCCATAACTGTACAGATCTCCTCATGGTTTACATGTGTGACTATAGTGGGACCGCTCCGCGCGCCAGTTCCCCCACAAAATACCTGCGCTCATTTGAAACACATTAGGAAGCAATGCGTTCATTCTTTCCAAAAGCGAGGTGATGCACTCGTCTGGTATGGAGCGCCGAGTTCGTGGGCGGCCCTGACAGGCATCTGAGAGCGTGCGGCCTCTGCTACTAGTTAACATACATCTGCAGCGCTGGTGGACAAGGGGCTGGCCCTGTGAGGCCACGGAGCGGGCAGGCCAACGATGAAAAATGAAATGCAGCAGCCCCTCCTGAAAGCTCACATCCAAGGTATATCCGCTTGCGTGTCTGGCTCTCGGGCCCTGCGATTTTTCCCTTCGAGCGGTGGTTTATGTGTGTGCATGTCTGTGTGTGTGTGTGTGTGAGAGAGAGAGACAGAGACAGTGAGAAAGAGCAGAAGGAAACATGTTGTGTTCTCCTCCGTGGTAAGTGTTAATGAGTTAAGTAGTAGCAGCGAAGGTTTCATTACACAACGTGAGGCCCGGCCATGCTGAACGGATGTTCACACGCTACTGCTGCTGCTGCTGACACTGCGCCGAAGCCTTCAGCGAAACTAAATTAACATTATTGGCAGACTAAATTGGCCGACTGCTCAGTTAACAGTATTGGCAGACTCCATTTAATAAGGAATCAATGTGGGGTCAATGTTGAAAACCGATGCAAGACCATACATGAAGTTAACCCTTCAAACTCTAGACTTTCGGGGGGAATTTGCTTGTACTTCTGAAGTCCATTTTACACCACGCGCTGTTACCGAGCCTCAGCGCAGGTGAGACGCCCCTAATCAATGTAGTCTTTGCAAAATGTCTATTCAGTCTATTTTGGCCGTGCTGTATTTTCTACCTAAAACAGTGCAAAATCCAGCTTTCAGGCCCATCATCAGAACAGCAGGCTGCTATACTTTGTCAGTAGAAGCACAGCTCTGGTATAAACCTTGAGAAGATTCTGTCTGTCGAAGTGAGGAAGGAAATAACCGAAGAATCAGTGAATCAAAGCTCAAACAGTTCGCAGCTACGCTAGAATATCGTAGATATCCTGCATGATGATATCTTCAGGTTATATTAACTTATCCATCTCTGGAAATAACAAAGCCTGAGTCTCATCAAATTGCAAACTTTGAGAAACTGTGTAGACTTGCTTCATGCTCGACTTCACTTCTGCTGTGAAACTGTCTTGAAATGTTTTTAGGGTGCACTCACAGTAGGCATGTTTACCCTGAACCGGACCCGAGTGCGATTGTCCCCCCCCCCCTTCTGGCCCATACTCACATAGGGGTTTTAGCGTTCGTGCTGGAGAACGCTTACGTCATTATGGAGCGACGGTTTCAGGATAAACAGGAAGAGCGGCGCTCTCTCGCTGAACGCAGTGGAGTCCGTCGCTCTGGTGACTTTG
>JBBPDC010000109.1:37678205-37692032 GCA_037974485.1 Hemigrammopetersius urotaenia
CCTCTTCCACCGGGCCAGGGACGGCTAAACCAACCGCGCCCGGCACAGAGCCCTCACACTAGTCACACCAACCGCGCTTTGGTGCTCAAACGCACTCAGGCACGGTTCAAACTGCCTAGTGTGAGTACACCCTCAGATTCATTATAGAAGTACATGTCACATCATGTATTTCATTACATTTTTTTATTGGCTGGTTCAAGCCTTTAGTTCCATTCATTACTATTTTAAACCATGACATGGAAAATGTATTTATTGCTCAAATAAATCAATGACAATGAGTTTATTCCCAACAACATAAAGCAAGATAAAATGAAAATTCTTGAAAGTTTCATGCATTCGAGAGTGCTGAAATAGAACTTGTGATGTTATTCACCATCCTTGGTCTCAGAATCATAAGAATACATTCTGCAGCAAAGATGCGAAGAGTTCCCTCTTTCCTATTAGTGTGACTGATGTACCGGCAGATCTGAGATCAAACTAAGGCCCCTGAGCACAGTTGTTGATTTCCTTAAGCACACCGGATTCAACTCATCGCGTAATTGCCAGGTTTAGTGGGTGTGCTTAAGTAGCAATAATAAGTGGAATCAGAAGGTCATGGGTTCAAATCTCAAGACTACAAGTGGCACCTCTGAGGTGCCCTTGAGAAAGCTACAATCCCCACACTCTGCTCCCAGGATGTTCCTGGCTGCTCGCTGCTTCACTTGGCAAATGGGTTAAATACAGAGAAAGAATTTCACAGTGTTCACGCTGTGTGCTGTGGTGTGTTCACGTATGACAAATCAACACTTTATACTCACTGTGCTGGAACCCGGCCTTCCAGGGCCAAAGCTGTGCCCCCCATGATCAATATAGTACTAGGATGTTGGTCTCCAGTTATGCTCAACAGTACTGTTCAGCAGATAGAAAGTAATGGGACAGCTGTCAGGAAACACTGAAGTCTTAAGGAGCCTTTCAGGCTGAACTGCCTTTAGAATGAGGAACAATACAGGCCAACCAATCAGAACAGAGATCATTTGCATATATCAGTCCTAAAGGCACAGAAACAAAAATACCCAGTTTAATGCTGAAGAGTAGAGAGGGGTTGGATAATGGTCACGTAAAAACCAATAACAGTGAGCACACTTGGAGCATAAAAAAGAGAAAATTCTTGAGAGTTTTACGCATTCAGGAGTGACATCACCCTCGGTCTCAGATTTATTAGAATATGTTCTCAATGTTCCCTCTTTCCTGTAACCATGACTGACGTCCCAGTAAATCTGAGTGTCTGCTTGATCATCTGTATCAGGGCTGCTTTTTAACTGAGGCACAATACAGGACAACCAATCAGAACATAAGTACTTTGCATATACCGGTCTTAAAGGCATAGTAACAAATACAGACTCTTTTATTCTCGAGGATAAATCGATGTTGGAAAAATCAAGCGGTTTCTGTTCTTGGAAAATTGTCATGTAAAAATTCATTATGTGTTTTGGCATAAAACCGCCTCAAGTAAAATACAAAGAAATGTAGATTATGAGCATTTTAATAAATGTTGGTTAAAACGAAATGATCTCTGCGGTTTCTTCAGCCCTCGACTCGAACTCCTGACATCCTCGTGACACTCATGGACATGGTCTTTGGAGACGGTGAGTGAAATGTTTCGCACTTTTTCTTGGTATGAGTTTGAGCGAAACCTTACATATGAAGCTTGTCCAAACGCATAGTTGTGAAATCTCTCCCACTGGAGGGCCACTATATAGCCGGTGGGCATCCAGTGCTGCTCTAAGCTCTCAGTAGTTCAATAACAGTTACTGATTAGATCCAGATGCTTAATAAAGACACACACACACACACACACACACACACACACACACATGCCCCACCACAGGTCTAATTTTTCCATCAAGCTGCTCCTTTGCCCTGCACATCTGACCGGAGTTGCCTGAAGGCATCATCAGCATTTCAGTGTTCACTTTTGAGCCCGACTGATCAAAACACATCGTGTTGAGGTGCAGACTGCCATTGCATCATTCTCTCTTCAAAAGCATTACTGCAGCTCATACGCTTGACTGGCAATGCAAATGAAGCAATTAGGCAGCAGGTTCTTTATTTTTCCCCAATCGCTACAACAATAAAATTTAACCAAACCCGAAGCTCGGGTTCCAAAACCTTACACCATATCTGCCAAAGCAACAGCACCGTTGCCGTTTTACACTCTGAAAGCTGCAGTAAATAACATCGCACTCCAAACCTTTGACCCACTATGCTTCATTTGAAGACACTATATGTCCACAACTTAGTGGACTCTCCTTGCTTATCCAGCAGTTCTTAAAATCAAGGGAATTATTATTACAGCCTCTACTATTCTGGGAGGGCTGTACACTGTACACTAGACAATGGATGCTGTTGCTTTATTCATTCAGCCTGATGTGAGATAAGATACTGTTGTAAGACTTCTGGACCATAAACTCCACCCAAACTCATTCTAGGCGTATTGAATGAAGCTCAAGGCACTTTTCCTTCAGTACCATTCTGTACCTACACCATACTGTGATGGCACAGAACTTGCAGAACACTTCCAGTGTATCTCAGTCCAGTAACAGTGACTCAGTTCTCTCCACACAGTTTAATGCTGGTCGTCCCAAACTGCATCCATGGAGTCAAACAGGCGGAACGCTTTTATTATTGTGGTCTTTTATTATTTACAGTCTTGTTTGAGTTTTACTTTTTATTCTTTATCCATGCGATGAAAACCGAACCCAGAGAAGTTGTTCGTGTCCTGGATCACCTTCACGTTTCTCACAGAGTTAAAGAGAAATTCATAGAAAACTGAAATTTATCTTCAGCCCAAGCAGACAATTGTCCTTGTACGTTATTAGCTTCCCTGTTGTTTGTTTGTATCTCCATTGTTGTTTTTTGTCATGTTGTGATGACATTTTTAAAAATTTTATTAATTTTTTTTCATTAAAAGATGGATCTTCTATGGCATTATGTAAATAACCTTTTTCCTGCAATTTTATTTTTGGGATTGTTAAGGGTACATACACCACCCTCACTAATGCACTGCTGAGGATGTGCCTGTGACAGCCTACCTCACCTTCTTCCACCAAGAAGTGTGCAGGCCTCTGAGAGCAAAAGGCCGAAAAGTGTGTCTGAAAGTTTAATGTGGTCGGCCTCCTGTTTTCTCATGCAAATTTACTCCGGTAATCTCCAAAACACTGTGATATAAATGTTTGTTTACTATTACTCATCCTGACCTCATAGGCAACTTTTTTTTTTCTTTTTTAGTCTTTAAAAGCTCTGCTGCCTTGCCAGTTGGATTACGGCTGCTCTGCAATTTGCTGTTCAGTAACTTGAAGTCAGTCGAAATTCGGTCCATTCGGGGGTTCGTGCTTGGTTTTGGAAATGCAAAATGAAACATGTTTAAACAGTTGGGGGAAAAACAACCGGCGAAACTTTCCTTCCGACCCGTCTATTTTTATCATAGTTCCATTGAAATGCATTTTTACACTGGACCAGATACTCTGTGACATTGACTGGACTGATGCACGGCGTGTTGGGAAGGGGACTGTTTTTCCACTGAGCCCCAGTGTGCTGCTGAGAAGCAGGGAGCTGGGCAGCCGTGGAAAGTGTTCGCAATCTCCTACTGGGAATTACTTAGCCATAGTTGCTAATTATATGGCAGGCAGCACATTAAGTCTGTTAAGATGTAAATTGAATGCATACCTTAACAGAGTGTTGTTGTATATGATGGACTGCATTGTGTGTGTGTGTGTGTGTTTGTGTGCATGCCTATAAGCTGACTGTCTGTTCATAAGGGGATCAGACAGGGAGCAGAGAATGTGGGACAGATGTTGCAGTAGTGAAGCATGTTGTTTTGGCTAATTTTACTCATTTCGCGTTGCTATTACATCCAGTCATATCTGTTCAATTAAACATTTGGCACGTGGCTTGGAGTGGCAGGGGGAATGCCAGGATCCTGAACCTGATCTGTTTTGGCAGCTGGAAGTCCATTTGGATTGGCCTGTACACTGTTTTCTCCTTTTGTTGTCAGCGGGCTTATTTTAGAGTCTAAGATCAAGGGTTGACTTTTCATGGCAGAAAATTTGCTGCTAATTGAAGCTCGGTTAATTAGCTGCGTTTAAATTAGTCTCTCTATGCTGAGAACAAGGAGTCGGTCATTTGTCTGGGCTCAGCATTGACTGTTCATAACAAGCTTTTTAAAAACTGAATACATTCAACACAGTGTTTCATTATATATACTACTACTGCAATATCAAAAATCGAGTTTACATCCATTAAAGGAAATGTCTTAATCTAAGACTGAGTTCAGTTTGTGAAATTTCTGCCCCTCTAGATCTGCCCTATAAAGTGAAAGTGACCATTCAGTCATACGTGAACACACCACAGCACACAGTGTGAACAGTGTGAAATTCTTTCTCTGCATTTAACCCATTCACCAAGTGAAGCAGTGGGCAGCCAGGAACACAGAGCCAGGGAAGCAGTGTGTGAGGACAGTACCTTACTCAAGGATACATTAGTGGTACTTAGCGCTCTGTAGAAGTGCTTTTGGGAAATTGAACAGTTTAGGAGCTACAACAGCCCAGTGATGAAGTGATACAATATACAAACTCACAGAACGGTGCAACTGCTTCACCAGAGTTCAGTACTGCCTTTTGATAGACATAGAACTGCACATAAGCACAAACATGGTTTTGGCTGAAGTGACGCAAGGTTTGCCATACCATTCCACTCTGGAGCAATGGAAATGTTCTGATGGATGAATCTGCGTTTGTTGGTTTTCAGTAAACGCAATCTACCAGAATGAATTCTGCAAGCAGTAATGTTTGGTGGAGGAGGGATAATGGTCAGGGAATGGTTTTTTTTTTTGATTTGGGGCAATGCCCATTAGTTCCCATGAAGGGTAAAGTTAATGATACAGCATACAACAATATTTTTGGATAAATTAGAGGGTTTGCATGCCATTGTGAGGTCCATATAGAAAATGTTTAACTGGTGGAACTCCAGTGACCTGCAAGGAGCCCTTCCCTCAAACTAGGTAAACAGTTTTGTGACGAAATTGAGTGTTCATTGTAAGCCAAGGTTTAAATAATCCGAATGCTCTTTTAACTAAATGGGCACATATGTCAGGGGCAACTCTAAATTGCGCCTATGATTTCAGAATGGGATGTCCAACAAGCACAAACAGGTGACCAGATGTCTACATACTTTTGTCCATGTTGTGTAACGATCGGAAAGGGTGCCGGTCATTTGTTTTCATTATTTTGTCAAATGTCTGATCTACCAGAACATCCTTTTCAAAATGTTGATGACAGCTTCAGTATTCATGTAAGCATGAATAACCCGATCAGGAACTTGATTAGTAAATGAACAATGACAGAAATATTGCAGATGAGAAACGAAGTGCAGAGGGTCTTAGGGGGGATTATTAAGAGCAACAGTCTTTATTCAAGTTCATGTAGGCTTAGAAGGCTGTCAGGCTTAGTTAGATACGCTGCATCAGAATCAGATGCATGTCTGGCTGTTCTTACCAGATCCAAACTGTCTAATGTCTGGCTATAGTTACGCAAGTCCACTAGCTCTTATGTATAGGTAGAGGTGAGAGAGCAGCTCATTATGTGTGGCAATATTATGTGTGGAACTTTCCATGAAATATTGCCATGTTTCCACTGACAGGGCTATTGCCTCCCTCTTCCAACACAGCCATGGCCACCACTTCCAGATGTGTGTATTGCTGGTGCAGATAATAAAACTGCACTGGACGTGTTGAGGAGTGTTTAATATTGAGGTCTAGTCAGACTTAACTAGCACCCTGATCCAGATATTTCTGAAAAGTTAGTTTATCTCTGGGTTTCGGCCTCTCATCCACATGCTGCATTTATATTTACGGCATTTTATCCAGAGCAACTTAGTCATTGGTTACAGGGACAGATCCCCTGGATCAACTGAGGGTTGAGTATCTTGCTTAAGGGCACAATGGTCATCGGGTTCATAGGCAAGTGTTTTACCAACTAGGTTAGTACCACCCAGCTTCAGGGGTGAAACAATGTAAATATTGCTAATTAACTTTTCTACCTAATCAGGCTGGAACAGGCTGTTCGGAGACATTCCTAGCCATGATATTACAAACATGGTTCGGATTACGGGGGGTACTGGGGGGTACTATACCCCCCGATCAAGACCCAGACCCCCCCAAAGAGACAAAAAATGCGTGTGGGGGGGGGGTACCCCCCAAAAATGGCGAGACATTTCACACTCTGATTACAAACCATTCCACAACAGCTAGTAATGGGATTGCTTTTGCTTAGTAAAGATTTTAACCCTAATAATCACTGCACCATGGCCTCCAAATGTCTTGTGTGCACAATATGTAATGGGGAATTCGTCAGAATTTTCAAAATGTCTTCATACTTCAATAATTGATATACAAAAGGACATTCAGAGTGTTTTGATGTGAAATCTCTGCACTGTGGTGGTAATAAAAACAAGGGGTCGAAATGGCAAATACAGCCCTTTTATTTACAATCCAGAGCAACCAAAGTAATTTCCGTCAAACCACTCTGAATGACTGTTTATATCTTACGTATGCCATTTACGTTTGCAGAAATTTTGAAAAATCTTTGGAATTCCCCTTGAAGATGACTGGGCCCAGCCACATTTGTGGTGAAACTTGAAGACGAATGCCTTTGAAGCTGTTGCAGCTGGGGGTCATGGCTACTGCCGCAGCTTACCTGATGTCATGCTTGGTTGGGGTGGACCACGTGATGCCATCGTGTGGTGCACAACTTGGCCTGTGGTGTGATCCACAGCCCTGCTCTGGACTCTGCCTCACCTTCTTCAGCCTAAAGTGCATTAAATATGTAATCAAGTATTTCTTTGTTATAATCAATTCAATTAATTCAATTAATATCAAAACATATGTTGAAATAAATGACATGTTCTGAACAATAGCACTAGAATTGTATGTTTTAGCTAACTTAAAAAGATCCCATTATATTATCCTTAAAAAGCGCTATAGTAATATCTACCTTACGGGATTAGAAGAATGCAGATTCCTCATGTCCTTGTCGTCTTCTTTTTCCAATTCTGTTATTTGTTAGTTACAAAGTACTTCTGTACTTCAAGGTAAAACAGAAATACAGGACCTACTGTTAAGTAACACATTTGCCAAAGGTGTCCTTTATTCACTGATGTTCTCATAGGCAGCGGTCCCCAACCTTTATTTGGTCACGGCCCGGTCTTTAAGGAGCGGCAGATAAATATACGTATACGCATTTATACAAATAAATGATACACATAAAAATGGGGATATTTTAAAAATATAATAATGGGGGTATCTTTAAAATACAATAATAAACGTAAATCCAGTGTGTACTCGCAGCTTTATTAACAGCGTTTCCATAACAACGAGCCGACAACAGAACACGGGGAACATCCACGGGTTTTTTCTGTGTAGCTCGCGGACCGGTACCACATGACCCATGGCCCGGAACCGGTCCGCAGCCCGGGGTTTGGGGAGCACTGCTCATAGGGACATGTATTCACGTCTTTGTGTTTTTATTTGAATTAAAATATAGCCTCCAAGTATCTTCCTCTTTCATAAACCACTTCACCCAGATAGCAAATTGACTTGTACAGCTTCAGAAAACATATCCTCAGTGTTTCAGCACCAAGCATCATCAAAACAACCATATGGTTTGAGTGTTCACACCGAAGCTCCAGGGAAACTTATGCAAACATGTTTGATCACAGACATTCTGACACCGAAAATGTTCCAAGGTAAACCCCTTGTTTCACTTTTTATTAACTACCCACTCCTTGTTTGTTTTTTTGTCTGTCCGTCAGATGAATGAGTCAATGGACAGCACTGCCTGTACGGAGCTAAATAGAGAGTTTGTGAGCTTGTGGGCATGACCATAGACCTCAGAGCTCACTTAAGGGAATGTGGCTTGAATTAGACCACACCGAAACAGGTCGTGAGTTTGGGGTGAGTCAGGCAGCAGCACACTGCCACTGCCCTGCTTCCTATTTGCTCCCTAACCATTCCCTTCAATCCGAGCACACGGAGTAAATAAGGCACACAGGAGGATTGCACGAATGGCTTGTCACACTGTGGCACAGACTATTGCCAGACTATGGGTCAAAGCAAACTCAGACACCCACATAAGGAGCAAGTGTGTGTGTGTGTTCTCGCCGGGGAATTCGGCCTGAAAGAATTCCTCTTCTGAGCCTCCTTCAGAATCCACCGACAAGAAATTCAGCTAAAAAACACTTACTAAACTACAACTCTGTCAAAGAAATGGTACGCTAATTTGCCACACTTAGACACAATGTACTAATCCGACAGCGTCATTCTTCTGTTTAATGTGTACAGAAAAGGAATTTACGTTGGAAAGGGACGTGACCTTGGCTGCATCCTAAAATTTAGCTGTAATAAATTGCCAAAGCCTTTTCTGAGAAAGCACCATGCTAATTCACCAAAACAATGTCAAAGAAAAGATGCTAATTTGCTAAAACAATGCATAAGAAGCCATATGCATGGAGGGAGCTCAGTGGGTCGGATACTTGCCTCCAGACCAAGAGCTCATGGGTTCGAATCCTACCTTCAGCACCACCACTGGGTCCCTGAGCAAGACTCTTAATGCTAAGTAGCTCCAGGGAGAGACTGCCCCCTGTAGTTAGGGAATGGACGTCGCGTTGGATAAAAGCGTCTGATAAATGCCGTAAATGTAAATGCATATTGTCTCTTTGGCATCTGCCAAACAGTTCCATTGCTCCAGAGTCCAGTGATGGCATTCCAGCTGTTGCTTGCCAATGTGCAGTTACTGAAACCCATTTAATGAACTCGCAATGCACAGTTGTTATGCTGATGGGACTTGAGTGAGTGATGCAATCAGTACTCAGTGGCTTCGTCCTTCTAAGTTTGCATGTTCCACCTCTTTGTGAGCCCTTAATGCTTCTATTTCACAAGAATTGCACTTCTAGTTGACCAGCAGGCCAGAACGTTCACAGACTAACTGGCGAAGGTGGCATCCTAGAACACATTTAAAGTCACTGAGATCTTTGATTCCACTCACTGAACCCGTTTTACCTACTGTCTGTAGAAACTGCATGGCCATGTTCTTTTATACTCCTGCGTGTGACAAACAGAAAACCTGAACTCGGTAAACATGACAGATTCCCATGTGCTCCTGAGACCCGGCCCATACATTTATGCCCTTTAAATATATCATTTTCTAAATTCAGCTCTATTTTCACACGGAAATCGTCCTGTTGTCCTCTACAGTGGACAAAATAGATCTCAGAAATGATGCTTCCTGATTGTGCCCCTGTGTTTTTATTGCATGACAACAGGTCATGGAATATACTGTGAACCAGAGCTGGTCAAGAGTTGATTTATGTGTGTCCGAGACAAATCTTGAGTCTGTTGTATGTGAAATCCGAGTCTCTGTTGTGCGAGTCTGAGTTGTGTCTTGAGTCTCTGGTGTGTCGGAGTCGAGCCTCGAGTCTCTTGGATGCGACTGAAAGATGCACAGAAAGGAAACAAGTTTGCCAAAATGCTAATTTGTCAAATAAGGGCACTGTCAGTTGATCAAAGGCACACCAGGAGAGAATGAACCTCTCAAAAAAAGAATCAAAAAGTCGATATAAGTTTACATTAGCAGTATTCCGAGGCCGGATCTATGAAGCCTTTTGCGCCAGGTCTGCACGAACAGTTCTGTGGCTGAAGGCCGAGACCCTTGCATGACCTCTCGCTTCGCCTCAACCACATGCAAATGCCTCGACCTCCGCCTCGCACCTTCCCTAATCCCACACAGCTGAGAGCAGTCACCGACTCCACTGATAGCGTCCATCCCGTGGCAAAAACAGAGTTGTCCTGCCAGAGCTAAAAATATCTGCCAGAGACTGAAGCTGACCTGACGCTAGCGAGCAAGAAGCCATGCTCCGGTCCGTCCGTGACTGCAGTCTTCCGCTTTTTAATGGCTGTAATTAAAACAAACAGCGGTGTGAAGTCGAGCTCTCTGCCTGGTTTTCGTGTCTTTCGCCTTTGTTTTCCATCGGCCCCTCATGCTTGATCTCCATAATTTCCCTGTTTTTCCTGTCAGGATGGTTGGCCTGCTGCACTGCTCGAGCCTGCTGTTCAACAGCGTGTTTGGAAGTGCAGCTGATGAGCGTGAGGCCGTGTGTTAGCACCAAGGAGCGTTATAAACTCTTATTCGCCTGTGCTGTTACTGGAAACGGGAAAAGAAAGAATGACTGGAGGTAGATCTTATTTCACGGGTGGAAGTGAAGGAGATATATTTTCATATATATTTCATATTTATTTATATATATATGTAAGAAATCATAATTCCAGACTTTAAGAAAAAAAATGTTCAGAAAGAGATGTCAAAAGTAGGTGAACATGGCAAAGGCTACACTTTTCCGTTCAGCCATCACACCTGATTTATCTCAGATATTCCTGGAAAGCTGGGAAAGGCGGCCACTGGGTCTGTGAGTAGTCCACCAGGCGAAAGCCCAGGCATGGCCTTCCCAGGAGCCCTTAATCATAGAGCTTGCAAACACTTGTGAAGGGTCTGTGGCTTCAGCAGTGTATTTCCAGATATTGACAAAACCACAAGCGGAAACATTTATGATTAAAAATAATAATAAAGGGTGAAAAAAAAAAATCCCCGCCAAATTAGACCCAGCTGGAATGTCGGTGGCATGTTCTACTGTGCTGCTGAGTAGACAATGCGGTCAGAGCAGAGAGGGAGCGAGAAAGAAAGACAGAGGGATAGATTTTTACATCTACAGGCTTAAAACAGGTGCAACGGAGGGTTCTTTGAGTGATGCCACAGAAGACGCACCTTTGGGTCCCAGAAGAACTACTTTATTGCCTAAATAAGGTATTACAATACGTTCATCAAGCAAAAACTCACACAGATTGTTTAATGTAAACATGCACATTCAAATCACCACATTTCAGAATCTGCATTTTTTTTCATGTCCAGTTTTATAAAAACCTGCTAGTCAAGCATGTCCTTCCCACAGAGCAAAGAAGAGTATTTTCAAGGCAAGAAATTTTCTGGACCGATGACCGTTATGCTTATTCTTTTCATAGTCATTCAGTGAATGAACCGTATGTTTTATGCCAACCAGAACACAATAAGACTTTATTTTGGATCAGCACACACAATGCTAAAAGCTGTCACTTGTCATTTTGCAGTGATTTATTCTCAAAGCAGACAGTTCTTGAAACCTGCGTAGTCTCATTTTGGAGGTTTGGTTTCCGTGTGGTTTTGCCAAACTTTTGGTGGAACTGGTTTCTATCTCAGGTCCACACCAATAAAGCTTATGTTTAGCAAACATTTTACTAGTTCAGCCCATGCCTTCAACATATAGGTCTGACTATAGGAAGCGAGAGAACTCTGAGAACTTGAGGTCTGATGTTCTGGGTGATGTCTACTTTAAGCTAGAATGTCAGACCTCCCTTTAAAATGAACAAAAGTAGGACTGAGGGATAAGACAGTCAAGAGGCTGGAGGTGTAAAAACTGGATAAAAAGGGCTTTACTTGTGAAGGAGGGGGAGCTTCAGGCATAGTCCTTCTTCCTCTTTTATAGCAACTGGTTGCCTGGTGGTTAGGGAGTTGCCCCTGCGATTGAAAGGTTGTGGGTTTGAATCCCAGGACTGACACCACTTGAGCAAGGAACCTTTCCCACATGCTGCTCCCTTGGGCGTCTTGCCATTGGCTGCCCATTGCTTCACTCAGGTGAATGGGTTAATGCAGTGCTGTGTTCTGTGCTGTGTTGTGTTCATTGATGACAAAAATGGCCACTTAATGGCATTGACATATGGATCTGTGTTATGGTCAATCAGAGGTCGTCGAGATCCGGACTGATACCACATCACTGGATCCCGAAAATCCAGCCCAGTATTATATTGAGTCAAGTCAGCAGAGACCGAAACCAGGTCTTCTTGGAAATGTTGGCAGGACAAAGCCAGTACAGTTTTGTTAGTCCTCCTTATTTCTTTTTATGGAAACTTGAATTTGAGATCATTGTTTTTAGCGGTCAGTTTACATTCTAACTGCGTGAAAATACAGCGTACTCCTGGACCGAAAATGGCTGAATGACGTTCCATGTCAGTCCACATCGCTCAACAACATGGATCCAAGTCAATCCATTATATAAAATCAATTTTGAGGTTGTGCGCTATTTGAGATTTGAGCCTGTAGGTCTGTAGTATGGCCAGACCAGAACAAGACCTTGTTTTTATAGTCTTGATCTTGGGGCCTTGAGATCAAGACCATAAGACCTTGTCTCTGTACCCATCAGAGTCCTCAGAAGGTCATGGGGTTTGCTCATTTCTGTGGACATTTCTGAAGATTGGTGTAATGTGCCCTCTTAATCCCACTCAGATTTTTGAGCTCCCCTGTAGCACAAACATTCTGAAGAAGATCAAACGTCCGTCCCGTTTTAGCTCCGGAAACTCATCTGTTGACGAATCTCTTTTATTTTCGGAACAGCTCGACACGATACAAAAATGAAAATAAAGAGATAAAGTATTCCTTCGCAAAACATTTCATCACCATTTGATATGGACACCGGCGCTATGGCAACAAGGTCAAAAAGAGGCTTTAGGGAAGGTGGCTTGCATTTGTTAGGATTATGACAGAGCTCCACCCCGACAAATGATTCTGCTCCGAGTAGCATCTCTGGTCATTATTTCAGTCTGACTCATATCGAACAATGACAACCAGTGATGTCTTCCTCTGTTATTTCAGTTTCCCGAAAATACTGGCACCTGCGTTGTGTTTGCGAAAGTTGTCACCATGGTGCTACGCCTTCTCAGACTTTATCCTGGGCCTGTATTCCTCTAGACTTGCACTCATCTCTCAGTCCTTCAAGACACTGCCTGACCTTATAGTGTAGAAAAATTGCCTTCTAAAGAAGAACCTGTCTGGAAGACATTCCTAGACCACAACCATAAATTAGTAACTGAATATATAAAGGATATTTGGTCCCACAGTCCCATGGTTTCCATCGTCCTCCAAACATTTACTCCCAAGTAGTTACCACTGTGGGAATGCGACCTGATTCGTTAAAATCAAACGAATAAACCATTTGATCGTAAAGTTTATGTGTACTGATTTGATTGCAATTCGTTTATGTTAGGCATCTGCTTTTTAAAATAGCAGAAGGTTAGGATAGAGTCTTAGTATTAGGCTAAAAGCTGAAAGTAAAAATGATTGTTCTTTTTTATCTAAAATAATTTTAAAAGTTTTCCTACCAATTTATGACCAATTAAATTTGGTGCACTTTCGCTGTTACATTATGAAACCAACTGAACCGAGTTAAAAAGATACAATGTCATAAAAACCCAAACGGAGCAAAATTATTTAGGTGTCAAAACAACTTTATTCTCAGTGTCAGACAGTCCACTTAAGAGGCACATGGTGTCCTTTCATACCCGTCAGATTTCTATTGGATACACAGGATCTAGCCTCAGTTATTAAAGTCTCGTCAGTTCTATTCTCATTGGCTGCGAGTATCTCCATGTTAATGCACTTCTATTCACAGGCATGTTCAAAATAGATACCACTGTAAAAATCTTCCGTTTGCAATTTCCTAATAAAACTTTACTTTAAAGCATAATTTTAAAGAAAATGACAATACATCAAAATAAGTGACAGCAGTGTTTACAGAACTTATAGTAAAGGTAAACAACAATATCTTACAAAAAACTAATCTCTGCTTCTCTCTTAATCTAAACGCCAATAATGAGCTTTGAGGAGCTTCTAGTAGTGTTTCACCTCCAACTGGCCTCAGTGTGAGAGGAGAGAG
>JBBPDC010000109.1:37700548-37712346 GCA_037974485.1 Hemigrammopetersius urotaenia
TGGTGTGACTAGTGTGAGTGCTCTGTGCCGGGTGCGGTTGGTTTGACTAGTGTGAGGGCTCTGTGCCGGGCGCGGTTCGTTTAGCCGTCCCTGGCCTGCTGGAAGAGGTGAGTCAGAGCACGTTTCAGTTGGACTTCGCATGTAGTGTGAGCACTAACCACGCTAGAGCACGGATCAGGACGCGTGACATCATGTTTTTGCGTCGCTCCAAAACCATTTTTCGTGCCGCAAAAACGATAGACCTGTTTAGCAACAGGCTGTGAGGGGGCTGTGGACCACCACGGACTAAACGACTCAAAATTCACCAGCAACAAAGTCACCAGAGCGACGAACTCCACTGCGTTCAGCGATAGAGCGCTGCTCTTCCTGTTTATCGTGAAACCGTCGCACCATAATGACGTAAGCGTGCTCCGGCACGAATGCTGAAACCTAATGTGAGTGCGGGCCACAGGGGGAGTGGGTAGGGGGGGACAATCGTACTCGCGCCCGGTTCAGGGCAAACGTGCCTAGTGTGAGTACACCCTTAGTAAGTAAAGCCCTGAAACCTTGAGATAATCCATCTATTAAATGTGAGCAAGTCAGGGTTGGGTTTGGGTTTCAAATTTAGCAGCAACAGTCAGGTCAGGTCTTAGGCCTGTAGGATTGGGGCTTCAGTTTCATACCATCTAATAAACTACAGCCCAGTTATTTCTCAAAACATCATATATTAACATATATCACAATTCAATCTCTTTACAATGGGATTATAAATGATTTATAATCAGATAATAAGCAGATATACACAGGTTTTAACTGTCATGCATAGATACAGGCTCAATATTTGGAAGATTCTACTACCATTAACACCAGCTCTTACCTGCATCAATGTAAGACTGTTATAACAGGTTTATAACTGCTTATAAATGATTTATAAACTGTCTACAGCACCCTTTATACCAATTGTCTTATTGTAAAGTGGTACTTTTGCAGTATACTGATAACATATTTTATTTTCACAGAGGCAAAGCCCACATAAAGCAAGCTACAGTGGAAGCAGAACGCCGACGTCTCCTCATTGCCCAGGTTTCATTCATGTCGCACTGACCTGGCGAACAGTGGATGGACAAGCGTCAATGAATCAGACTGTTAAAGAGCCTGTTGAGGGTAAGCACCTTGATGATGCTGTGCGTATGTGTTCAATTCACAGCACTTTCCATCTCGCCCAGGGCCACTGGGCCATCGATCGGCTGTGCTTTTGTGGTGAACTGGTTTGGCATTTCTGTTTCCTCTGCGCGTTAACGCGTGCTCTCATGGCCGCTGCACTCATCGATCATTCCTACGCATAGGGCCTATCCTTCATGCACTGCCTACTGTATCCATTGCTCCAGGTCAACCAGGCCTCATTAAGATGCATTAATTATTCAAACACTTTGCTTGCAGCTGTTATATGGAGGAAACCTCTGCATCTCAGTAAACAAATAAGCTTGAGCCCTCAAATAAACTTGAGCCTCTTCAACACACAAACATTTCTTCACTCACTCTGGGTGCTGTTTCCAATGTACGTGTAAGGAACATATTTTACTACATTGAATCACCCTGATTCGTGATTCATGTTGCCCATAAGCAGAATGAACAAACACTAACAGCAGCATCAGCCCAGTGGAAACAGGGCGCCCTCCTTTTCCACATCGACAATAGGAAGTCGATTTACGAGCATTCGGACGTTATTGGCTAAGAAAAGAAAAAGAAAGACAGAGGACGTGAGTTTAAAAAAAAAAGAAAAAACAGAGTTGTGTTAGCAGAGTGGTGCTTGAGGTCACGGGACAATAATGATGGTTTAGCACAGGGATAGGATAAGCCTTTGGCAGGAAGAAGGCTTTGGGCCATCCAGCATGATGGTCATTATCAGGCTCTCCCACGTTTTTTCCACCCTCCTCATGTGACGCTGGCCAAATGTGTCCAAAGAGTAACCCCATTGACTGAACAGCCCTCATTGAAGCACTTTTAGAATGAAAATTCATCCATGGTTAATGCTTGTACTGTGTAGGATTTTGATTTAGATTGTGAGTTAGAGGCGAAATTGAACACATTTTTAAAGATTCAGCAGGGTGTTTTATAAATATGATATAAAACTGATTTCATAATAAGTTTATAACCATGATTGAAGCTTGCTAGTCGACTAAAATGCAGATTGCATTGAAGTTAAAAAATGTAAAACACTGAAAAATGTTACTTTTTGGAGAAATATGTTTGTTTTCGTTTGTTTGGTTTGTTATAGTTGGTGGCCCAGGTGGAAGAGAGGCTTAGCAAATGGGTCACTGTTTTTGCATATTGTATAAACCGGGAGTTTTGATAGGTCAGCGTCCAAATGATATTTGGAATACAAAATATCAAACAACTGCACTGTCACTTGAATTGTGGGTTTATGGGTTTATCGATTTAATATGATTTTGTACAGTTTTTTGATCTGGTGGGAACCCAAAGAAAAGCTTGAAACACAAATGCCCTCTTGGTCCAGATGTACAAAAATTGTGTTTTGTGCCCTAATTTAGCAAAGAAGCTGAGGGTCCACTCCAGGGTCTGAGTGTAAGGTTGAGTTACAGGAGCTTTATCACACTTGGCGCCCTCTGTGGTGCAGTACCCACCACCCTGTACGATTTAAGATACGTGTCACACCTTTTTTGATAATATGGCTATTTTAAACAACAATGATGTTGGCAATAATCACATACAAAACCAATATTTTATGGCAAAAATAGCCCACAGATTTATCCTCACTGTGTTTTAGTAGTTGGACAGCATCGTGGATAACAGTCTTGTGTGCTGGGGATTAGATAAGATAAGATATACCTTTATTAGTCCTACAGGTGGGAAATATGCTATGGGCTTTAAATCTCATGTTAGAAGTATTTTCTTCTGCTTTGGGTGGAAACACCAAGAAGGCTTCCAATAACTAACAATATATATATATAAATATATATATATTTTCTTATTTTGCGGTTCAGGAGCTCAAAGGGGAAAAGTCTTTACACAGTGTTTGGTTTTCTTATGAAGCATGATTATATGGTCTATCTTTATAAGATTTTATTATTACTCTAAAAACAATTTATAATTAACTAAATAATTAATTCATACAGGTGTATGTTGCTATTTCATCCCTTTGTGCCTTAAAACCAAAGAATATACATTTATAGTGTTTTGGAGAAGAAGTGTATTGAAATGAAATGGCTTGAATTGCGTGGTCTTAGTTATATCCTGTTTTAAATATTTTTCAGGACTGTTTTACTATACCCTTATTGTGTCCACATAATATCCGTATAGGGAGCTGGGGAGATTTATTATGTAAGTGTTTGGGATGCCTGGACTAAAAGCTTTGAGCTCAGTATATAGCAAGCAGTATCTCTGAAATAACATGACTTGACTGGTGCAGTCAGGAAGGAAGGGTTGACTGAAACCTTCATGTGCTTACAGAGAGGTGGACAAAATTTAAAGTGCTGACACAAAAAATTACAGTATCATAGATCATATACATAGTATTTCCCTTTTTGCGTAGTGTGATGTCAGTGGATACAGCATTAAAGGCTCCCATTCGGGAAATGATTGAGTTCAGGAAACGGCTTCATACACATTGGCTTCACTCTCCCAGACTGATGGTCCTCTGCTGCGGAGGTCTTTGTTTTGGGGCCTCCGAAGTGAGAAAAGAAAAAAAAATAAGAGGAAATAAGATTAAAAAAAAGAAAGAACACAGTCATGGCAGTTAAAGTACTGCAGAATCTAGAAAAGTGGTATGGTTTTACATCACTTCTGCATGAATAAAACATACATGGTCAACATGGTTTTGTCTTTCGCCTTACATACAATCAGTAATTGTGTTGGTGTAATATATTTTATTGCTGCACATATTTGTAGCCAAAATCGAAAAACAGGTCAATTTCTGCGTGGCATATTAAACAATAGAGAGCGTTATGATTAGCATGGGGAACATGCTGTTAGTGATCAGTAGGAAGTGTGAGTTTTACCCTGTGGAGGCTGGAGAGAGAGAGAGAGAGAGAGAGAGAGAGAGGAGGGGAGACTAATGGTTGTGGTGAGGCAGTGTGAGGGAAAAAGGATGAGAAACTGGAGTGAATGAGCTGATGTGGAAAATGTTCAAATGGCGTGACTGAAGAAGTGGATTGCTGATCCACGCCCACGACCACATTCATTTACCTTCGCCGGAGACACTGATATGGCATCAAATCGTTTTCCTAGTTCAGGAGGTAACAGGGAGGAATAAATCAGATGCAGTGCATTGGCAGCGGCTCGAGGACTGTTATCCTGCGTGCTCTTGCTCTTTTGGCTGGCCTGGAGCACTCGCGACTGTAGGTAGTGTGAGAACAGGCGGAGAATGTTTTGATAGTTGGCTGTGCATGAGAATCGGTCGTAGGTGGTCTTTGATTTGCCGTGAGGCGGAATGAGGTTTGACGTATGAGGGCGAGGGCGAAAAGGGTGTCTGTGACCAACTTTGCCCGCGATAACTAACCATATTTGACCTGAATATGAGAGCCGGTCAGGGCCAAAGGCTTGACAGTGTCAAAGCCAGGAACTTAAACAGGACAAATTGTCTGCTGTGTGTTAATTCATCATAGCCGGTAAAGGCTTTTGCCTTGAATTTGTGCCGACAAGTATACGTCAGTGTGATGGCCAGCCACTAGCGTTTGACTCTTCCTGATTCGTGTTTACTCAGTATGGAGAGGGTCGGGGGATCTGTCTTTTTTGAACATCTGTCTGATTCCTGGCAGTGGAGTTGTGTAAGAGGGTGAGTAGGAGGTTCTATCATGTTCTCCACACATAAAGTCAAGGATCACTCTTATTCTTGTCATCTCATAACATGCCAACCAGGCTGTACCCAACCAGAATCATGAGTCAGGATATACGCTTGAATAAACAGTGTTTAAACAGGCTTCGGGAAGTGTCTGGATCTCAATTCAAATGGAATTGGAATCCAATACCACTCTAAAGGTTTGTTGTTGTTGTTGTTGTTTTTCCAGAATAACTTTCCCAGAACCTCACAGCTTCCCATGCCTCCACAGGCTCTCCGTCTTCCATCTTCTTCCATAGTGCCACCTCTTCCCCAAACATGATGAGCCAATTTATTCCCTGTTGTCCTTTCTTGGACCATAGAAGTCGGGTCTGGGAGGGCAGTGTGATGCTCTGGGTAAAGTTCTGCTGGGAACCTTTGCATCTTGCAGTCGTGTGGCTGCTCCTTTGACACTGTCTACCTAGAGATTGTTGCAGACTAAGCACACCCCTTTACAGGAATGGTATTTCCTTATCCCACTGTTTTTTCAGATGGATAATGCACCTGGCCACATCACAAAATGACTTAGGAATGGTTTGAGAAATATGACAGAGTACTGACTTACCCTCCAACGGTGGGATGTGATGGACAAACTGGTCCAATCCTTGGAGGCCCCACCTCGCTTACAGAACATCTTGGGGCAGATACCACAGCACATCTTCAGAGGTTTGTACAGTCAATGCTTCAATTGGTCACAGCATGAGTGAGATCTACACATTAATAGGCAGAGCTGGTCGATGGTGGATCAGTATGTGTATATATATATATATATATATAGTAAAACCCCAACGATCACGGGGTTAAGTTCTTAGAGCACTCGCAAAGAGTGAAAAACCACGAATGCCTCTTTTTATAGTGTAAACCCTAAATATGTCACCAGATATGCTCCCAAAGTAAACCCGTTTTCGTACTGTACAGTTTACACTGAACTGCTGTCTCCCACAGTGCTACAGTGTAATATACCAATGTTTATATATACTGTAAACGGGGGGATATAGAGATACAGTGGGGGAAATAATAATTTGCTGAATCTGCTGAATTTCTAAGCTTGCTAACTAATTTATGAGGTAGTTTTATTTTTATTGAATACCCAAGCAAGATGGAGAAAATGCTTGTTGGTGAGCACAGCAGTGACACTTCTTGTAGTCAGTCACCAGGTTTGGACACGTCTCAGGAGGGATTTTGGCTCGAAGCTTCAGCTCCTCCACAGATTTCCTATAGGATTGAGGTCTGGAGACTGGCTAGACCACTCCAGCACCTTAATGTGCTTTTTCTTCAGTCACTCCTTTTCTACCTTGGACGTATGTTTTGGGTCATTGTCGTGCTGGCAGAGCCTCAAACCACCTTCAGTGTTCTGGCTAAGATAAGGAAGTTCTAGCCCAAGATGTTACGGAACATGGCATTAAAATGGCCCCTAATGCAGTGAAGTCATCCTGTACCCTTAGAAGAAAAGCATAATGTTTCCACCTCCATGCTTGACTATTTGGATGATGTTCTTCGGGTCTTCCTCAGCATTTCTCTTCCTCCTAACAAGGCGGGTCGCCAAAGAGCTCGATTTTGGTCTCGTCTGACCACAGCACTTTCTCCCAAACCTTCTCTGAATCATTCAGGTGTTCACTGGCAAACTTAAGATTGACTGTACATTTGCCTTCTTGAGCAGAGGGACCTTGCGGGCACTGCAGGATTTTAATCCATTATAGTAGTGTGTTACCAATGGTGTTCTTAGTGACTGTGGTCCTAGTCTCAGCCTCAGACACTGAACGGAATGTTGGCTAAACGTCTGATGCATATGGTACACTTATGGGACCGAGGATAGGTTAAGTTGGTTCAAATTATCTTAAAATAACTGTCACCTTTTAAAAGTTCACAGACAACACCACCCAGTGGTTAAGAGCACTAGGACTCTATAAAATACCATGTAATGTAAAAAGGCACTCAGGTTCGTTCCCAGATTGAGCAACCAAACACCAGTTTCCAAAATACTTCACAAGTTTAATAATCAAGAAAAGAACACAGTAAAAACCCATTAAAAAATATACTAGATCAATGCAATAAATAACAGCCAGGAAGTAAAAACAGCAACATCAGAACAGTTCTCAAACTTTTCCTAAAAGCAGAGTCCAGTATCAAATCGTCCACACTCTGGAGGGGTGATACTCACGGTTAGCCCGGGCACTGACTCATCACATGCCCAGGACCGCTGGAGAGGGAAGTCCTCGCCGTCACATGCCTCAGCTCAATGGCCGTGTAGTCCTCCAAGCACGCCTTTCCCCGGCGTACTCCTTGACATGCGCTGCCGGTCGGTGAGTTTCCCAGTCCCAGTACTGGTCCTCAGTGTCACACAAGCAGCCCCGTGCTCCAAGGACCGCCCAGCCTGAAAAGAAGCCGAGTGTCCCAAGTCCCAGAGACAATGTTGTGCCCAGCACAAGCAGTTTCCCTCCGTTTCTTTCCTCAGCGTCCTCTTTCTGCTTCTTTTCCCCTTTATGCTTGTTTGCTTGCTCTTTGCTTGCCTGCTCTCTCTTGCTGTTCCTTGCTTCTCCTGTTTCTGGTGCCGCCATCTTTTAAGTCCCAGGCCCCGCCCACACATCGTCCTCATTCGTCCTCACTTAATCAAGGTCAGGTGGTCCTACTTAGTACGTCTTTGGCAGGAGTGTCCAAGAAGATAACACCAGTGAAAAACTCAAAATATATGCAGAAATATCCCCACAATGAAATATACAGCAATATTTTCATGCCAAAGGTAAAAAAACAGAAAAAAACAAACAGTCAATTTCCACCCGGTCACATCCCCCCACTTCAGACAAAAGCAGTCCCTGCGTTACCTCACTCTCTACTCCAAATAGCGTGCTGGTCGCTGTCCCAAATTTGGCCTGGCTGAGCGCCGCACCCCAGGTAACTGATCTGCCACTGCCGGACGCTGAGCTTGGTCACCTATCCATAACCCACACGGAAACCACCGTCTACAGTAGTCTGTTATATCTATTGGCGGGTCTTCTGCTTGGCTCGGCGACTCCTCCTGGGGCCTACCACGCTCGGAGGTCTGGGGCTCTGGGGGTACACAAATCTTTAATGAATTCCTATGCAAAACCTTCTCCTTCCCATTCACTTCTGACTTAACCCTATACACCAAGCCTTTCTCTCCTACCAACTTGATCACCACATAAGGGGTCGCTTCCCACCACAGAGTCAGTTTCCCACGGCCCTGCCTAGTTCAATCCCTGACCCACACCTGTTGCCCTGGCAATAGCAGTTCTGCCTATGCGGTGCGGTCATTCTGAGTTTTCTGAGCAATAGCAGCCTTTGTATTATGTCTATGTACAACCTCGTAGGCCCGTCTCAATCTCCTGTGGTGTTTTCTCACCCACCCACTCAAGCCCTGGCCCCGAAATGTATCTCCAACTCCGCAACGGACGTCTACTGGGGTTCTAACATAACGGCCAAACATTAAGTAGGTGGGGGCAAATCCCGTCACACCATGTATGGTGTTATTATAAGCCATCATCAGCTCTGGCAGAACTTCTGCCCAATTATCCTGATTCTCATGGCCTAAAGAGCGTAAAATACTCAAAATTGTCTGGTTAAGACGTTCGACCCTACCATTTCCAGCTGGTTGATAATGGGTAGTTCTACTTTTCTCAATGCCATACTGGTTACACAACTGTTTAAACAGCTCTGATTCAAAATTGGGACCCTGATCAGAGTGTATCCGCTGGGGGCATTGTTGGATTACTGAAGCCCACAATACTTGTGCTGTGGTTTTAGCCGTTTGATCAGTAGTAGGGACAGCCCATGCATACCTTGTGAACATATCGATCATAACCAAAAACGTGTGGATACTCATCTTGTGGGCGACCTAGAGACAAAAAATCTACTGCCAGTATTTCCATAGGGTAGTTCACTACTACAGGGTGTAAAGGGGCTCGGGGTTCAATCCTACCTCTCTGCAGACCACATTCAGCGCAACCCACTTGAAACTCTTTTACAATATCCTCCATACCCGGCCAAAAGAAGTGCTGTCTCAAACGGGTCACTGTTCATTCGGCCCCAGCATGCCCTGTTGCTTCGTGATAGTGTCTCCAAACTTCTCTTCTCTGGTTGGAGGGGCAGACAACCTGTTCCCTAGGTTCAAGGGTGCATTGATACGTATCAATACAATATGTTGTTCCTCAGCTTCAACCGCCCCCATTGGGACAGAAGTTTTCTCACTAAGGGGGCAGCGGCCTGTCTTTCTGCTCATATGGGGCACCTCTGTTGCACTACACAATCCCATACATAACGGACATCCTCATCCTCTCCTTGTAGGTGCACCCAGTCCAGCTCGTCTGGGTGAACCCCCACCTGCCAGTACCCGCTAGCCAGATCTAAAGTGGTGAACCATTCGGCTTGTTTCACCGAGGTCAGGGTCTCCTCAATCCTAGGTAATGGGAAAGCATCTTTCTAAGTTACCTCATTTAATTTCCGATAATCGACACAAAAGCGCCAGCTGCAACCTTTCTTACGTACCATCACAATTGGAGCTGCCCATGGGCTAGTACTTTCAATAATCACTCCCTTATTCAACATGTCAGCCAACAAGACTTTCATCTCCTTATACATCATTGAAGGAAGTGGTCGAAAACGCTCTCTAATTGGTGCTGCCTCTCCAGTTGGAATGCGGCGCTGCACCACATCTGTGTGGCCTACATCATCTTCTCCTGCGGCAAACACCTGGGACCACCGACTCATCAGGTCTCGAAAGCTCGGTTTTTGTCCCTCAGTTAAATCGGCTCCTTCAAAAGCATAGTCCAGGGCCTTAAAAGCCTGGGTTGTAGGTGGAGGGCCCGGACTATGGTCCACCACTGTACCATAGTCCCTTCACTGACTACCCCTTCACTCTCTTGCTCTAAACTGAGGTGTCGGGCCACACGTATGTCAGCCGTATCTATCAAGTACATTTGCTGCCTTTAACGTCAGTAGGGGCATGTCGCTCGTGTGGCGTCCTGGAAACAGCAACTCAAACATGGAATGATGCATTAAAGTGACCTGGGACCCCGTATCTAGTAATCCTTTAACTTCTTGTCCCTCAATCCACAGACTCACCATTGGGCACTCACCCAGAAAAGCCCCTTTGGTCCGTCCTCCCATACTCTCCTCTGACTCCACCACTTGGACCTCAGCAGCAGAGTTCAGCAGTTTAATGGCGCTGGGGAACTGACAGAGCCTCTACACTGGCGGGCTATGTGTCCCGCCCTATTACAGCGATAGCAAATGGGCCGTCCCTCTTCATCCCTCCTGGAACGAGACGGTGGGAGCCTGCCTCGACGGGTCTCAGACACTTGTGCCGGCCGTGTCAGGCCCACTGGTGCTCTCGGGGAGTCCCATAGCTCAAACAGTGGTTGGAGTTCTTGCAACACCCCTTGTGTCATTTTGCGAACTTGTTTTGTCACTTCCCCCAAGAGCTCTTTCTTCAATTCCTCTTTCCAATCCAGCCTGGAATTATTGGAGACACATGTATTACTTTCTCTGATGCTAGTGCAATGCGACTCATACCTCGCTTGTGAGTACTCCTCATTCAGCAAGCGTGCTTCCTGATGCAGTTCCACAAAAGACCCCTCCGGGTTCCTGCATGCAAATGTCTTTAATGTGCGTGCCATTGGTCCATCCTCTAGTCCCAGCAGAAATTGTTCCTTCAGGACTTGCTCTGAAAGAGTTTCGTCGGGGTCACGCCTCTGCAGTCTGCAAAAGAGTTCTCTTAACCGTAACACAAAGACATGTAGTGGTTCCCCAGATTTTTGTTTACAGCCAAAAAACTGTACACGTAATACCGGCAATTTCCCCCAAATACAACCCATCCAACCGCTCAAATATCTTCTGCACTTTGTCCCTTCGATTCTCTTCTATCACCCCCATCTCTCTCTTGGCATCACCACCCAAAGCACCCATTAGAATCTGTATTTTTCTAAGTTCAGATATTTCCTGACCATCAAGAAACCCTTGAATCTGTTCTTTCCATTCTGAATAACCAATTTCACTACCTACTCCTTTAAATTTCGGGATCCAGGGTGCTCCGGGGAAACCGGCACCACCATCAGGGTAAAAATGGGTACTGTTCCACAATAACTAGCAGCAGTTACACATCCATAAATTTTTTTTTAAAAACAAACAGTGAATTTGGTTGCTCAATTATTCCAGGAAATCCTGCCGACCAATGCCAGAAAAGCTGCGACCGAGGATAGGTTAAGTTGGTTAAAATTATCTTAAAATAATTGTCACCTTTTAAAAGTTTGCCGACAACACCACCCAGTGGTTAAGAGCACTAGGACTCTATAAAATACCATGTAATGTAAAAAGGCACTCAGGTTCATTCCCAGATTGAGCAACCAAACACTAGTTTTCAAAATACTTCAAGTTTAATAATCAAGAAAAGAACACAGTGAAAACCCATAAAAAAGATTACTAAATCAGTGCAATAAATAACAGCCAGGAAGTAAAAACAGCAACAGAGGGCTGGTTCCTCGTTCGGACCGCATCACGTGTCTCACAGGCGGCCTCCCCAGTCACAATCGCCACTGAAAGGGAACTCCACCTAAAAAACACAACACACTCGACCAGTATCCAGAACCCACATGCCTGTGAGCCAAAAATCCACTTTCCTTAAGACTGTGAGGACTGGCAAGGGGTGATACTCACGGTTAGCCCAGGCACTGACTCATCACATGCCTGGGACTGCTGGAGAGGGAAGTCCTCGCCGTCGCACGCCTCAGCTCAATGGCCGTGTAGTCCTCCAAGCACGCCTTTCCCCGGCGTACTCCTTGACATGCGCTGCTGGTCGGTGAGTTTCCCAGTCCTTCACCAAACCTCCTCTCTCCCCTTCCCGGGCCGCTAACGGGGGCTGATCATCCCAACGCGAACACCCAGGTAGTCTTCGGAGCGAGAGGATAAACAAAGGGGACAACCCACCCGATCGCCGTTCAGCCACAGCGCGCTACTGGTCCTCAGTGTC
>JBBPDC010000109.1:37718454-37733943 GCA_037974485.1 Hemigrammopetersius urotaenia
GGCCTGAGGACGCGAGTGTGTTTCTGGCAGGCCTGAGGACGCGAGTGTGTTTCTGGCAGGCCTGAGGACGCGAGTGTGTTTCTGGCAGGCCTGAGGACGCGAGTGTATTTCTGGCAGGCCTGAGGACGCGAGTGTGTTTTTGGCAGGCCTGAGGATGCGCGTGTGTTTCTGGCAGGCCCGCGACTCTCGCGCTTCACTAATGGCCTCTCCAGCTTTAAAGCCTGAAAGGAAGAGGAAGTGGATTGAATAACATGAGCGGCTGGAGAGAGAACCCGTCAGCTTTCACCGCAGTCACTCCACTGCCTCTGTAACGTCACCCTGCGTGCTTTTCTCTTGCTTTTCCAACACACCCAGGAGGCTCCATTCAGCACTCTGCTGAGGCTTGGTGGTCCCGTCTGTTTCCCTGCTCCTCAGCTGAAGTCTTAGCAGTGGGGGGGTATCGTTTTCTCAGACTCTGCTCTGGCTGGACAGAAAGGAATACAGCAATATAGCAATCTTTCACTCTCACTGGATTGCTAGCGTGCTAGCATGACTTCAGGCTAACAAGGTTTACATCACATTTACATAAACATAGATCTTTAATTATCTCAGTATTTATCAGATCTTATAGAGTCTGTACTAAAACCACATCAACAACAACAACTACAGTGCACAATAATTTACTTTGTAACGTACTGTGCATCAGATTAGCCTCCATAACCTGCTTTGACCTGAAGTCTGCGGCTCTTTGTTTTCGTGCTGTTTGTATGGTGCCTCGTAGGTAAATGAACTTGCTGAACTGCTCTGAGGTATGTTTTGGGCAATGGATCCCTCTGCAATGGTTGACCTGAGTTGGTCCAGTCAAGCAAATTATACCGAGCATAAAATACTAATCTGAAATGAGCTGCACCTTTTAAAAGAAACAAATGATATTAATAATCATAACAATATCTTTTGCCTGTGTAGTGGCCAAAAGAACATTGTTATTTTATAACATGATTGGCCCATGAGATGTGGTTTGTTTTTTAAAAGTTCAAAAAGGGGAAAATAAAGGTCTGCGGGAAGGCGCGCTGCTCCGTGTGGAGAAAATCTTTGGATCCGTAACTTCTAGCGAGCCGTGCGATATTAAGTAATTAGGTAGCACAAGAAGCTGTGATACATCTTACGTTCTCAGACTGGGTCAACATTTTTTGCTCTGTCACTTTGTATTGCAGGTTCGGTTAGAGAGAATATCTGGCCATGTGGGGGTTGGGAGGGGTCCCGGAAGACCAGTTTGCCTAAGATGGCTAGTGATGTCATTGGGTCGTTCTTTGCCAACTCCAGGGTGAGCTCCCCAAAAATGTCAATTTGGTCACTGAGTTTCATAATAGTGAAGATCTTAACCACTTATAATTCCCTAAAGCTCCACAGGTTCCATAGACCCCCACATGTTAGGCAATAGCATAATCAGGTGATTCAGTATAGTTACGGGAGGGAAATATGATATTTTATAACTGATAAGCTTTTATACTTGAGTGAATCATAAATATTGGATGTACTGAAAGGACAAGGACATTTCTGTACTTAGTGGTCAACTGTACATTTCATTTTGAACACTGTAATACTGAAAATCTTAGAAATGAAATATAACTTTCATTCATTCATTCATTTTCTGTAAACACTTAATCCTGACTAGGGTTGCAGGTAGTTAAACTAACGTGAGAAAAATATTTTGGAAAAATGGACATAGAGTAAATGGCAATAATAAAATAAATGTAAAAAAAAAACTTCTAAAGCAAAATTTTCAGGATTGGATCATGAAATATGCAAAATTAGAAACTAATAACCAAAACCATTTAGATTATAGAAACAAAAGTTTTATTGTCTTGAAATGAGATCATTTAAGATCACTGCTAAAATAAATGGGTTTGTAGTGCACACTAAATATTTAGATACTGTTGCTTATTTAATGAAACTTCACTAAGCAACTCATGCTTTTATGTTTTTATTTGCTTAATGTATGCATTCACGTCTCATTTTTGGTGTATTTTCTCTCTTTTTTGTGCTGTTTTTGCAGTGAAGGACACAATTAGTCCTGTTTAATTAGATTCAGTGCAGTGCAGACTGTAAAAGAAGGCTTCTGCTGTAAAAAGTTTAATAGAAATTGCTGAATTAAAAAAATCTAATCATAAGAAAAGTATTTTTTATTGTTGATGTGGTTGTTCCTTTTTATGTGGCACCAGTGGTTCTGTCTGTGCAAACTTACGAAACCTCAGACACCCTCCTCTCCTCAGACCACCCCACCATAGTTTTAGAGAGCCATTTTTATAAATGAGATGTGTGTGTGTGAAGAACCGTAGCCCTATGAGGGTTGAAGGAAGTCCCTCTGAACTGACACTGGCCTTCGCCTTGGTGTGCTTCATTATATTATTATAATACATATTTTTTAAACCCTTAAAAGATTCTTCACACTTACAAATCTAAAGTGTTTACCTATGGCACTACTCACAAAACGTGTTTTGGTTTTTTTTTTGAAGAGCGTCGGATGCTTTCGGGAATCTGGTCCATGACCCCCCGCCAAGCAAATTCGACCACCAGAGAGAACAATGGCACTTTCAGCCAAAACCCAGACTCTTAACCTGTCCCGTCTCCGCTCGTCTTGGCCTCCGGGTTGACAAGCCCGCAGAGGAAGCCGGGGGAAAGTGAATGGAAAAAACTGTAAGGCAGAAAAATAAGTCATTAAAAATTACTATGCAATCATTTCGTACTATAAAAATATGGTCCGCATTTGTTTTCGATTATTCCCATTAGAAATTATATGAAAGGCCTTAAAACCAAACAACACGAAGTATGTTTTGTTTTTCACAAGTCATATTTTATTTTGGGGATCCGGGAGCAATTGAAAAGGGGGTAAGTGTGCGTGTGTGTGTTTGTGAGTTTGTGTGTGTGTGTGTGTGTGTGTGTGATGAACAGAATGTGCTGGAGTGCCACTTCCTCTCTATATTCCTCTTAGTGCAGCAAGCAGTCAGGGAACGGTTCCTAAGTGTGTGTGATCCTCACTGTGTCTGTTGGACCTGCACGAGGCAGGAATAGCGAGCCGGTAGGCAAACAGTGGAGCGGGAGCTCAGAGAGTGACAGGGCCGGTGACAGGCGTCAGCCCTATTTACTGAACTCCTCGTCCGACTTCTCTAGCGTCCTCTGTCTGATGGTCTCGTGAGTGTCCAAAATAAACACTTTTACTCGCATAAACTCCTCCGCACACACTGGAATGGGAATGCCCGGCCTCGATAACAATCTCCTCGTGGCGAGGTGCGGATGGACTATATAAAGAATGGCCCTTTCTCACATCAGGTCAGCGCATGGGTCATCGCAGAGAAATGTAAACAAACCCGGCGCAGGCTGTTTCGAGGCCTGGCCCGGAGTGCGCCGCAGATGTTAGCGTGGAGTCGGGAGCCTGCCTGTCGCATGCGAAGTGACACAGGCCCCAGTGCGCTCATGTTCATGACCAGCTTTTTCCATGCCAGGCCTCCCTCTGATGTGTTCGTCAAGCGAAGATTGACTGATTGTCCGGCTTAGTGTGTTTAATTAGCGGGCGCACGTCACGGCCCAGGCAGATTCTAGGGTTCCAAGTCGCAGAGTTGAATCGTTATTGTTCGGGCTTTTGTTTGTTTGAAGTATCCGCCCCGGATTGCCAAGAACGCTGGCGATTCGTGTGTTACCTGCGGAGGTATCTCGTATCAAAAGACCCTAGACCTAATTGCGAAGGACACCATCGGACCGACAGAAGGAAAAGGGTGGAGTGACAACAGAGAGTAAACATGACATAAGTTGCGCTGCAACTGATTTAGCCGGGCTGGGAAACAGTGTGCCTTTCATTAGCGTGATTGGCTCGTTCTGATCCTTTTCCCCTGAACTTAAGTGTGGATTTAAGGAAGGCAGCAAGTGAGCCTGTGAGAACCGAAGTAGCAGCGGAACCGAAGCCTCGCAGACCGGAGATCTTGACTCATATCAGCTCAGTGGCGTTTCAAACATGACCAAATGTTTCATGTGAGGTCTCTGACACAAGGCCACCCCCATTTCTCTCTCTCTCTCTCTCTCTCTCGTTTTTTTTTTTAATGTTTTTTCTACGCCGCTGAGAGGGCTGGAGAATTTGACTGATTTAGCTTGTTCCATTCACAATGTTTTTGTGGTCCTAAATGAAATTTTCAGGAATAAAGCTGACCTTTGAGAAGGAATGTAAAGTGTAATCCTTCTGTTTTGATGAACAGCCCGTGACTTACTGTTAACGGCTAATGTAGAAACTGTTCCACCACAGAAGCCGAAACTGGTGAGGAAAGACTGTCTAGTTATTTCATATAATGCCTGTTTTTTTCCATTCGCAGAGTAGACGTACATAGCCAGGGTACAGCGTATGTAAACTGTAGTCTCCCGAGGTACAAAAAGTGTAAATGCATATTGAGGTACAATGTCATAGGTAGACCTCATACCGATCACAAATTGAACCTTTAGATAAATAAAGTTCTTTCCTAGCTTATCTTATCTTCTTGTGAAGGTACAGTTGTGTCTTTTGCAAGTTTTTACATTCATTTTCCCAGGAGACCTCATGACAGCATATTTACATTTACATTTACGGCAATTGGCTGACGCTCTTATCCAGAGCGACGTACATCAGTGCTTAAGAAGTCCACAACTGTTTCTTACCTGAAAAACAGCTTAAATCCGAGTCAACTATTTAACCGAGAGACCATAAATAGCATATGGTACAATTATGATCACTGAAAATTTACTTTTAAAGGCATCACCCCAGTGACAAGCTGTGATGTAGATGTTGTACAGAGATGTAGATGAGAAGGTGGATGTATTTGCTACCACTGTTTATCAACAGAACAAAATGGGAAACAGCACATAGGGGTGAACAAAGAAGCCCAATAACGAATGAAACAACACCGGGACCAAAAATCCAGAGAACAGACACTAAACAAACACTAACCAAGTAACAGAAGGGCACTAACACAAACCCGGACTGAAATGCAAGCATGTATGAACTAACTAGAGAAACGAGAACACCTGGGCAGGGGAGGAGACACGAACAAGACCAAGTGAGATAACAAGGGGGCGGGGCTAAGATCAAAACAACAACAAATCTCACATGGATACTCAGACACATGGCTATGGTAAACAAAAGCACATGGAGAGCATAAACAGCAACATAGACGAGAAAACGGGTGGAAAAAGGAACACACAAAGAGAACTTTACAATAGTGTTTTTACCAAAAAAGTGCAATTTAACATCTTTGTGTTCATCTACACTTTTCAAAATAAAGCTAAGAAAATGGTTCTTTGGAGTCATACCATAGAACCATGCGTCTAAAAGGGAGCACACGCATGATCAGCCTCACACAACAACCATGTTTGGTTCCCTAAAAAACGCATGTGCAATTTTGGTCAATAAAATATTCTAACTTGAAGACGTTTAAAGAACCCCCACACAATGTAAGGTTTCTCACGTTCCGTCCTTAAAAACAGTGCCACGGCTTCTTTGAGTGATGCCGCAGAACATCACCTTTTGGTTCTCTCAGAGATTTGGTTCTCCTCTTCATCCTAGAACATTTACATTAGATGAATGTTCTTGAAAAACGGCTCAGACATCTCATTTACAGAACAGTGTACATTTTTAAGGTAATGAAGGTGGTTCTTCTGTGCTTTTCCACCTTTAAGTCTGCAGATACAAAGCCATTCCACCATTAAGGAACCCTTATTTTAGGTCTGTGAGCATAAACCACTTGTAAGTAATGACTCCTATTGGTTGGCTTTAACCAATAAGATAGCACTCTGGTTCTGTGGAGGAAAATCCAGATGTCTTCCAGGCTGTGAAGTGATGGGAATGGAAACAGGACGCAGCGAACCCCTACGTGTTTTACTCACTAGTGAATCTCTCGCTTCTCAGGAGCCATTGTTGAAAAGCAGCATAATGGTGAACAGACGACGCAGGGAGCAATAGACTAAGCACAATTAGGGGTTCACATTCCAGCTGTTTCTATAAATACCCGCAACGTTTCCTTCCCTCTGTCTGTCATTCTCATTAAAACAGTGGAAAATCAGCCGGCTGTCGAGACTCTAAGCCCTTTTGCCCCAAGAAAACTTTAACGGTGGGATTTCAAAAGCTAACGTAGTGAGTCTATAAAAGCCCCCGAATACACCTTATAGAGCATTAAAGTAAGATCACACGTGTGACAACCAAAAAAGATCACAGAGTGAAGGACAGCAGCTGACGGGAAACAAATAGTGGGTCACTTTTCTCTTTACTATTTAATCACCTTCCTGTGCATATCCACTCCAAATGTTTCCGCATAATCTGTTGTATTTCTTTTGACTTATCTGACGTACATTTGAACAAAAATCTCTGTATTCTTAGCAATAATGAAAGTTCTACATATTACGAGAAAACACATAAAAAAAAAATAAAGAATGCAAATGCAACATGTAGCAATGATGGTGAAGGAGCTCCCAAAAGCTGTCAAACGACTTCCATTCCCTAACTACAGCCTCCCCGGAGAAACTTGGGGTTAAGGGTCTTGCTCAGGAACCCAGTGGTGGTTGGCTGAAGGTAGAGTTTGAACCCATGACCTCTTGGTCCAGAGGCGAATATCCTACTACTAGCCCCCCCCAAACTCTTAGATGGTCAGATGGGGGGAAAAAAATCAAATCATAGCAAAAACGAAACATTAAGTGACCATTCTGTCGTACGTGAACAGCACGAAATTCCACCTCTGCATTTAACCCATTCACCAAGTGAAGCAGGGGGCAGCAGGAACACGGCGCCCGGGGAGCAGTGTGTGGGACGGTACCTTGCTCAGGGTACCTCAGAGGTGCCTAGCGGTCTTGGGAATCAAACCCACGACTTCCTGATCGCAGGGTGAATGCCCTAACCACTAGGCTACCAGCTGCCCAATTATAGTCATCACAACTGGTTTAATAATAACTGGTTCTGCAAATTATGGTTCCAGGACAGGTGCACCTTAATGATAAGGAAGGTAAGAGAGAAGCTGTCAAGTAACTCGCAACTGGTTTTCATAAAAGAACTGGTTTTCTTGAAAGAAGTTGGAAATTACAGATGCCTCAAAACTGTCATTTCAAGCTTTACAAGTGTCTCTGTGTATGAATGTGTGTATGAATACAGACTTTTTACTGATAAGTACAACGTCTTAAGATATTATTTGTGTAAATTTGGAGTAATCGTTTGCTTTGAAAGTAATGGAAGTGTTTAAACGACTGTAGTAAATACAATCCAAGGGCCAAAATCCCATTTCCTCACAGTATCTCCGTAAAACGCCTGTAATTCACCTGCTTGTTATTGTCCTGTAGTAGCTGTACTTCAGGATTTGGAATAAGTGAGTTAGATAAAAGGGTGCGTGTTTTTGTTTCAATTCAGTTGGACTGTAGACATTCTGCTGTAATGGATTTCTCCCTGAAGACGTACCAAAACCTTTCGAGGTTTGTCATAGTGTGTGCAGTACTATTTATTTCCACTGTTATGGTAGTAATGAAAACCTCACACTGATGGAAACTTTTCATCTCTTATGACCCACACTGTTTACCAGAGCATGTGTAGCCGTTAGTGAGGTGCTGCAGCAGCTGCTGTGTGTCCCCACACACACACACACACACACACGGGAGTGAGGAGAGTTCTAGTAAAACAGGGAGTGATTAACCCTCCTTTGTACGCAATTCCATTCCATGTGTATGTGACTATGAAGTCCTGTTGTTATTACTACTGCTGCCACTGTAAAGATACAATACAATAATAATGATAGCGGGAATGCCCTAAACACCAAACAAGATCAATGATAAAACATCTGATGTATTTCAATGGGGGGGAAATATTGAAAGCGCTCTTGACACAAATGAAATGACATTTTTTTAAAAATCAGTTTTTCCTGTTCCTTTATGGCAATAAGGATAGCAAAATGACTGAATATCTCCACATTAAATATGCATTCCCAACACTGTGAGACCATCTCAAAACATCTAAGCATCACTGATCACAAAGTTACTGAATCACAAAGTTACTGAAAGTTTGTTTCTAATAGAATTCTAAAAGTTGAGCTGAAATCAAAAATGACATAATTGGGAGAAAGTGATATTGTGTTTCCTCTGGAACTTCATCATGACTTGGAAACTTTTCTGACAATTTCTGATGACTATTTTACAGACAGATTCAACAATTCAACAAGTAGAACTAGTCCATATATATTTCTATATATAGTGAGTTTTTAAACCCACTTCTAGGCCTAAGATAATTAAATTAATGTGACACAATTTATCACCAACAATGACTTAATGGTGCATTTTATGTGTATTTTATTGAGTTTTAGATTTCGATTGGAGAAAATGGGGAATCTTACTTTCTGCTTCTTTGTAAAGAATTGTCTTGTGTTTCTGGGGAGGGAGCAAATATTGAACCAAGAATTACTGTTTAAGTTGGCAAAATAGAGAAATGCTTATTCTTAATATTTCACACTTATTATTTCATTACTCTTAATATTTCTCTCAGACACTTTAAATTTGATTTCAATAAAACTTGGATAGCATTTTCCAGCCCTAAAGTCTTTGGATATATGAGTCAATCCTCACACTTTTCTACAAGAGTTCAGGTTGATTTAACGCAGGTACATACGCTGCCTTTGGTCGGGAACACTGCCAAAGGACGCCTGTTCTATTCTTGGCTCTCTCTGATTGGGATCAGCTCAGTGAGTGGAGGCTAGTGCATTGTTAGCGTGAGAATGCTAGTCGTGACGTAAGAGAGAGAGAGCCTGAGGGCTCTTCTATTCCTCCGGTCATTATGGCCTCTGCTGGACCACAGCTCATAGAACAAAGCAGAAATCTTGGTCCGTTCAAATTTCAGGCACATTCAGCCCAATTCTGACGTGCAGAAGGTGACTAATTTCCGGTGGGCCTGAAAGAACTTTGCCAGCTTATGACGACATGTTTGCAGGTGTGCATTCAGATCATACTTGCTTAAGACAGATAAGATTTTTCTTCTCTGGTCTTGATCTCAGCAGCCCAGCAAATCTGCATAATCCCTTGGGCACTGGCATCCACAGTTCAAAGGAACATCGTCTGGAAATGGAGCTCCAATCACCTTGATTATGTAGAAAATGGGCTCTTGTCTGAGACGACTGCAGCTGTGCAGATAGAAGAGGATGGGTACACTTAAAGCAGAGTCAAGATACATTTTCGGTGTCACTGTAGACCAAGAGATGGTTATGAGTCGATTTATGTTGCATCTCTGGGCGCCAAATTAGGTCATAAGTCTGGGGTCTGGGTGCAAGTGGAATCATGAGTCTCTGAGGCCCAAGTCCAAGATGTTTCTCGAGCCTCTGGGGTTAGTGTCAGATTTTAATAAGTGAAGTGGCCCTACAGTTATGCTTTCTTTGCATTGAACCCATTCACCAACTGAAGTAGTGGGCAGCCAGTGATCCTGCGCCTGGGTAGCAGTGTGAGGAGATGGTATCTTTTCATCCCCAGTGGCCCCACATAAGGGAACCTCAGTACTGCCAACTGGTAGTCCTGGGATTCGAATCCTCAACCTTATGATCCCCGGAGAAACTCCCTAACCACCAGACCACCAGCTGCCCCAATAAATAATAATAATAATAATAAGCTTAATATTTAGACATAATTTGCTACTGTGCTCCATTCTGTCAATGAGGCCGTTTGTCTTTAAGTAAAGGCTCATTGTTTTAAAATCCAGTCTGACACTATTCTGACATGATGGAGAAGGATCATGGCAAAACTGCCAGGTGAAGTCGGTTTGGAGATTTTAATTGTATCTATTTTTGTGTGGTGTGTTTCCCTCAGACTAAATTTTTGAGTCATTTCTTAGTTTTCCTCAAGTCTTTATGAATAGTGAGTCAGCTGAAGGTGATTCCAAGTCGATCAACATATATATTATTACTTAAAGGCTAAAATAGCATGAATGTTGTTCAATTGTGTATCAGTGTTCTAGCCATGACCTTTCAATGACACGAAAAACCCCACCTGAAACAAAGATGGATATTTAGGGGCGTTTTCTTTTACAAAAGTGTTTTCTTGCGACTGTCGTTTTTCCCCGGTTTAGAGATTAGACAGTTTGCGGCATTAGATAGATGGGAGATCTTCAACAGGCACAGTTAGTGAGAAAGGAAAATATTACGTGACGCATTATGTTTCGTGAGGCAGGACAGAGCCCTTGCGGTTGGACGTGTTTTCCAGTAGTTACAGAAGCTCGAGTAGCGTGTGCCTCCTTGACGATTTGTGTTTTCACTGTTTGAGATTTTATTTCACTGTTTTGTTTGGGTGTTTTGTTGACGCTGCCATTGCCCTGTTTGTCTCCCCCTGCTCTCTTGAGCCCAACGAGAAACTGCGGTTCACGAATGACGAAAGTCTGCAGTAGGTCCTTTCCGGAACAGGGTTAAAAGACTCGGCCAATAGGTCCTTGAGTTTCCACCGCATAACAACAATGTTTCAATTCGTCTAATCGGGGGTATTTAGGCTAAGTAAACTATTGCTCTTTGGGATTTTCATCTGAAGCCATGGCCCAGTCATACCGGCCTCTTATTCAAACCATTTGTGTGCGGTCGGGAGTTGGGGGGCGGGCGACTGGAAGAAAAATGGAGGGATGAAGGGGGGATTGGATAGCCCTGGGAGAAAAGTCTGAGATGCACAGAGTGAGAGGTCTTGGCAGCCAGTGCCAAACCACACGCAGCTTGCGTGATTGTGGCCCCTCCGCGGCCATGTGTTCCCCCCCTGCTCCCCCCCGAAGCGGCCCCAGACTCTAAGAAGCACCTGCACGCACTGCCACCTGACCCCAATGACCTTTGAACGGTTAGGTACGGAGGAGTCCCGAGTGAAGGAAATGGTGAGAGAATGAATAATTATGAATGACACAGTAAAAAGGACAGTGGCAGCCAAAACGTTCAAAATAGATTGACTTAGACAAGCTCTTTTTCCCCTTTCCTGCATGTGAGAGAACATGCAATATGGCACTGTTCAGAGAGCTGTTTTTAGCTTTGTAACACTAGAAGCTCACTACATTGATCGCTTTCTAAAAAAAAAGATGTGTAATGTTTGCATCTTTAGTTGTGCATTGGCAACAGGGCAAATACATCTAACATGTAATGTTGTAATGGATGCATGTGTGAGACTGAACAGGGCTGCAAGCTTTACTGCATGGCAATGAAAGATAGCATGGCAATGCGCATACACAACTCCACACAGTTCACTGTCTAATCTACTTAGCCAGGGCAGCTTCTATGATTAGGCGAGTACAGCTGAGCCCTCCCTCTTTTTTAAAGAAAAAAATTGGAATCTACATCATTTTACTTTTATTTGACAACAAAAGACTACTATTTTTGACTTCTGTTGTCCTGTTAACAACAGTCTATGATGTGGCTGATTTGTCTCTAGCCCAAGCAGTACCTTTACTCCGCCTGTATACAATTCTGAATAACATGTGCTTTCAGGCTCATTTTTAGTAATGCATGCAATGTCCAGCTCCACCTCCTTGCCATCTGCAGTCACTATTAGAAGGGGAGGGTTTCATTAGCTGCTTGATACCATTGTAAAATACTGCATAGACACACATAATAACACACATGTTTTATGGTGAAATACAGCCAAATTGTCAGTATGTTGTTACGTGACCACATTTAATTCAGATTTTAATTTGCTTCATAAGAGGCCAGTATTCATGTTAACTGTATTAGTCGTGGAAACATGGAAATGTGTAACAGTTATATTTACTTTATATATAGTTGTTTAATCTTGCAGTAATGATCTCTCATTGATGAAAAACAGTAATCTCCCGCTTTTCACGGGGGTTACGTTCCAGGAGTATATATAATGAAAAACTGCGTTGTTTTGTTTTGGTAAAAAAAATGCCTAAAAATGCTTTGATGTATAGTGTAAACCCTAAATATGCCCCCAAATATGCGCCCAGAACACGTTAATTTCATTTTAAACGTTTTAATGCATTACCCTTATAGTAATGTAAATCAGAATCAGAAAACTTTATTGCTTGAAAACATTAGCATTAATGGTTAGCATGGATTAGCAGCCTACGTTAATTTCATTTTAAACATTTTAATGCATTACCCTTATAGTAATGTAAATCAGAATCAGAAAACTTTATTGCTTGAAAACATTAGCATTAATGGTTAGCATTAGCAGCCTGCGACGAGCAAAAACACTCGTACTCGTACACAAAAGAAACATTGAAATAACTCTCTCTACCCACATGTTTAGACAGGGCACAGCTTACTAATACTAAATACACTGAGATAACTGTTGAAAACACTAAAATACGAGGACAAGACACGGAGTAGTCATGCTACATGCTGCAGCAGCTTCTTCTTCTTTTTATGGCAGTTGACAACTTTTCAGTGTATTATCGCCACCGCTGGACTGGTGGAGGTACTACAGTTGCGAATGCTGATCTGCATAAAACTGAGGAGTTACTGTATAGCTGTTCTGCTGAAATATAGTGAGATTATTTCACTAGCTCAACACATTTAAATGTAACCAGTAGTCACTCCACAGTTCATTTCATCGCTTCATTGCTGAAGTTGAGTAGGGACTCAAAGTGCCACTACAGTGAATGAGCCATTGTCACTTATAAATAGATCAGAACTAACATTCAATATTATGACAAACCACCACTAAGTGTAACTAACATCACCAGTTTTTATTTTATATGTGATGCATTTTCTCTCCTGGTTTTAAGTGGCTCTTTGCCTCCTTTAAATCTGTACCGCTGTCCAATCAAGTTTCCAAGCAACTGACATCAGTGGTCTACTTTTAATGTAGACCTTATCAAGCTGAAAATGAAAATTTGCGATGCACTTTACGATGATCTCGTTGTTCAGTTTGCACAGTGCTAAGGTGGGATATATATAGTAAGCTTCCAGCAGGATTAGCCTAGTAGCTCCAGTGCCAGATTAAAGGAGCTTCTAACAGAAGTAACACATATCCAGACAGTCTGACTATATTCAGGGTGAAGAATTGTCAAGAGAAAACTGTGTAAATTTGATTTTTTTGGCCAAAACTATCACTTTAAGAGTGAGTCAATAAGCAATTTGTGCGTACTTTTGACAACTGCGGTTCTTCTCCAGTTTTTCTCCATTGAAAAAAAGAAAATATGAGAACATGAGCTTGAGGAGGCCGTGGGAGCCAAAAGCCAGATCACGCCAACAGGTTTTTAATGGCACAGGTTTATAATGAAACACTCCTGTATCCCTTCTCCCAAAGCAATGACGTTATCCGCTGGACACATGCGCGAATTTGAAACGCACGCTATTCATAACTACTACCAATGGCAAGAGATGCATTTCAGGAGCTGAAGAAAGTAGACCTTTGCGAAACTAGAGCTCGAGCTCTTTAGGCACAGGTTCCTCGCCTGTTATGCACTACTTAAATATGCTTTTATTCTATTAAAACCAATGCATTGAGGTCATTGATTTGACGGTGCATGCACTAATGCTTGTGGACTGAAGGTGGTCTTAATGAAGCAGCCATGATTTGTGGGTTGTGACCATTGTAGTGCCATTGCCACTCACGCTCTGGCTCTAGTCCATACAAAACCCTGAGATGAAATACAGCTTCCTGCGCTCAAAGCCACAGCAAGCACAGGCCATTACTTACAGTTACTTAGTGAACAGCGAGCACCTCGCTGGGCCTGAGAGACGAAGACTGTGGAACGGCATGACTTTATATGGTGAACGGCTCTGGGGCTAACTAGCACTGTGCCAGGTGCCCTCACTTTGTTTGAGCTGAAGCTCGATGAGGTCCTACACTCTTAAAAATGAGCGATGCCACTGAAGAACCAGTTTTGATTCGCTAGAGAACCATTTAATAGGTGGTTATTGTTATTATTTATTTATTTATTTAGTTAGTTAGTTAGTTAGTTAGTTTTCTCCCCAGTGTATGGTCTCACAACATCTAGTTAGGTCTACCTTTCACACGTTGCTACTAAGCTGAGGGCAGTGATGGCTGATACTTCTTCTGAGCCACTCCATGTTGTCAAGCATCGACTGAGTGAAGGAGGGGGCGACCACCGTACCCACCCAGAGTAAAAGTCAAAGTGAACTATATCCATGTTTACAATGAGATGGTGTGGCTTCAGCTTTTAGAGCACAAAAAGACACACACATGTATAAATACGTTTGAAATATTAACTCTAAACTAGAAGTGAAAATGTGCAATTTGGTACAAACGTGTGCGATAATTTTTGAACATCCAGAAAACTGCGGTACAAGGTCGTTTATGGCAATGGTTCTCAACCTTTTTTACCATTAAGGCCCACCTATCTATCGCAGGATCACAGCATGTTGGTTATTTAATATCATCATTAGATATTAAATAACAAATTGATTTTAGATTCGCTGCCCAATCAAAAGCCTCCGCAGCCCATCAGAGGTCCGCGGCCCAGTGGTTGAGAATTCAGAATTCATAGAACAAGAATCAAAGAATTATAGAACAAAAAGCAGTGAATACTCGGATATAATTGTGTGATTTATGCGGGAAAAACCGGCAGCGGTTTCAAATGAGTAAATATATCATCAGTTTATGAAAAATACAGAAACGCTGAGACTGTGTACAAGAACAAGTGGAACATGGATGTGTTTTTGAATGTACCTGCATGTGTATCATATTAGAGTGATGAGTAAAGTGTGTGTGTGTGGGGGGTGGGGAGGGTGCTGGGCAGTCTGACAGCTTGTGAGAAATCGTTTTAACCATCAGTCATGCTCTCTTGAACTCCCAGCCAAGAGACCTCTGATCTCACCACAACGGGGTTGAAGAACCTATTTAAAGTTCAGAGAACATCCTCATAATGGTTCTTACAATTACCTATTTCCGAGACCCCTTATACGACTGAATAGTGTGGTTTTATTATCAAACTATTCATGCTCTCCATTTAAGGAGATGAATAGACTATCCCTGAGGGTTCTGTTTGAATAAGTCATTGTCATAAACATTGAGATTTTTCTCCTTTAAGACCTGATTAGGTTACACTTACACCTCCCACGGTGTCTCTGTATCTTTCTCCACTTTCACCACCGAGCTTCACACACTCAGGTTTGAAGTGATTGGGGTTTAAAATAGTCCCATGTGAGAGCAGTGGAAGACTGTCGGCTTCGGTTACTCCATTACTGCCCACCGGCTTTGAACCAGCCCGGCCTCAGTAGTAGACTATTGTATCATTTCCTTCCTATTGTATATGTGTGTGTGTGTGTGTGTGTGTGTGTGTGTGTGTGTGTGTGTGTGTGTGTGTGTGTGAAGCAACAGAGAGAGACAGAAAAGTGAAGAAAAAAAAGAGAGATAGTAAGAGAAAGAGAGAGAGACAATGATGGAGAGAGAGAGAGAGAGAGACAGAGAGAGAGAGAGAGAGAGAGAGAGACAATGATGGAGAGAGAGAGAGAGAGAGACAGAGAGAGAGAGAGAGAGAGAGAGACAACGATGGAGAGAGAGAGAGAGAGAGAGAGAGAGAGAGAG
>JBBPDC010000109.1:37738532-37750220 GCA_037974485.1 Hemigrammopetersius urotaenia
TCTTTGTCCACCCCCCAGTTCCCCCCTCCCCCCCCCCACCCCCGCTCCACCTAACTAGCCAGCTCCTGTAGGTGGCCTGAGGACTCAATTGAGGACCACTGGTCCAGAAGTCCTTATTAGTCTTGGTTCCTATAACAGTCAAATAAAGATGTGTAGCACTGATGCAAAGTGATCAGCTAATTAATTAATTAGCTGGATGAGGGATGGTTCTATGCACTTTTCCTGTCCACACGTACACGGGTATTTCTGAAAACGGAGGCTTTTCTATGCATTTTGGCCTTTCGTCCACACGGGAAACGCTGTTTTGGGTCGGTGAAAACTAGGTTTTAAAAAACTCCGGCCAAAGTGGCGATTTTTGAAAACTCTGTTTCTGTGTTTGCGTGTGGACAAGAAAAACGAATATTTGGAAAAACGAACCGTGCGCCACTCATATAACGTCATCGTATGCACCTTGGTTGTCATCTAAAATGCCTGACGTGTACAAAATACTGCGGCTCTCAACTGCGTTGGAAGTGGAATTACTGTCCATCCAGTATGAAGGGCAGAGACGTCAGAGTCAGCTTCGGATGCTATTACATTCAACACAGACACTGTCTCTGCACTGCGCCCGCCGCATACGTCGGCTATTGTTTGTCTTCCAGAAACAGGTAATGATGCTCCCTCTCCAAGGCTTCTGATTGGTCACCAATGCTATACGGTTTAAGGTTAGATCGCCACCTGCTGCCTTGGCATGCTCTTGACAGCGTTTTTTGCGATTTCGTGTGGACGGAGATATTTTTGAAAACCTGCTCGTGTGGACGCGATTTTTTAAAACTTACGAAAATCTTCGTATTCAGAAATACCCGTGTACGTGTGGAGATGGCCTTAATGTGACATCACAATAAGGGAGCAATCCAAACGACTCAAACAGGGACTGAAACTGTGAAGAATAAAGCTGGTGAATCTCTTTATTTGAGAGTGATTTTGTGCACATAACTTGTTTTGAACGTGTTTTGTAGCCCATAGACCTATTATAACTGAAGTGAGTTTTGCCTATGTCCCCTTTAAGCATGCAATCAACCAATACATTTTTCTTTTCTCAGTATGGAGGGAAGGAGGTGTTGCAGAATGCCATTCCTGCTGTGCTGCGAATGAAGCAGAACCGCAAGGTACATCTGCGTCAACATCCTCAGAATAGCGCAACCAAACTCATATTTACAGTGTGGAGTGATTTTCACATCTGTAAACATGCATATTCATATCCTCCTAAGGGTAATATAACAGAATCTAAATTTAAATATGGCAGACAACCATTATTTTTACTGGCATAGCTGACATTAGCTAGCTTGTCATGTTTATATTTTCAGTGTCCATGTAAAACATTTCTCCTTTTGACTGTATAAAATTCACTTATCATGCATTTTCTGCAACAAACAATGATTCGATGTATTGATGAGTGTTGCGTAATTATACAGCCTGGTGAATTTCCTTGCATTCATGACAGCCGGGTTGGATAAAAGCTCTTGTGGGCTCCAGATGCTTTTGTGATTGCTTGAGAGGGTTGTGAGTTATAAAAGTTTGGAACCTCTGCTCCAGAGTAAGATGTTTTGGAGCCACCTCTCAAATGATGGGGGTGTTTTTTGTAATTATTATTATTTTTAATTCTTTCCACTAGTTAGGTAATGCAATAGAACAACGGAGAGCTAATAGTACTAGCAGAAAATGATATAAAACTGTGAATTCTGTCAAACTGATGGATACAGTGCTATCGCTTAACACAACAAGTAGCATCTTGAATAGCAGTTTTAGACCATAAACCCCATTAAGTAAAATGCCTGAAAAGTTTTTGTTGACATAAAAAGGTTATTTACTAGTATATACTGTATCGAAAGTTTAAATTTCCCAAAGTATTTGTAAAGTTTCCTAAAATATTCAAAAGTCTTAATAGCACATAAAAATTGCACATGAATAAAAAGCCTTGTTTTCTTTTGTGCTCAGGAGGTACTGCTGGATGTGAAGGAGACTCACCTGACCTGCACTGATAAATCCAGCAAACAGGTCTGTATCTGCTGCTCACAAGAAACACCATGACTGATAAACACTTAAAGGAGACGGTAACGCCATCAGTCTCTTGCTTTAAACAGCAGCTGTTCCAGTACCACTTTCCAGAGATCTCATGTGTAGGAAGATTCGGACAGCCGGACTTCACCATCTTCGCTTTTTGTGTAGTGTATGTATTTGAATACTTCTTTCATTTTTATTAATAATATTATATTATTTAAGATTATGAAATCAAACTACACCAGAAAAATACCCAACACTACAGAACAGAGGCACTAGACTCCCTCTGTGTTAAACATCTAGGCCCGTAATTCCACACAACTGTGGAGCGCATGGTATTTTCACTGGTGCTGAGGACACAATGGCCACTGTGTCCCAATAACAAACCCCCTTTTAAAACCAGTTAAACCTTTGACTCTTGACATCTTGGCCTAAATTAGAGCCCTGCTTTATACATGCTACAGAGAATGGTAGAAGACTGATTAGTTAATTGTCATAGATCTGTCTGAAATCCTCTACAATTGGTGGTCTTATGATTAGGGAGCTGCCCATGCGATCAGAACATTGTGGGTCCCAGAACTGCTAGTGGCACCACTGAGGTACCCTTGAACAAGGGTACCTCAGTGGGTACCGTACCCACACATTGCTCCCTGGGCACTGTGTTCCCTTCTCTTGGTGAATGGGCTGAATACAGAAAGAATTTCACACCATTCACACTGTGTGCTGTGGTGTGTTCACATATAAATGGACATTTTACATCCGTAATGTTTCTCCACTTTTTCGTTTGTCATCGTGTTTTCTAGCTTTCTGCAGGAGAAGAACCGCAACAGACATAACCCAAATAACAGAAACCCATAGACCCAAATAACAGAAAACAAACAGTAGTGACAGTGAAACTAGTGACACCCACAACAGGAAAAGAAGGAGCAAGACGGAAATTATGTAAGATTCTAGATTATGTAAGGATCCTGTTCAGTGCAGCTGGAAAACACTCTAGATTGTTGAAATTTCCTACAGACGCCTGTGGGAGTGAAAAGGAGAAGCATATCTGAGTTCCGGCTCCTTATCAGTGTCCGTGTAAACTTTGTTTTGAATAGGCTTCATGGTTGTGAACTTTGACTTGAATAGCTGAGCTAATATTGAAGTTGAACACTTCATTGGCTGTTTTAGAGACACTCCAGACACGGGACAACCAACAGGCTTCTGCTGTGTGGTTTTAGAGGCAGCGTCCGGCAGCGAGTGTGAGGAGATCGTCCATCGTATAGGTGAGCAGTGGAATCCCTCTAGTGGTTTTTAATGTACTCTATGTGTTTGATGCCATCCTAATGACTTTTTTTTTTACCTCCACAGCTGCAGGGTTTAAAAGCACAGAATGGTTTGTATGAGAATTATGGACTGACAACGTTGGAGAGTTGATGTATTTTCATGCAGGGACTATGTTTACTGTTTTTATCACCAGTAGCCTACTTGTGTCCTAACAATGTACTGAAAATGTATTGTAATGTAAGATGTAACTTTTGTATGAGAAATTCTATGGCAAGGTATTGTAATCTCAGTTTGTTACTAAATAAATCGGTCAATGAAATAAATGGGCCTGTTACTGATTGCGATGTGTTTACACTGTGGGACAGATCTGGATGGACTGGCCTAAAATTGTGCTCAAACAAAAGCATTATTGCTTTAATGAAATATAGATACATAAGTAAATGTAGCTAAAATCACAATAACAAATAATTTCGTAGGAATAAAGAAGTATGAAGATGGTTATGCTCCCAGATCAATAACCAAAAGAACAGTGTTAAATGAACCACCCAAGAAACAAAGAAGATGAAAATGTTTAGGACACAATTGAAAAAGTTTCAATTTTTAGAAAAAGAACACTCAAATCCATCAAAACTGCATAGAAATGGGACTCACATTTAAAGGAGAATTGGAGTGGTTCAATGTAAAGTCAAGCTTTCCTTCAGGGTGCAACTCTGCTTCATCATCCTCTGAAATTTCTATGAGCAATTAAAAATATAAAGGAATTTATCAAGGAAAAGGAGGTAAAACTAATATAAACATTTCTCATAGCAGGGGTGGAGATGCATTTAGTGACTTTCTAATGGGAACTAAAGGTGTTATAATGGGAACTAATGCTCTGTAGCAATTGAGAATTTTTGTTAAAACCTTATTGTTTCAAATACATGACTAATTTTCTCAGAATCCCCACACATTACCTCAAAATTGTCACTTTTTTACCTTTACCTCAAAATATTCAAATATTTTCTCACTTTTAAATTTTTCTAACATTCTCAAAATTTTACTTTTTACAACATAATCATTTTTTCCTCAAACCTAACATTTTTCCTTCTTAAATAATCGCTTATTCTCTCATAATCACTTATTTTCTCACAATCTTTTACTTCAAATTATTAATTAAATTCTCACAATATCTACCTTTTACGTCAGAATAATTCCTTATTTCTTCCCATTCTCAACATTTAGCTCGAAATAATCCCTCATTCTCTCATTTTACTAATATGTATTCACTTAATTCTCTCAATACATTTTACCTTGGAACAATTACTAATTACTAAATTTCTCGCACATTCTCTCATTTTACCTCAAAATAATACCTTATTTCCTTCATAATCTCTCGTTTTAACTGAACTGCCCGTGTGTTTGTCAGAAACTGAAAGTGGGTTGTTTTGTTTTGGGAACGTCACCAACATGGCGGCGGAGGGCCCGCCTCGGAGTGTGCTGCGCATGCGCAGACGGCCGAAGAATGCGGATTTCCGACGCTCTGGCAGTATGAAGGGTTTAAACTGAATTTAAACAGATTTTACACCTCTACTGAGGGCTTAACGCTGAAGAAATGTCGAAAGTTTCATCTCAGCCCGGCTCTGCGGGGGCTGCAGGTGGCCTGGGCCCGTCCTCTTCTTCCTCCTCCTCTCCTTCAGCCTCATCTCCAGCCAGCGCTCTGGAGAAACCCCAGCACTACACGTACGTACACACACACCCTCACACACTCCTGACCTCTCATACCACACACACAGCCCTTCTGCACCTGTTTAAAAAAAACCATCTCGTCCGAGTATAGCATCAGAGCTGTGTGTGAGAGTGGAGGCCTGCAGAGCAGGTGTGTGTCGATTCTGTTTCCTCTATGTTTACTATTTGACAGTAGGGGAATATAAATGGTAAATGGACATTCCTCACCTCTAGCTTAAAGTATCCAGCTTGATTAAGAGTGCCCATTCTAACTGTTCTGTTTTAAAGTTGAACAGGTCAGAAGTTGGCTGACTTTTGAGCTGATATAGTGAGGGTCAAGCTTAGGAGGTTCTATATGACCAGGCTTTACTTTGGGGTTAATGTATTTAGAAATAATGCTACGTGTATAGTTATCTAAGCATCCTTATAAAGGTAAATATATCTGAATGTAGGCCTGCTGAGCAGGTGTGTCTGTTCTGTTCTGTTTCTATGTTTACTAACTAACGGTCTGAGCTAAAGCAAGTAAATAAAAGGTAAACTGATGTTTCTCAGGCCTTATGGGCCTTCGCCTTAAGTTCTCCAGCTTTATTGAGAGCCAGCATTTGAACACAGTGATTTTAAAGTTTACAAGGTCGTTAGTTGGCTTACTTTTGAGTAAAAATATAGATAATCTACCTTTAAAAGCTGGATAACTTGAGATCCAGGTCAAGCTTAGGATGCTTCTGTTTACAAGTCCTTTATTTTTGGTTTACGGTATTCAGAAATTATGCTGTCTGTGTTTATCTAGATAGAAAGATACACATACAATACTATCTCAAGGTCTTGTCTGTTTCTCGTCTTGTCTGTTTCAGCATCCCATTCTCCTGCTGTGTGTGTAGGTGTCAGTAATAATTTGTAGGTGATTTTTGGCTGCTTATCAGCTTCCTGAAGCGGTGATAGACTTTTTAAATATGCTTAAATAATCCTTAAATAATCCTATTTCCAGAGAATAGAGGGCCTTGTATGTCAGGTGCTGGTATTGAACATTTCTTTACTGATCATGACCCACTTTGTGTCTTTTCCAGATATCTAAAGGAGTTCAGGACAGAGCAGTGTCCTCTCTTTGTGCAGCACAAGTGCACTCAGCATCGCCCCTTCACCTGCTTCCACTGGCATTTCCTGAACCAACGTCGCCGGCGGCCCATCCGCAGACGGGACGGCACATTTAACTACAGCCCCGATGTGTACTGCATCAAATACGACGAAGGAACGGGCACCTGTCCTGATGGGGACGAGTAAGTACTAATACTGCTGCACTCCTGCTTACGTCATTTGGCATGTACCGTAGATAAACAAGCATCTCAAAAGATGTTACGCTCACATTAACTGTTAGAGAACGTCTTATAGTAGCTGTCTTATCACCTTATATAGCTCCGTGTTATGGTGCTTTTGGGAAATTAACTTTTGTTATTAATACATTTGTAGTGACAAAGTGGAAAGATGATGTGATTTCTAATGAATTATGGGATCAATCATTAAGGATTTACCTGAATAAGAACCTGAATAATAGTGAAAGAAATCCTGCTTTGTGAAATACCATTATCTTTAACCCTGTGTACTAGTTCACATTGGTTTGGCTGAAATGGCCAAAATAAAAAGATGCTTGAAGACAAGAGACATAGTATGTTATACTACCATAATACACCTGAAAACCTGTAGTGCTACATTTAAAATCCACTGTGTACAAACATTTATATACATATACATACACAAAACTATACATATAACATGTTTTATGCTGTTATATTGTACAGTGTTTATTCTATTGATTATGCTGCTTCTACTTTGTTTTCTTGTTCTGTCCACGTTGTTGCTGTAATAAGCAAAGTGTTTTCTAATCTTGAATCTTAACTTCCGTGTCCTAAATTCAGTTGAGCAGGTCTAATTACAGACTAGTTACTGATAATTATGAATTACTATTCGATTTGTTATGAAACATGGTCAATGTTCTTTGAGTACTTGGTGTACAATAAACATACGATGATGGACTTAATCATGAAATAACTATGAAATACATTTTTTTCACCGTTTTTTTTACTTTATTTTTGTGTAGTTGTCCATTCCTGCACCGGACAGCTGGGGACACAGAACGGCGGTACCACCTCCGATACTATAAGACTGGGTCCTGTATCCATGAGACGGACGCAAAAGGCCACTGCAGTAAAAACGGCCCCCACTGTGCTTTCGCTCACGGCTCTCATGACCTTCGCTCCCCAGTATATGACATCAGGTACACTTCACTAATGGTGTTTTAGGCCTTGAGTTTCTACAGAGCTCTGAAAACTGGGTTAAAATGAGTATAACAGTCCTTGGGTATTGCATGGAATGATGCATCATGTCTGTTTGTGTAGGGAAGTGCAGTCTTTGGAGGCCCAGGCTGGCTCTGGATTGGTTGAGTCCGGAGTGAGTGAAAGTCAGCCTGGTGTAGTGGCAAGTACAGCTCTTATAGAGAAGATACTGAGTGAAGAGCCACGTTGGCAAGGTAAGAACAAAATGCACTTTATGTTGTTTATATGTGGGTACATACTACAGTTCCTCACTGAATAACTTGCATACAGTTTCATTTTAGTTAGGTGCTGAGGTTTATAACTACATAATACATCTAGTATTTGAGATAATGTTATTATGTAGTATTACATGGTGATGTAATGATGCCTCCTAACTAGGGCTGCACAATATATCACGAATTTACCATCATTGCGATATCAACATGCGCAATATACATATCGCGAAAAAATATACATATCGAATGTATTGACTGAACTGCAAAAAATTGTGTTTTTCCAAAACTCTTCACCCAGAGCCACAGAGAAGAGGGCAAAAACATCACTGGGGCAATTTCTTCATCTTCTGTGCTGCTGTTATAGATTCTTCCTTTTGCTATTTTTTCTGGCTAAGAACTTACTATAATATAAATTATGTTTACATTTATTTAAGATTTAAAATTATATAAATATTTTCAGATTTTTTTCAACAATGTTCACTGGTTCAAATGTTGTATGGGAGGCATTAAATGCTCTGTTTAAGTAAATTCTTTAATAAAAACAAGTCTGAATGGAAATATTGCATTTCATTTTTTTCTGCAGAGACTAGTCAGAGTCTGGAGCCTGTTAGCAGCAAATCCAAAGCAGAAAAACATTAACACTATAAAGGCTAAGTTTTTACTCACTTATCGCATGTGATATCGCCATCGCTCAGCTACATTATCACATATCGTCTGTTTTCCTAATATCGTGCAGCCCTAGTCAGTGCAATGTCATTTCATTATAAGCCAGTCTTTCATGTGTAGTCCTAATGCAAGTAGTCTTCAAAAATAAAGTATGCAAAACCTTCAGGCAGTATCCTGGTGGCCCCATAATGTTGTGTTCTTCCTTTGTGTTTAAGCTGCCATACCAGAAAGTTATAAACCACATAAACTGAAACGATTTCTGACTGTTTCTTCAGAAGAAGCTGCAACTTTTCAAAAATCTTCTCCTGACATCCCTTCCTACATTTGGCAAAAAATTACTTTCCAGTAAAATACAATGAGAAGTTATGACAATATATGCCATTTAGGAAGCTTCTTTACTTCTACACACTAAGAATTTCAGTGCACTGGCCTTGAGACTGGCAGAGCAGGCATAACTATGACATTTTGTACTCTTTTGGGGGGGCTGCTCCGCCTCCTCACTATCTTTTGGAAGCAGAAATATTTTTAAAATATCTACTTCAGGAGCTGCCAGTTTGAGTAATGATGCCACATGAAGTGGTGAGGGCTTGCCCACGCCTATCTATTTTAAACATGAGGGACACGCAGAAGTCATGGAAGTCTAGCCTCCTAGATCTGCATTTACCATCAAACACTCCTTCTCTCATTCTGTTTCATTATTATTCTTGTTGAAACAGGCAGCAAATTTCTGTGGAAAGTGCAGATTCTATTAATACTTATATATTTATTGGCTCCACTCATTCAGGCTATAGCAGTTTAGCTCCTCCCATTCAGTCTACAGAACTTTAGCCCCTCCCATTCAGTCTACAACACTTTAGCTCCTCCCATTCAGTCTATAGCACTTTAGCTCCTCCCATTCAGTCTACAGTAGTTTAGCTCCTCCCATACAGTCTACAATAGCTTAGCTCCTCCCATTCAGTCTACAGAACTTTCGCTCCTCCCATTCAGTCTACAGCAGTTTAGCTCCTCCCTTCAGTCTAGTGCAGAGTGTTGTTCCTGAGGAAGTAATTTGAATGTGTTAAACATTGTGCTGTTCCTGGCTGTCACTGCAGCTTCCAAAGAACCCGCATATTCAAAACAGAACATTTGAATGTCCCACATTTATGAAGAACATAAATGATAACGTGCTGACATTGTGAGTAATGCACTGCACTACATCTTTTTACCTATGTATCGTAGAGTATTTGTTAGATGTTATACAATATAGTACAGCACTCCAGTGTTCACATATACGTCACGATTCATTTCCAGAGACGGGTGTTATATTGTGGCATCTTTGTCCAAGGCTCTCACTGCCACAAAGGCTACACAGTTTTCAGCTCTGCCTTAAACTCTAGAAGTAAAAGCACAAAGAGTACAACCTCCTGCTATGCTTTGATTAGATCAGCTCTGTTTTCATTGTTTCCTCCTTAATCTTATCTGATTGATCATATTGGTGCAACTTAATCGGGCCACAGTTCAACATCACACACAGAGGAAGTGTCACGACATTTCCAGCCAGTTTTACTAAAATAGTTGGTCCACAAATGTAGGTGCTGCCCCTTATTTGCTGTGGTAGACCAGTATGAAGACAACTCACTGAGATTAAGACAAGATAACATAAGATAAGATAAACCTCCATTAATATAAATATAGACATTTGTCTATCTGTGTAAACTATTTTGCGTTGGACACTGGTTTATCTGTGTTATCTTGTGTTGGACACCGGATTATCTGGGCCGTCTTGCGTTTGGGTCACTGTTTTATTGTGATTTATATCTTAAAAGCTCTTTTAATTGTTACTTTTGACTTGTGTATGTGCTACACGCTGTTCTTCAAGGGCACAAGGGCGAGTGTATGTCGCTACTCTGGGGTCTGTCTGTACATAAGCAGATCAATTAAGTTTTCTGGTTCTGAAAACTGATGATTTTTCCTGCAGTTTGCAGAATGCTGTGTGAAGCTGGGAAACATCAGCACTGTCCAGAATCACCACAAGCTGGAAGCTTCGTGATAACATTTCTCAGTGTTGGAACCTGACTGAGTAAACTGGCTATCTCCACCTCTAAAGATCAGTTTAGGCTCTTCTCATTTAAATTAAATATTTTTTCTCTGTTTATGCATATTGGCCTGTTTCTCTTGATTGTCAGTGTTACAAACTGAACTGAATGAACTTAAAGGAAGTATTTTCCAAAAAGGCAGCATAATTCATCAGAACACCAGAACTGTTATATTAGTGGCGTATGAGTGAAACATGCCTCCACATCAAAATACTTCTGATAGCCGTGTTTGTGTTTACATTGTCTTAAACTGCACCTTATAGACAGACTTAGTTCTATCAATGTTCTTGCTGATACATTTACCTTCACCATATTAGGTCATATTTTTGACTGCTGTGTCCATTATGAACAGTGTAAATACTTATTAAAGTGAAGTGAAAGTGATCATTCGGTCATACGTGAACACCCCACAGCACACGGCGTGAACAGCACGAAACACTTCCTCTGCATTAAACCCATTCACCAAGTGAAGCAGGGGGCAGCAGGAACACGGCGCCGGGGAGCAGAGTGTGGGACGGTACCTTGCTCAGGGTACCTCAGTGGTGCCTTGATGTCATTGATGGTCTAACTTCCCTGTTTTAGATCATTTTGCTGCTAATTTGTCAGCTCCTTTAAAGCTATACCATTATCATGAGAAGCCAGTCACCTGCTTCCGGGTTTTGTTGACCGGTGTGGGAACTCATTCTTGCTAGATGTTTTTGTTTGCTTGTTTGTTTGTTTCTAGCAGCAGTGTGACATTATCCTATACTGATAACGGGGCAGCTTGTGGCCCAGTGGTTAGGGAGTTGCCCCTTCCATCAGAAGATTGTGGGACTGCTACTAACACCTCTGAGGTAGCCTGTCCCCGCACTGCTCACTGCTTCGCTTGAGTGAATGGGTTAAATGCAGAGTGTTTACATGTGACAAAAGGACACTTTACATACATAATGTCACAATTCATAGTCCCAAAGCTTGCTTTTTCAAAATATGTACTTACTTTGTATCAATAATAGCTTATTTTCTTGAAATATTGATTTCGAATATCAAAATAACGACTTCTCGGTGTCTTGAAATAGTAACTGGTTGACATGGCAACTCAAAATGATATTTAAAAAAACATTTGACCCTTTTCAAACGAATGAGTAAATACTGTCCAATCAAGATATTTTGGAAAAGTCAGTATTTTTTAGAAAGGGTCACTATTGTGAGATAACTGCAAGTATGACAGTAAGTCAGAATGATGCTGTTTTTCAGGAACACTCAGCTTCATTCAGTTCTCAGTACCTGCTTGTCTACTGTGTTAGGGGTTCGATTTCAGCAGATAACTTGAACATCACATTATGTCACATGAAATGTTAGCCTGTGATTACAATGTGTGGGGGGGGGGGGGGGGGGGGGGGGGGGGGGGGGGGGGGG
>JBBPDC010000109.1:37899715-37910581 GCA_037974485.1 Hemigrammopetersius urotaenia
GGACTGGAAATGAGAGGCTCTGAAAGTCCTTCAGGAAGCCTGGAGAACTGTTCCTCAAGACCACATTAAAATACAAGGAGGATTTTTGGACGCAAAATATAAACAAGCGAGGGCTGTCACAAGACTTTTGCATAGTAGTGTGTTGTTGATTTAACTACAGTTTCATCCTCAACAAATAGTTCATGCCTAAATGACACTTCATCAGGTATGCGTTACAAACACAGCAGCGTTGGTTTAGTATCCGTCTATCATTTAGCTTTGTCTGAGTCATTTTTCAGTGCTGTGCTTTTTTAACCTTGTGCAAACATATGCTCATATCTGCATTAATCATTCCATTAATCATGTTTATACGAACATTCATGGTTTAAATTGGAGCCTCTCCAACTGAAATGCGAGTTAAACGATTCTGGAAGTTCCCTGCTGGAATAAGACGTCTTAACCACCCCCCCACCCCACCCCCCCAAACAAAGAAACCCCACCTTCATGTATTACTGAACAAGCTCTCGAGAGCCATTTTAATGCAAATGTGAAAGCGTTTCGTGGAGGAGAAGCGTATCAAATCGCCCTTTGATGTAATTTATGGTGCAATAAAACATAATTCCATGTTTGTTCCTTGTTTAGCAGGAGTTACAGAAATGCTCCACATCCTGCGCTTGCCTCGGCGGTCTTAACGTTAATTGAATGATCGTTATCGTTTGAAAGCAACACGCATCAATGTTACAATGTTTCGTCTCCTTGTCATCGCGACTTGCGTTTATGATGGTCTCAAGTTCCCGTGATGATGTCACCTATCAAATTTTTATGTCCGTCTTTTGAAGAGAAAGCCCATTAAAGGAAGTGCTGTAGATTGACAAGGACTGCAATGATGAGCCCCAGGATCACAGGGCAGGATCTGGTGGTTTCCACTCATTTGCTTCATACAGTACTTTTGTCTTGTAGGGTTCCGTGCAGCCTGAGGAGGTTCTCCACCGTCCCACGACTCTCACGTCTCTGACGTCACGCCTCTCTCGCCCTTAATCTTGCCTGTCATAGACCGGCAGACTGATGGTCGCCTCCGTGTCGCTCCCATGCATTTTTAAAATCCATATTTGCATGCGTAAGACGGCCACATCAGCAGCAAAGCGCAGAAAAGCGAGGGTGCAAGGGCGATGCTGGAACATCAATGCAAATCGTGTTCCTCTAAAGCGCTTTTATGTTTTCTTGACTGTCATTAAAACCTAAAATGACTTTCTTCTCAACACCCTGTAAACTCCGTTAACCGCTTTCTAACGTCTCCCGTTTAAAAGGAGGATTTATTCACAGCAGTGAATGAAGACCTCACTAAATCAGGTGCAGTCAGAAACTGCTGAGACAGCGTTAGCACCAGGCCACTGCACGATCCCAAGTTTACAAACAGTGTCATAAATGTAGAGCGTCTGTGTCTGTAATGCTGATATTCCTCTCCAGTAACTGGCCAACCAGCTGCAGAGCATTCCTGACAAGCGTATTAAAGCCATTCTCCAGATTGATGATTAGCCTGCTGTAATCTTTCCATCTGTTGATATTTAGCCCGATCTCTCCCTCCCTCTTGCTTTTTTTGATACCCTTCTTGCATGTCAGTTCATTATGGGCTTCATGGTTTAGATTCTTTTCTTTAACGCACTATTGGTCTCTCCAGCTTGGACCCGTATGTTAAAATGTGCCTCTGTTGACAGCTCTGTTTTCTCTCTGGGGCATGGGGGGACACACCAGTGGTCTCTCTGGTCCCTCCCTGGCGACCACTGGTTGTAACTAGATGCCCCGTCTTCTCAAAAACATCAAGCAGTCTTCTTTCGAAGCACCCCGTCTTGCAGCTTTGTCTGTTCCCCAGTGCGATGCAGCGGCCGGGGATTCGCTTTCAAATGGTCTGAAAATTCCACTGGCATGACGGCATGGCTCTTCTATTTTACTGGTGCTTCCAGCTTCAAAGCCAGGCCGCCTGGTGCAGCTTCTTCTCCGCCTGCGTTATACAGCGGGTTGTAGTTGTCAGACTTATTATGATCAGCTTTCCTGCCAATTTGATGTTCTTCAGCACAACGAAGAGATTAGAGATTAGATTAAATGCTACATGAATTTTTTTTTTCTTCAAAACAACCCCCCAAAAAAGGCTGGCGGGATCCACCGTGGGCCAGTCCATCATTTATGAGGCCTTTATCTCCGTCAGTAATCACGTTGGTTCCACTTTTGACTGCATAATTGACTTGGAAAGCGTGTTGCTTGTATTGCAACAAACATGTACTCCCAAAACGAGGGCGTCATCCTCCTCTTTCCAGACAGACGGGGGCGCCTGAGGAGGGACTTAAACCAGGGGCGATGCCTCCGCGGTCGCTCATGCCAGGGGAGCCTTTCTTCCACTCGCTTCCATAAACAATATGGAGAGCTGACCTTTGCCAGGACTGCTTTCAGACGGCTGGTTTTCTCCCGTTTCTGCTCAAGGCATCCGAAGCAATTGTGGATGGCGTGAAAAGACAGCTTTTTAAACAGCGGGTTCCTCTAATCGCCTGGCAGGGAGGCGCAGAGTCCCGCTCGATGGGAGTCTTTCATGGTGTTCGGGATCAGAATTAATTTTTCACCAGAAGGGCTTGTTTAATAGTTAATTTCCTCGAAGACTTTGTCTGCGCCGTCCTCAGGGTGCCAGTCTATGTCGAACCGTACACGACGGCACGTTATGCTGGCGGCTCCATATGGACCCGCCTGCTTTGTCTGTGAAACCGTTCAGATATGAATGTCATGCTGCAAGAAAGACATCAAAAAGACAAAGGTAGAATATTCAGCGGTTGGGCCATTGGGCTGCTTGGGTTTTTGTGCTATCAATACAAGAAATGCATGTTTAGGCTCCCTGAGACTGTTTTATTGATAGTCATTGGTTTATTCACTATATAACCTCTCCTTTTGCATAAAGTCTGGGACACGGGCCTGGGCCCTGACCTTTTCCACCTTACCACATCTTGAAAAGAAACACGCACCGCTGTCAGTGAGAGAGCAGCTACAATAAGTCTGTGCCCCTAACTCGCTCCAGGAATAACATTTCTCTTCCCCGGTGCGCGTGCATGAATAAAATATCACGGATATCCCTAATGTGTACAAAAATGTAGATTTGCTTGCGGCGGCATTGCCGCTGTCTCAGCACGGGCGAATCAGAGAAGGCGTAATTATAACATGGATCACGTCTGGGCAATATCAAGGCCGTACGTCATGTATATTGCAGCTGGGGAATGTTTCCCTGATTAAAATCGTTACACTGTGCTTTGCGTGCCAGGGGTTGGGAAAAGGTCATCAGCTGATGGATGAGTGCCGTGTTGCGCCGATACACAACTCAAGCGGCTTCACTCGCATTCACTTTTCTGGAGGTTCCCCAAGAGGACACCTCCCTCATGACGTCCTCTTCGATTTGTTGTGACCAGGCGATCCCAACAACAGTCCTCTGTACTCACGATATCACAACATTAATGACGAATTGGGTTCTTTTTTGTCTCGAGACGTTTAGCGTTTTCGCGCAGGGATCTCTGGACTCGGATGCAGTGGCAGTCACGCCAGGTTTTCTTTCTTTGAGTGATGGACGATTTGTGGTCCTTAAGATCTTAAAGCCATTTTGGTCAGCCTTGGGCTACCTCATATTTTTACAGGGATTTCCAGAGGCTGCGGTTTCTCTCCCAGGCTTTTCATGCGCCGGGCTGGATTCGTTCAGAAGGCCTCGCTTCGCCGCGTGAGTCCGTGGTTTAGGAAGTCGCCCGTAACCTTCCTTGTTTGCATGTCTCTGAAGCTGTGCTGCGGTCGCGTCACCTGCGCACAGGTAGGTTTCAGGCCAGACGTAGACAAAAGACATGCAACTCAGACACCCTTCTGTTTCTCTTGGGTTCTCTCTTGAAGGTGAAGGCGTGCTGCATTCGTGATCAAAGGGGCTTTCTTGCGGTGATGGTGCCCTGGCACGTGAGGTGTCTCTTGCCTCTCATCACTGTGCTTTGTTTATACTAAGCCCCTCTAAAGAGCAGTTGTCAACAAGGTGGGGTGGATCCTAACTGACTAATGGTGGCAGGCGATGAGGCAGCTAGACAAGCTGGATGTCCAAGGTGCAGTACGGGACAGTCCTCCCAAAATAACACAATAATAAACGGGTATCATTAGAATTTTATAAAAAAAATTAAATCAATACTAATATCAATACTAGTACTCTTATAGATTCAACGGTTTCTGTAAAGAAATACGAAGCTAATTTTAAGCTTAGTGTGAATATAACGAGGGAGGAGCAATCGCTACAGATATATGATGTGCAGGCGCTTCTACAACCACACCCACCAGTCACTCCTCGATCATCGGAATATCAGTCTTCTCTCTATTATGACTTGCCAGGTGAGTTTACTCCGCGGCTCTGAGAGCGAGGCTTTCGAATGGCTTCATGGACAGGTTTTAGAGCGCCTCTGCATGGAAACTCTGGTCGTTTTTTGTTTTCTGTTCATGATCTTCCATCTTTCTTCCGTTATGTGCTGAATGCTTGCTGTTCTTTAAGTCAGGATGTCCCAGTGATGGCACTTTTTCAGTTTTTGTTTGCTTCCCTTTTGTTCCCCTGATCAAACATACCTCCCGCTCGTGCTCTGTCTCTCTGGGCCAGGTAGACATGCACCCGGCAACCCCCCCGCTGGAACCGTGGCCAAGTTCTTTGTTCTGCTCTTTGGCACATCCTGCAGGGACCTGGCTCTGGCACAAAGAGTCCTATGATATATAAAAGGGGAAAAGTGTTGCGCACTGACAGTTGAGCACAAAACTAGCAGATTTCTGATACAGCACAGTTAGCTATTGCCATCTTTGTGGGTTCTGTCAAGCACCGAAGATGTTCTGCATTAGTGCAATAAAAGGGAATGAAAGAAATGTGTGTGTGGGGGGGGGGTTCTGGTTCTGGAACAGGAATTCCTTAAATGATCCATTTCTCTCTCAGAGGCTTGGATGTACTTTAAAATGATTGTTGCTAAACAACTTGGGTTAGACAGAAAGGAGACAAAATTGCAACATGAATCAAATCAGCAACAGCAGTCTTATAACTTTTGAGTGATGCATATGGTAAGTTATAGATCAGCGTTTTAGGGTTGTGACCAGTTATAGGGCTCCTATCCCTTTAATTGGCTTAAGGGTTGATCCGGAGGCTACGAGTTCAAGTCCTGCAGGTACTGCCGCCATCCATGACCAGGTATCTGACCTGCTAAGTAGCATGTGTGTTTGTTTTGTAACATAACAGAATGGGCAGTTAACGTTGTCCAGTCTGTTCGAAAAGAAACAAAGTGTAACAAAGTGGCGAAGCACGTGCTACGCTCTTGCAGTGTTTGTGGTATCGTGTGTTTTTGGGAGACTAAATTGGGGAGAAAGTCTGAGAGAAGGCAAAAGGCTTCATCACCAATCCATACAATCCACAAACGCAAAATTCATTGTTCCTGTGATGTCTGAACACACACACACACACACAAACCCACCTTTTTCAAACCACAGCAGTTTAGCCTGGACTATTCATGCTGAACTTATTAGGAGTGTTCCAGCCTGGATTACTTTTGAGCGAGGCACAATACAAGGCAGTCAATCAGAACAGAGCTCATTTACATATATCGGTCCTTTAGACGCAGAAACGGCCTGTTTAATTCAGGGATAAACAGAGGTTGGATAATGGTTAGATAATTAATTAAATTAGGCTGCTTTTTGGTGCATAAAGCCAAAACCAGGCAGCACAGCTATAGTTGCTAAATGCTAGACATCATTTAGATTAGGGCTGGGCGATTTGGCCTGCAATCAAAATCTCGATTAATTGAATATTTTAACTCGATTGCGATTAATGAACGATTTTATTTTATTTTCCCCTCATAGTTCACTGACGAGTCGCTCAGTTGTCTCAGTGTTTAAGCTCTCTGTGCTCGACATGTCGGCGGAATAACGTAACATAAAGGAGCGGGGTCACGTGACTCCACACGCGGCAGTGTTTTTAAAGGGAAAGTAACCGAAATAATCGACCTGGAAAATTTGATCGATTATAGGTTCTGAATGTCGATTTCGATTAATCGCCCAGCCCTACTTTAGATCCTTTTCTGTGTTGCTAATATTGTCGTCATAACTGGCGTGGATGTCGCTCTACTAAATAAATAAATAAACAAATAAGAGGTGCTTAGGAGAGTGTGGCATGTTCTTGGTGCCATTTACTGGAGTGAACCTTTTTTTTTTTTTTTAAATTGCACAGAGCCTGAAAATCAGTAAGTAAATTCCCAACTTTTTCAGTAGAATTGTCCATTTGAGGCGTTAAAGGTAGATGTTTACTGAGGTTCCTTTTCTGTGTGTGCGCCCTCCTCCCATCTCCCTGCGAAGGTAACAGCCAATGGCCATAGGAACGCTCCATTTGCCGCTGAGATGCGTGGCTAATTAACAAAAGCTGCTCTGTTAGAACCATCCCAGCAGACTAGCACTGAATGCTGATTTTAACCCGCTGGGCCCGTTTGTGGTCAGGGCATTCAGGGCTGGACAACAAAATGGAGGTCAGCGGTGAGCAAGGAGCGTCCTGGCCTGGAAGCTTAGCGCCACGTGGTTTAGACCCAGGCCCTGAGAAGCAATAATGGATGGGCTCTCGTTTGCGCTCCCTGGATCGTCTTCCCTCTAAGGCCTTCCCGAAGGAAAGGGGAAGTTGTTTTTGCAGTGATTTTAAAGCAAATAAGAGATTATGGTTAGTGATTTTACGGTACAGCAGATGTTGCGAGATATCCATTTGTAGAGCTTGGCACAGATATTTCAGATCGCTTTTTAAAAGCCTAGATTAGGATTCTTGAATCCCTATAGGCGTGCATCTCGCTGGTGCTGTTGGGATGAAGTGTTTTTCACTTGATCCTCGACCATTCATGCTGAAGTGTTAAGGAGGGTTTGAGACCCATGTTGCCTTTGAATGAGCTGCAACCCAGGGCAGCCAATCAAAAGGGTTAAGGGTTAAAAAGGCTTAACCCTCATTTCGAAATTTTAAGTGAATTTCAGAGCCTGGAGCCTTTAAAAGCTGTTCTAGTGAAAACTTTACGTTTATGCTTTTTCCTGTCCCACCTCAGTCAGGTCCAAGCCGCTGATAAATCTCCTAAAAGCCCTTTTTTTTTTTTATTTTAAAGTCCTTTGCATTTGCAGTAGTAGCTCTAAGCCAGTGGTTCCCAACCCGGGGTCCGGGCCCCCCTTAGGGGGGCGCGAGAGATCGAAGGGGGTGCGTCACAATTTAGTCTGCACTGCAGTCACCAAAAGTATATTTGTAGACATTAAATCCATAAAATCCCAAAGTCTGAGAAACGTAAAAGAGTGTGTGAATGTGTAGAAGAACTGTTTATTTTTTGCAAATAGAAGTTTGTAATTAATCACTTCATTCTTTTTGTGTGTCTATGCGGGTTGGGGTTGTAGGCAAGGGGGGCTTCAGAGGAAAAAGTCCTGTTCAAACGCTGCTGTGAAGTTCTAACTCCACTCCAAAGTCCACTCCGGGTGTTTCGTGCTGCGTCCTGAACACCAGAAAGGTGTTTTTGGTGCTCGGCCTTCTTCCACCGAGGGAAAGAAAACAGTGTTGCCCTTTGGATGTGACTTCAACATGAAAAACGAAAGGAGAACAGTTCTTTTAAATATTGGTCATCGGCTCTGCCTCGCTAATCATATTGTTTGCTTTTTGGCGTTTCCACAGCCGAGCGCATGACGACTTTGGTTTATGAAAATATGAAAAACAGTTTGCGCCGACCTGATTAGTGCTTATCCGGAAAGCATTTGGCCGTTCTGTGTTTTGTGTAACTGTTAAACAGCAAAGAACTGTTTTGCCAAGTGTCAAGTCAATAATTCGTCACATAATTATGAAGAATGACGAAGCCGTACAACAAAGAAAAGGCACTGATGGACCCTGTTTTCATTGTTTGTTTGAGCGAAGTGTCAGCTGTATGGTTAACACTTCTGTCTTATTCCTCACATATTCCTTTTTTCTGTCTGAGGATCAGTGGTCTCAGTCCTAATGTGCCTGCCCTGTGTGTTGGTGGTGGAGAAGGATGCTCCAGTATGTCCATAGACCTCAGCCTCCTTTGACAGCCTGTCAGCTCCTGCGATGGGTAATTACTGGTTTCGGGCCGGATGAGTCATGACTTGGTGGTGTTGAGCAATTGCTTTGAAGAAAAAAAAAAACCCTTTCAGCGTGTCTTCCTCAGGTGTGACTCACCTGTCTGCCTGTCTGAGTGCTACGGGACACAGTCACTATTATTAGAGGCATAAACAACACACACTGACAGATGAGGAAGTAACGCACTGAGATGCGCCGTACAGCCTATTAGCGTCGCTGCTGATCCCTGAACAAAACTGCCTGTAAACATACCGTGAATTCCCACTTGATGTGTCTTATATTACCTGTCAAACGTCGGAGTATTGACTGTACTGGACTGTTTGTTTTCTTCTTGGCCACTGATTGTGGAAGACCATTTCATAACATTGTCTATCTAAGGATCTTTTTTTATTGTTAACCGCTGCTAGTCTTTTGCACGAATGCAGCACACAATTACATTCCAGCATTGTTGCGCTCCATCTGACTGCAACATTTACTCAATTTTCTTGAATGTTAAATAAATGACATTGTACCGAATTGCACATTTTTACTTCCAGGAGGCTCCATAAGGGGCCGTTCACATATTGCGTCTTTTGCACGCGCAAGTCCATTATTTCAAATGTAGACGCATGGCAGCCGCGCTCATAATGGAAGCGACACGGTTGCGATGCAAACATCTCAACTTTTCAGAATGCCGCAAACGCACCGCGGGTCATGTGACAACATTCAGCCAATTAACTTCCTCGCCTTTTCCGTTACACCGACACCTCAGCAGAAACACGGAGGAGCGGCTCATCACTGAGCTCCAGGGATTTCCTGAACTGCCCCCAAACTTTTCCTAAAATATAACCCAGCTGGTCCGTGTCGAGTCTGAAACAGGCTTTAAGCCTCCCGGTGTCCAGGCGGAGCTCCTGGATCAGCTGGTGAAATTCCCCGTGTTTTTTACGTTTTTGAAGAATGGGGTGAACCCAAACACTGCGGCGTTTTTTTCTTTTCTGCATAAATAAATCGTGCAGCAGAGTTACAGCGAGGGGTTTTTCGTTGGAGGAAATGGAGAGCGCGGCTGATGGTTGCTTAGCAACCACAGAAAGCGCCCGAGCGCTTTTGGAAAGAAGGAGAAAGCGACACGCCAAGCGTTTCCCACGTGTTTTAGGCGCGATATTTGAACGGCCCCTAAGAAGTGACTGCAGAGAATTCTGGAAGTATTAGATTAGATTCAAGTCTATTGTCATTACACATGTACGAGTACAAGGCAACGAAATGCAGTTCAGGTCGAACCAGAAGTGCAATAAGCAGCAATTACAGGATAAAGGTATAAGTTATAAGTGCATGTAAGGTTATATGTACAAGTAGAAACTGGATGACATTTACAGATTTACAGGTTGCTACACTAATTATAACTATGCAGTAGTTATGGACAAGATTTACAGGATGTTATCTACTATCTCAGATATTGACATATGTATAAAAATGTATAATTAGAAATTTACAGTGTGTATGTACAGTGGATGTGGGTAAATGTAATTGTCAATGCTATTTTGTTGATATGAAATGCACTGTATTACTTACTCCAATATTGTGTATGAATTGGAAAGTAATGTGAGGCTCGAGAGCTTCTTAAGTCTCTCTTGAATCTCTCCGCTCTGCTGTATGGAAGGCAGGGAGGTCACATTACTTTGCGATTTGTATATTTGACTATTTTACAAGTAAGTGGCAGTGGAGGTCCTGATAAGCCCACCATGCTCTTCCAGTCATGGTCCTTTGGCAAGACCTCTCTGGTTTCCTTTGTAACTTGATGAAAGTATACGTTATTCTAGAAACGTCTCTGGCACATGCCCTAAAATGTCCTGCACCCCGGATAACAATGGAGGAACCACAGCCATCAACAGATCTAGATGTTTGCAAGGCCGTTTCCTCTCTCGCTCTCCGTTGCTCTGTGATCTTCAGAAGTTGCACTCCTCCTCACTCACTCACTCACTCGCTCGTTGGGATTAAAAGATGACAGAACTAAGAACAGGCATCTACTTCCTGTGTAGGAAGAGGAAGCACTCTGTTAGAAGTGTGTCCTTTGTTGTGGAGATGTGGGTGGCTGGGGCTGTGATGTACAATGGCTGGCTCTTTGTGCTCCACAGCTCCGCTGCTCTAGAGCTCCTGCAGTTAAGCAGGGCGCAGGTTTAGTTACGCTGACTTTAAATCACTTAAAGGTAACTCCTCCTGCTCTTGCGTTACCTTCCACAGCTGGAGGAGCTCATCAAAGGCGTGTTAAGAAGCTGCTTGCCGTTTTTTTGACTTTGTTTTGAATCCGAGGCTTACAGTCCTCACCTGCGTGAAGCTCCGACATCCGTTTTTCCCTCAACTCACCTGGTTTCCCTTTGAAATCTCGATGCCGTCTACAACAACACAGAACAAAGCAGAGCCTTTATCTGTAGTTTGAAAACACGGGAGCATCACAGAGATGTAAACACACAACTGTCATTGGTCTGAGGCTGCCGCTCCGATCGCTGACTTTAGATAAGCGCCTTATGTTTTGCCATCAGCTCACGCTTCGTCGAGTGCCGTTTTTCACATTTCGTCTTAGAATAGCTGCTGTCACCACATAGAAATCCACAAACACACAATGTCTTGCTCGTCTGAATGATCTCATTTTTCTATACTCTATCCAGGATTGGTGCCGGGAGTTTTATGGTTTGTGTTTGTTTTAGAGGTGGGCATAGATAAAAATTTTTAATCTAGATGAATCTAACTGTAATCTTGGAATTAATCTAGATTAAAATGCCCCC
>JBBPDC010000109.1:37912167-37925194 GCA_037974485.1 Hemigrammopetersius urotaenia
TCTCTCTTTCTCTCTCTCTCTCTCTCTGTTTGTCTCCCCCCCCCTCTCTCTCTCCCTCCTTGTCTCTCTCTCTCTCTCTGTCTGTCTCACACACACACACACACACACACACACACACACAGACTCTTTCAAAACACTGACATTTCCAACACGTTTGCCATGTAGACGGAGTGGGTGCTGACATGAAGCACTTGATAAGGAAACCAGACGCGTTTGAGTAATCCGTAGGGAAGCCGTATACGCACATGTTTTAGCATCTTTGCTTTATGATTGTAACCCACTCCTATTGATGCAAAGCTGGAATGCAGCATTGCATAGATTTGCAAGCAGAACACATTCACTAAGCACGATCCTGCATTATTGATACTGGATGCAGTTATGTATTTTGTGCAAAGACTGCCGTGTGATTTTAATAGTTAATGCTGTTTTCCTCAGCTGTCTGCAGCCACCATGTGAGGGTAGAACCGATTGTATACTGTCTACTTCATAAAAAACATTAATAAATGTTGCTAAAATGAAAAAAAACCTTCGAGATTAAATGATATAATGTCTCACACTTAAAACCAGACAATCTATCCTTTACTTGAAGTAAATGCTGGCAAAACCATATATCACAACTACTGATTTTTTAATAATAATTCTTAACTGGTGCCATGTGAGCATTCAGGAACATCTTTGTGTTTCTGTTTCACTGGGGTGTAACTATAAGGTGGCTCAGAGTATAATTCAGTTTATGGCATTTATCAGACGCTTTTATCCAAAGCGACTTCCATTCCCTACCTACAGGGGGCAGTCTCTCCCTGGAGCAACTCGGGGTTAAGGGTCTTGCTCAGGGACCCAGTGGTGGTTTTTGCTGAAGGTAGGATTCGAAACCATGACCTCTTGGTCCGGAGACAAGTATCCTACCCACTGTATCCTACCCACTGAGCTACCTCCACCCCCACCCAGTTCAACATGGGGATGATTAAATGAAGCACAGATTAAGCAAAGTGTGTGTTTGACAACAGCTATATGTCTTCAAATGCCTGCATCCACTGCTATTAGTAATAGTTAGGGAGTTTAAAACTACCGGAGCTGTAGTGAACTCACTTGGAAGGGGGGCATATCTGTCCTGTTTCGGTCCTGTTTTCCCTTCAGAGACACAGGGAGTCTTATTAGAATACAGGGCATCATGAACCCCATGAAGTATTAGGAAGTTTTAAATGGAACCGTGTCTTAATTTGAGGATAGTAACCCCACACACACACCCAGATTCGTTCAGGGACCACAGAATCAGTTTTTGATTAAACCCTATTGATACCCTAATGGGGTGAGCTGAAGAGTAGAGTCCAGAAGAGACCAAAGACATAATCTGCTGAGATTGAGGGGTGTTCTCCAGTTTCATCAGGCAATAGCTGAGAATACTTCTTAGTATTATGTTGGCAAGCAAACATTTTTTCATTACATTTTCCCTAATTTTACCAGGGTGCCAGTAGTTATGGTGCTGAGTGTAACTGAAATTAGACCTGCATTCTGTTGGTAAGGCTCATCTCTAGACTACTAAACTGACTAAAGATGTACCACTTGGGCTCGTCATTTATAGTCACAGTAGGTGAAACTGCATGCAGCTAAACTGAAGCTTTTAATTCTGATGCCTTTGAAAGACCATACTCTCATGCCAGAGCCTTTTGCTGTTACACACAGCTGGAAATCCAGATATAATCTAAACTAACACTCTCACACTGGTGTGTAAACATGCATGCTTACTCATCATTTCCCCTTTTTATGCAACATGAACAAGGATGCCAAAGTGAAACGTCTCCGCCGTTTACCGAGCGAGGTTCCATTCCCACCACTTTTACAAGCAATTGAAAACCCCATGATCTCCAGACACATCCCCACTGCCTCCCCTAGGCTTGGGATGGGAAGCTGGGTTGCATGTTTAGCTTATCCACAGAAACTGCAGGCAGATTCTCGTCCAGTGTACATACCCTTAATGGTTATCTGGAACCGGTCTGGAATGTTCCCTCATTAAAAGCAAGCTCAGTTATCAGAGTTAGACACACATGGCTGGCGTTCTTCCCCAGAAAGGAACTTGTCCTATTAGCACAATGGATGTGTTTACCTCGGGAGTGAAAATAATGGTATCAACTAATCGGCGTCTGTGTTTAGTTTGCCAGAGACTTAAACCGAGCGCTGATCACTGGGGTGGTGATTAATGAGGCTCTTAGTGGAGAACTCGGGACACAGATCGACTCTTTACATAGCTGTAGCCGCAGCGGAGGCACTCTATTAAACTGCGCGAGTTGAGAGTGGACATTCTTTAAATGGTCGAATATACAGTACATGAGTATCAGTACAGATACAATGACGCAGAACTCGAGACTTTGGGCTTCAGTTTGATACTACACACGTCTGCACTTGGTGAACTCTTGTAGTTACAGTCTTTACAGTAAATGTACAGCATCAAGAATTTGAATAACAGGAAGTTCCTTCAGACCTCAAGCGGAGTGCGGATTAGAGTCCTAAGATTTATTGCTCCCTCTTGGGTCATCTTTGCATGGAGGTACAATATGCGAGTTGTTTGTATTGTAATGCAAAGTACACGACCAGTAATGAAAAAGATCGGTTTGAGATCCATTATGGCTGTCATGTGCCATTGCCACTAGACCCCGACCGTTCTGGGGTTCTTGGGGAACCTGTAACGTGAACCGTCCTCACTGTAGGAGGCGCTGTGGTGTGGCTCCAGCACGGGTGGAAAAAGCAGGTCGCTGCTACGTCTAAGCAATGGGCCGAGTGATCGGATCTGACGTCCGGGTTAGGGATGATGAACTGGCTTCCCTCTCCCACACGAGTATCCCAACCTCCTGAACCCCACGACACCGCGGCTAAGCCTCCGTCTCCAACTCCCAACCTGCACAGACTGCCATCATCCATCTTGTGTCGCCATCGCAGAATGGATTCTAATGTTGTGTTAACTGGAGCAAGTGTGGTGGAAACATCTGCAAACGTTAGAGCTGGAAGCGAACCAAGAGGCAAGACTAAGAAAATTGGGCGAGGCTGAGGAGAGGAAGTCCATATTTGGTCAACTTTTGATGGTGGCTTACAGGCATGAAGTATAAAACCAGTCGTTAACGTCGAGAATGTTTCAGATACGTGTGAGTTTAGCTAACACTGCTAACACTGGGCAGCTGGTGGTCTGGTTGCTGGGGATCTTCATCTGTGCGTTTGAATCCCAGGACTGACAATGGCACCACTGAGGTACATGTAAGCAAGGTATCCTCCCCACACACTGTTTTCAGCTGCCTTCCCCTTCCTCACTCGGGTGAATGGGTTGAATGCAGAGAACAATTTCACACTTTACGTTTTACTTTACACTGTTAAGGTGCAGGGTGTTTTCCTTCCTGCTTTCATTCTTTTATCGCGGTCCTCTTATTGAGCATGACAACGTCTCCTTTTCTCTGAAGCCAACTCGAGTCGTGTTTCTCCGACCACTACATGCATTGATTAGCAATGAATCAGTGTGTAACAGGACATCTGTAATTGGCTTATTAGCATGTTGGCTGTTTAGCCCATCACTCTAGCCATTAATCAGGCTTTTCAGCGTGCCAGCTGACCTTCTGCCAGCTTGTTTACAGCAGTGCACTCTCCCCGGCTGGAAGAAGAGCAGAGACCGCGTGATCGGAGTTCATGAAGCTGTGCTGGGAGAGTCTGTCAGGCAACCTCTGGCTCCTAGCGCGTGAAGATAGCTGAGGATAGTGATAACGTCAGTTTGTTTTCACAGTACGGAGCAGGAGGAGGGCGAGTTCATTAATGAACTGCGATTGCAGTTCAGCAGGTCCTTGTGGGATCACCGTTATTCAAGCTGTTTCATGGCTTCTGTCCAAGCTTTCAGGAGTTTGAAAAGAATAATTGACATTAAGGTATGGAAAGTAGGGATGCACCGATTGCAGATTCCGATGAACGATTTTTTCGGAAGCGTGTTCGGCCGATACCGATTTTTCCGATACCGATTTTTTGCATGTAGGACCCTATAAATGGGTTTCAACTTTTTTAATGTAACATGGGAGTTACTTTCCCTGTTTACTGGTTACTTTTATAATAGTGACATATGATAGTGGCAGCTCTACAGCAAATACAAACAAAAATCCAATTTTCTTTAATATAAAGCTTTTTCTTTACAAATGTAAATAAATAAAATGTAATACATAAACAAATAAATAATTTGAAATCGGCAATATGTGCGAGTGATCAGGCCAAAAATCGTCCGTTACCGATCACTGGCCGATCGATCGGTGCATCCCTAATGGAAAGCTAATTATTAGCTAAAGTCCCTAATCATCCTATATCGGGAATAAACTGCTTCCCTAATTAAACCGCCATACATCGTCCTTAAACAAGTTCTTCTCCTCAGATACAGCATAATGAAGGTAAACTTGGCATTTTCAACGGCAGTGTCGTGTGCAGACCACTTGGAGACCAGTCTTGAGTTTATTTATCGTGGTGTTACAGTTCTTAACTTGCTTACCCAGCATTTGGAACCGTCATGTTGTGTATTTCACACATCCTTAACATGGTAACAGCATTTAGGATTTTAGTGTTAGTGTGTGTTTCTTTCTTTATTGTACCTGTTTGAGAACCACATGCATCATCCACCTCTGATCAACTCTCCCTGGATGCCATATAGATATAAAGATTCATGTTTCTTTATTTAAAGTCAAGTTTTTATTAGAAAACTGAGTTTAACCCGACCCGGAACGGATGATGTACATCAAATATTAGCCTGAGCTCAGCCTGAACCCTTCTTGAAAGCCCTGTTGGACTCAGGTCAAGTAGCAGATCTCGGTCCTACACTTGCGATCTTCAGAGTCTAGATAGATTTCCCTTATTCCATCTCTGCGTAGAGCTGTGAGACTCTTTCAGAAGTATAAGATAAAGCTATAATGTGCCATTTCCTCATTCTGCAAAAGACTGTAAGGACACGTACTAACTACATTTGCTTCTTGTTCCAAGTACTAAAGACTAAACCAGTTTTATCAGAATGACTAATTCGGCTACAGCCCTGTAAAGGCTTACACAGAACCAGGGCTGTATAGTTTTTGCTTACTCAGGATGTTAATTTGTCATTATTCCTCACTGATGGTTGACTTGTAAAAGTGAAAAGGAGTTTATCTGCGTCTCAGGTCTTTGTCAGCGGATGCTGTGGCCACACCAGGGGAAAAAACGACCACCACTGAAGACTCTTGGTCTGTAATGACCCTACACTCAGGCGCTCCTCTTTCCCACTAAGCTGCTTTTTCAGTGTGTGGAGTGCTGTAGTCTGGTAACCTGCAGAGAGAAACCACAGCATTGGGCACACGTGTGGTGCTGTGAATATATCTTTGCACCCCAAGTGCTCTCAGATTACCAGCTCTGTCTTTATTCTGTCTCGTATTCATTTCCAGCTGAGTATGATCTCGCAAGGCTGCCATTTACGAAGCTTGGAATTGCGTCAGGAAAGTGTCCCGGATGGGAATTGATTAGATGTTACCTCCAGAAACCACTCCTCGCACCTGGATTGTGACGGGACACAGCTCTGCTTTGTTGATTCTTATTTTTGTTGATTAGAAACTTGAATGTCTTGACGCTGGTTTGGTTTGGAAAGGTGTCTCCACAGATGGTGTTTAGATCTCCCTCTTGACATCTCCCTCATACGTACAGGTGCTCTTATGTACACAGTTATTATTGAGCTTAGATACGTTGCCCTACACACACATTTCTTAATGGTGAAGACCGTGTTACCAAATGTGCAGAAAAGGCTCCCACAGCCTACATCCTTCCTGTTCCGGTCCGTTTTGATGTGTTTTTTTGTGACCCTATTATGACTTTCCCCCCGGAAACATCACAGAGCGATTCTGGCTACAGCTTTTTTGATCTTTAAGGTGCAGATTTTTTTTATTTAATTATTGCTTTTGAGTTACACAAAGTAACCAAAAACATGTGTGCGTGTAAGAAAAACGATGGTTAATTATCATTGTGTGTGAGATTAGTCTATATTCTGCTTTTGGTAATCGTTAAACCATAGTAGCCCGATAATATGACTGAATATGCCTTAAAATGTTACTGTGACATTGATGTTGGTCCTGGGCCTACTTTCCAGACACATAGCGGTTACAGTGTGGTGTTGTGTGACAAGTCTTATTGTTGTTACTGGTTTAGTGGCTTGGAATTAGTGTTCTACAGTAAAGCGTATGTATGTTTTTCTGTTTTGCCACAGTACCCGTGTGTTCGTTTGCAAATAGAATGAGATTCTTACATTTCTACTTCGCTTTATCGGTCAGCTATCCAGTTAACAGACGAGCAGTCAGTGTAGCTCTCAGGAAACTCACGTGAGAAGAGATCTAAACTTCAACATCTCAATTTCCCCTGCTTTTTTATTTCTGAACGCTAATCCCAGGCAGTGTGAAGAGCATCGTTACACGCCTCTTACCCCGCATTGGTTGAGAAATGACTGATCTCCAGACCACTTAGCCAAAGGCCTTCAGAATATAAAAGTATGACTAGATGGAGGAGACTGAGCAAGAATGACAGGGAGGCTGGAAAAGCTGGTGATCGGAACCAGATGATTCGAACTTTAAAGACTTGAGCGAAGGGAGAGGAGAATAGAAACGGACACGCCAGCAGCGCTCAAAGGTTCTGAAGCAGCAGAACCCAGAAAACAGCGGAACATAGTGCAGGTGTCTTCTCTACCTTCACCAGCCGTTTTCCTTTGAGCGATGGCCTTCATAATTGTTCAGTTCTCTGAATTGTAACGCTGCCGTTGGCTTGGTTTTCGTTTTTTTTTTCTTTCCTTTGCGTCCTGTTCTCTGGCCTGCTGACCACGGCAACCGTCGCTCAGATATGCAAATTAGAGTGTGGGTTTCTCTTCGAATGCCTTCTAGCAGTTAAGAAAAGATTATCTCAACACTGATGCTTCTGAGAAACTGGTCGTTCTGGTTTGGTGAACCACTCCGTGTAGATTTATTGCTTTTCTCAAGGCTTTCACAGGCTGATCGTACACATGCTTACATGCCACTGCAGCCAAGTCCTCCTTCCAAAACCGCCATGGTCACATCTGTATTCAAGCCTGGAGCTGTTCTCTCAGAGCAGAGGCATTGTTAGTGTTTGGCTTACGCTCTCGAGGACCAGCCCAGAGCCAGAACCCATGCGCCTCTTCTATCGTCGACCTTCTGACGCGCTTCCTGACCCAGGAAATAGAATTAACACCTCGGCCTTCGAGCTCTGGTCCCTCAGCGCAGGCCGCAGCTGCACCCGACCCGGGCCCAGGCCCCACAAGTGCTCTAACGCTGACGGAAAAGAGAATAAAACTGAGAGTTCGCAGAGCCTCCGCTAAAGTTTTACACAGCACATGTTGGAGGCTTAGCCTCTCCCTTCCCCGCCATCATGCTGCCCCAGTCATCTCGGATGTCATCGGCCTCCGCAGGACAGCCTCGCCAAAAACCGCCGAGAGAAAATGAAAAACCATCAATCTCCAGTAACACCCCTCGGACGCGTCCGTCGCAGATCATTTTTATTCCTTCAAGAAGTTTTGTTGACTTGTTGATGCTTTAGGTCTGGACGGCTTTTCGTGAAGCCGAGCTGTTTGATCCAAGGAGTTTTTGCGAAAAAATATTTAGCGCTTCAATTTTTTTTACCGATATAGCTGATGGAAACGCTAATTATCGATAAAATGTAGTAAATGTTGACATATTTTTCCGTTCATAAAATATTTCAGCGCATAAATTCTATATCGATACTTCAGATACTTATATCGATATGTCACTGTTATGAACACTTTAATATGTATATTGTGTCCCTGCTATTTTGCACACTATTTTGCACACTATTTTGCACACTATTCCGCACACTTTTTACTATATTTGCACGCTATTTTGTATTTTTCTATCTCTCTGTATATAATTCTGTTTATTACCTGTGTCTTGTCTTGTCATTGTCACCTTGTTGCACTGTAGAGTTCTGTCACTAAAACAAATTCCTCGTATGTGTGAACATACCTGGCAATAAAAGCTGATTCTGATTCTGATTCTGGGATGTCGCAACACTTTTTGTCGGAAAAAAGGGCTTTAACGCAAATAAATGTGTCACATGATACACTCCGCTTTTGGGTTGGTCATCACGCACCATTTTATCGATGAAAAGCCAGTTGGATGGAAACAGGCTGGAGACGGCAAATTTCGCACATTTTTTTTTACGGATATTCCGTTTGTCGATAGCAAAACGTCGCAAAACACTGGATGGAAACTTGGCTGCTGTTGAAACGCCTGCGAAGCAGCACCAAGCCCTATGCGACACATACATGGGAGCCATTTTTAGAAAGGATTCACTTAATCCCAGAAGAGTTCGTAGACGGCCGAGCAGACACTCGTCATAGATGATATGTAGCCTCTCCTTTGGTGTGGCATAGAGGTATTCTCCAAGAGCTGTAACAGAACACACATGTACTGACCGTGGGTGCTTTCAAGTGTGGATCCTTTTCCAGCGTGGAGCAGACAGTAAATTAAGGAGGTGGAAGAAAAGCGGATTATCTGTTTATTAGTTATTTTATGTGGGCTATATTTCAGGAGTAACGGTTCCTGGGATTCACTGGTAGGAAAGCGAGATATCTGTTTTCTTCATTAGGTGCAGAGTTGCGCTCGCACACACACACACACACACACACACAGAGATTAACCGGTTCCTGGCTTTAAGCACCCCATGTGTTTGCGTTTTATCCACACATTGTGGATTCCCGGGGGTAGCCTTTAAACAGACTCCCCAAGAGAGGACCATAAAAAAGTAGTTTTCTCATAATCATGCCCTGCTGCACCACAGAGAACCCCCTTCTGTCCCCCAACACACCCACACACACCCACAGAGCTACAGAAAATAATAAGAGACCACTGCAATTTATTTTTAAAGCAGATTCTCTCTGAGTGTGAACCCGTTCCAGTCCAGTCTGTTAAACTCCTCCACAAACACCTCCTTCTGCTTTATGAGGGACTGATCAGTGATCAGCTGAATCCCATCTTATTTAATGAGGAAAAGTATAAAACACTGCTGTAATCGACTCTCTCCTCTCACACTGAGACCAGTTGAGTTTATCAAAGTCCATCAAAGGTCATTTTTTTCATTTCCTGTAATATTATGCTTTAAAGCACAATAGTATTATTTGGAAATGAGGAGAATATTGTCAGCAGTTCTTTAAAACTAAAGCAAAGATGTTCAGTTCAATACTTGCACCTATAAAAGATACAACCTGAGAAACGGCGGTCTCTTATTTTCCCGACAGATATATATGTCTATATGAAAGCTACTGTGTTGTTTGTGCGTGTGTTTTTCGTATGTGTGCACATTTGAGATCTACAAATCTACACTCATTGTCCATTTTACCAGCTCTACTTACCCTTACCCTAATATACCCCATTCATCAGTGCTCAGAACCTCCACAGGTCCTCGTGAGTCAGGACTGGTGAGAGTCGCATGCATGCATGTCCATTTCATTAGTTACACTTACTGGTGGTCCTGTGGGGTCACGTTCAAGGTGACTTCGCTATCATCAGCAGTTATGTACAGTTGTGTATGTGAGTGGAGTGGAGCTCCGCGCTCAGAGCATTTCACGATCACTCTGCTCCAGCTCCGTTCCGGGTTTACCATTTACCGCTCCCCGCTCCCTCCTCACCCGATCCTCGCTCCGTCCTCGTTCCATGAATCTCTAATAAAGCTCCGCTGTAATTTTTCATTATTTATTTATTTTTATATCGAACCTCTGTGCGTTCAGTGAGAAACAAATACACAATACTCGGAGAAAAATATCAGCGTGCTTTAGTAGGACAGTAGCGTGAATTTGTTCATGCTATAGCTAATGCAGTTGCATTATGGGCCGGTGGTGGAGCGCTCTCGGAGCGAGAGAAAATCGCGACGCTCTGACTTTCAAAAAATCCGCTCCAAGCTCCAGGCAAAATCATGCCGCTCCACGCCTCGCTCCGCTCCCACTCCGCTCCGCTCACGTACTCTGGTGTACACATGGTGCGATGAGGCGTTTCTCCATGGGCCACGGGGCAACATTCAACAAAGTCCAAGTTACGACAGTTTATACAGCAATGTATAGCAATATGTCGATGTAGTGTGAACGGGATGTTAACCTTTTTACTGATATTATGCGAGAGGAAAAGTGCACAGGATCGTAGAAAAGCATTCTGGACTTGCCGTGTAAATGTATATAATCTGACAGTATACGCCACTATTTCCTGCTTCTGGCACAGTGTTTCTCAGATTCCTCCTCTTCTGGCAGCAGTGGTTCACATTCTTTGATCCACCCTTAGACCATGGACCAAGCCTTCCAGCAGAATCGGAGCCAGCTCAATAACCTTCTCATATATTGATTGATGGGCGAAAGCAGATGTTGTGTTTGATGAAGCATAGGAAGCTTGCCTCCGAAGGGTCTGTTTGGGGGATGTAAAATTGACTTTTTGTTTAAGAACTAACAATGTTTTTCCTGGCGACCGGCTCCCACCCGGCTTTTACCTGAGTTAAACAAAGTGTGAGCTGGTCTGCATTGAGACAATTCAAGGCTAGAGAGAGGAATGCTTGCCAGAGGCCTATTCACACAAAGTATAATGGAAAAAACAAACATCGAGTTCTCTCTGCACAAGTGAGAGCATTTCATTAACCAAAGTCTGCTCTTCTTCCTGGCTGTGGATGCTCTGGATAAACAAATCAACAAAAAATGGGGCATTTATACAGTTCCTGTGTTGTACTAAGACACTCAGTGTTGTTTCTTATCCATTTTCTTTAACTTTTGCATGTTATAGTCATCTTGTGTGTTGCATTTACATTCATACTCAGCCACTAAGAGCAGTTCCACCACCACCATGAAGCTCGCACTGCGACCACGACAAAGGACCTCTAATTGGTCGGCCTGGAATCCGGCGCGTGCTACAACCCAGTAAATCAAGCTGGCTCTGATTTAGACATTTCACGCAGCGTCAAAGTCCATCAGTTTGTGAAACATGATATTAATATACGCATTTGTTTTCCAAATTTGCCATGCTTTTGCTTTTTTAATCTCTCTGTAAAAGTCTGACTCATCCAGATGGTGCTCTTTGTGTGAAACGAGGACATCTCTGGATGGAGCGTGAGGGGATTTGCGTCACTGAGAGTCTAAATACTGGTTTACTGGAGATCTTGGAATGATTAGTGTCACTTTAGAGCAGAAAAGTCACATTCATTCTGAAATGTGCAGTATGATACGTGCCGTGTTGTCATGCACCAGCTGAGTGTCCCTCTCTGTTTTCCACAGTACTTTGAAGTGCCCTTCGACTCCAATATGAACCGGACGAAAAACAGGCCACTTGTCCGAGGACAAATAAGGTAAGTTTCACTAAAGCTATGACACCCAAGTAAGTGTGTGTGTGTGTGTGTGTGCACCTGCTTGAAAAGGGGGGGGTTTGTGTCTTAATACTCCAGCACAAGTAGATCACCAGACACACAAGCTTATAGAAAGAGCCTAATAATGACAGCAATGGGTTTAATACAGCCAGAATTAAGGCTGAGCGATTAATCGAAAAGTAATCGAAATCGACATTCAGAACCTATAATCGATCAAATTTTTCCAGGTCGATTATTTCGATTACTGTCCCTTTAAAAACACTACCGCGTGTGGAGTCACGTGACCCCGCCCCGTTATGTTACGTTATTCCGCCGGCATGTCGAGCACGGAGAGCTTAAACACTGAGACAACTGAGCGACTTGTCAGTGAACTATGAGATTAAATAAATAAAAAAATTAATAAAATAATTTCATTAATCGTAATCGAATTAAAATGTTCAATTAATCGAGATTTTGATTTTAGGCCAAATCGACCAGCACTAGCCTGGATATTAAAGGGCACCTTTCATAAATGTTGAAGCCCTTTCTTTCTTTTCCTTGTCGTCAACTTAAGCATTTGTGGTTTTATATAACAGAAACAATCATCTTCCAGTTTCTCCTGATCCCTGGATTTAGCAGGCTGTTCGTCACTGTGCTTTAGGACTGATGTTATAATGTATGAATGTAAACAGAGTTGTATGTAAACGGTCACTCCTCTGATTGGCCTGCATCATTCACTAGTCACAGATACGTGTGTGTGTGTGTATGTATATGTGTAGGTATGCTTTTTAAATGAAGAACCGGCTGTGTTAATATATTACAGTAGTTACAGAAATGTAACAAATGTAACATTGTGTACAATGTAACAGACAGACAGAAAACCATCAGAAAGTAACTTTCACTTCGTATCTTTCATGTTTTATGTCTCATTCTTTGTCTCATCCCTCCATTTTTCAGTCTATCTGAACCTCCCTTTAACCTTCATATGGTAACAGTGTATCAGGGGTCTCATTGTAATAAGTCAGTGCTGAATAAAACACGAGCTAAGCTCCATTTGCCTCCGTATAGCTTCTCTTTTTACACTAAAGACGTCAGGCAGTGTAATGTCTGCAGAGGGGTTTGGCTGCCAGTACCAGCGACATCGTGCCCAGAGTTTCTTATAGGCCCCGTGCAGGTCGCCGCTCATGCACCTGTCGTGTGGAACCTGATACAGGCGAACCTGTCGGAGGTGACGGAGACCTACACCTACTGACCTCCTGCTAGAATTCTTCTCTTCATGTGCGGTCACACATGAATTATGTGTGTGCTCTGGCTAATCAGCTCCTGGCGTTATCGCCACTTTCGTAAAAGCCAGGGTGCAACGGCATAAACACACACACACACACACTTGTGATGGACGGCTTGTCCTTGTAATCTCGTTTGTTAGTGAATTCTGATAGTGAAAGCCCCCCCCGACCCCTCACTCAAATTCCAACAACAAAGAGCAGATCAGTCAACAGAGGAAGGTAAAGTCTGACTTTAAAAGTCAAAATGAATCCAGTCCAAATCAAAGTGTGTGTGTGTGTGTGTGTGTGTGTGTGTGTGTGTGTGTCTGTGTATGTGTATGTGTCTGTGTATGTGTCTGTGTCTGTATCTGTGTATGTGTGTGTGTGTGTGTGTGTGT
>JBBPDC010000109.1:38067532-38077661 GCA_037974485.1 Hemigrammopetersius urotaenia
TTCTGTAAACGCTGCAGCATTTCTCTGATTCTGATGTTTCTGTCGTTTCCTTTAAAATGAGGCTTTAAAGAACAATAGAAAATTAAGAGAAATGTTGTCAGCAGTTTGTAAAAACTACATGTGTGTGTGTGTGTATATATATATATATATGTATATTTATAAGAAACAGTATATGAATATATAAGCAGTATGTAAGAAATATAAACTTCACCACTTCATTGTGTAACTTATGACACGTTGCGTTTGTGCGCGAACGACATCTGATTCTTGTAAACTCTAAGCGCCGTTTTCTTCAGTGTGCCTGAAAATAGAGTTCGCTTTGAGGTGCCAAACATTACGAGCCTGAAAAAGCAGGAGCTGATGTGAACACACCTTTGCTGCAGGTCTGTGAAACTGCAGCAGCCTCGAACGGCTGAAGCCTGTTCGGGGGGAGAAAAGATGGAAAAGATGCAAGAATAGAGGCTTTGTTCTTGCACATGCTCTTCCAATCAACTACCTCTCCGTAACTATGCATAAATCTGCTGGTATAACTGTGTGTGTGTGTGTGTGTGTGAGAGTGAGAGAGTGAGAGTTAAGGGGGTGTAGGGGTTCCAAACTTGCAGGAATGTCTCAGGACGCCCCCCTTTCTCCAAGGAATGAGATGGGCAAACATGAAATCAAAGTGGAAAAGCTGCACAAAGGGGTGGCAGCAGGATGATTAGAGGTTTTCGGGGGGTGTCGCAGTGGCTCGTTCCCAGAGCTCCGCAGGGACCATGAAAAGAGCCCTTATGAAGAGCTGGCTGCTCCGCCTGCCTCGGATTAAAAAGACCCATGCACTCCCTCTGCCAGCTCTGTGTGTGTATGTAATATGTATTAGAATTATCTCTCTTTCTCTCTTTCTCTCACATACATACAGGCATATGGAGAATAACCATATATATATGGATATAAATGTATATGTGTATGTATTTGTTAAATATAGACTCTATCTTATATGCAGATATACAGTTTCACATGTAAACATATACCATCATGTTTAAAAAGCTGCTGGCTATGATTGAAAGGTGGTAGGGGCTCAGGGCAGTCACATGTTTGGTGCAGTGTAGCTAAGGACCGGTCAGAGTGCCCATGTTTGCTCTACTCCCAAAAGCAAATAAAACGTGTCGGAACTGTCGCACTGGTCCCATTTTGTTTACAGCAATTGTTCATTAAAAATATACCTTTGAATGGGTCTGATTGCTCACAAATTTCAAATGTTACAAAGCATGTTATACTGTATAGCCTCTGATTGATGTCTTGTAGCATGCCTTTTGAAGCTGTAGGCCTCCTAATCTATATAACATACAGAAATAAAGCTTCTGGTTTAGTTCAGCTCTTGACACAGAGGCAGTAGTTTACAGTATGAAACGCAGAAGGCCTGGAGCATTACTCACTGTGAGGCTAATGCTGTATTTAATGTGACTGTTATGAGGAGAGAGGACGGGCCGTGATGTGTGCTGCTGAAAACACCTGGGCTCGTTTCCATGCCGTTTCGGGGAGGTTGGAAAGCAGACCTGTTTCAGGTTCCTTGTTGGGAGTTTAGGTTGAAAAGGTCTGTGGAGGTGCTGTCTGCTCCCTAAATCTTCCGTCCCATAACCGGTATGAAATAATCCCCTGACGGCTTGCCAAGCTGGGACAGGCGGGGCGGGGAGGGGAGGGGGTGGGGGGGGGGGGTAAAAGAAACCAAAGCAGCCTTTGTTCAGCACAGCCTTTCCCCTGTCAGCCTATTGACATCCACTCTGTTAAGCAAGTGTATGTATGTTGTGTGTGTGTGTGTGTGTGTGTGTGTGTGTGTGTGTGTTTATTTCTTTCACCAAAAGCAGTAAAAAAAAATGGAAATATCGCTCTTGCGCCACTTCCATGCCAGCTGGCAGGCCATACGTGTTTTTCATTAATGAGTGCTATTTGTGAATGTGTAGTGCATCAATCACTTTACTGTATGTCTGAAAGCTTAGGTAAGTTTAAGTCTATATGGAAGTTAATTTATTAGCATACACACACATAAACACACACACACACACACACACACACTCTGTAGCGCACATGCAGGCTCTTTTTCTCCTGGTACAGCTGCACCTTGAGGCTGGGACTGGGCTTTTTCTAACGAAGTCTATGACGTCAGGCATTAGATCACTAAACGGCGCCCGTCCCTTCCGACTGTACTGCTCAGAGTGCCAATTAGCGTGGCATGTTCGGGGCCTGATTACCTGTTTATCCTGCAGCGGAAACGGCCCAGGCAGGAAATACGCTTCTGGAAGGAGGCTGTGTGTTTGTCCAAGCAGCTCTGAGGTCATCGTCTATGTGGGGAGTGATTAACTCCTGAACGGTGTCCAGATTTTCTTATTTACGTCTCGGAACTCGGACCGGCTCGGACATGGCTTCGCCACTGGAGAGAGGGAGACTAGAAGACATTTCAGGACATCGTGCTCAACCAAACTACTACACACAATATCTACCTGAACATATAGACGATGTAAACATCATCTTTTACTCAGCAAAGACGCAGGTGGCAATGCTAGCACTGACAGTCCTGAAGAATAAAAACTGCTCTCTGAAAAATAAATTGTTCTTGGTCTTGGTGAAACTTGTCCAGTGTTTCCCCCATCATTAAATAGATCAGCCCAATGCGGACACCAAACCTGGATCTGATCATTGACATAGCAATGTGATATAGTAAGGTATATTAGAGAAACGATTTTTATACAAACTGTTAGTTTGAGCTGGATGTGAAGCTGCTCACAACTGCACTGAATGCATGTACAGTATCCACTGTATTATCACAAATAATCTTGTGTAATGGTACTGTTCTGGCTCCACGTGTGTGTTTGTCGACACCATCGGTAGCCAAGTCTATGGCCTGGCTAGGGGGAGCACTGCTAACTCTCATAGAACCATTACATCATGTGGTTCGGCGCACATTAAAGGTTCTTCGCACACTCGCCTCTCATTTACAACAGTGTTTCTTTTCTGGTGTCGCTCCAAAGAACCTTTTGCGTGGAGTAAAGCCTGTTCACGCCCCCTGTTGTGTGGAGAAAGGAATGAAATGCACAGATTGAGAAATATTAACAGCAAAAATGGCAAATAATTTTAACTTGTGTTGTTCATAACTTCCACCCCCTGCTAAGTGACCTTAAAGTCCATTCATCGCCACGCAGGAGGTTTTCACTCTGGAGCATTAGTCTGGAGTTTTCAGTGTTCTTTTCCCCCCTTAATGTGAAGGATGGAGTGAGAGCTGGCCTGTTGATGGAGCAGCCAGTGTTATTTGAGGGGCCATTGGACATGATACATTATACAGATCCTGACAACACCCCCCCCCCCTCTTCTCCTCATCCAGTCAGCCCTATTTCTCCTCCCTCTCTCTGCACAGAAGGAGGAGGGGAGAATCTGGTCATGGGACAAAGCGGCGCTCGTTTGGAGCCGCGCTGAATGATTCTGAGGGATCTTGACAGATAAGAGAGGGAGATAAGTGTGCTTGAGGCTGTTGAAGGCAGTTTGGGAGCACGACGAAAAATGAAGCCTTTTCTCCACTCAAACAAAACGCCCCGACTGGACACGCTGTCAAGTGTCATATTTGTTCAGCAATTAACACAAGCCCTTTCTTCAGCTCCAGCACTGCTGTGACTAAATAAAAAAGTCCATGTTTTATGGGACCGGCTTGTGAATGGAATCACCCACTATGAGCTCAAACGTCTCTCGCAGCTGTTGTAATTCCAGCACTGAGCCTCAGCAAAATACTAATACATGAGAGGCCATACCACCTTAAAAATAACTAACACAAGGCAAGAGGGAACCTCCTATCTTGGTGTAATTGCATTTTTATTCCTGTATTTCTGTGAATTTCTTCCTGCTAATACTAATAAGCACGTTTTCACTGCGGGTTTGTGGTTAGATTCTTTAGATCTTGCCATGTTTCTTTGCACAAAAAAAAACTAAATGCAGTATATAAGTGACTCATACACACCTCAGGAACAACACCAGCACATTCTACAGATTCTATCATCAGCATCCAAATCTTTCAGGTGTTTAAGCCACACTGGGCCAAAAGAGTGTCAGGATGAGCTTGTAACAGTAGCTTGATAAAGAAATGTGGTTCATATTTATTTAGGCACACACTGCTCTTCATTCTGATACTTTGATAAACATGAAGCGCATAAACATGTACATTTTCACACTTTTCTCAGTTTTAATGATTCAAACAATGACTAAAACAAAACAATGTAAACAACAAGATAAAACTAAATTAGAGAGAGAGACAGAGAGAGATACAGACAGAACAGAGAGACAGAGACAGAGAGAGATACAGACAGAACAGAGAGAGAGAGAGACAGACAGAACACAGAGAGAGAAAGAGAGGGATACAGACAACAGAGAGAGGGAGAGAGAGAGCGAGTAACAGAGAGGAGAGAGAGAGAGAGAGAGAGACAGACCAAGACAGTGTGAGAGAGAGACACCGAGACAGTAAGAGAGATAGAGAGAGAAAGATACAGACAGAATAGAGAGAGAGAGACCGAGACAGTGAGGGAGAGAGACAGAGAGATAGAAAGAGAGAGAGAGATACAGACAGAATAGAGAGAGAGAGAGACCGAGACAGTGAGGGAGAGAGAGAGAGACCAAGACAGTGAGGGAGAGAGAGAGAGAGACACCGAGACAGTGAGAGAGAGACAGTGAGAGAGATGGAAAGAGAGAGAGATACAGACAGAATAGAGAGAGATAGAGAGAGAGAGATGCACACAAAATAGAGAGAGAGAGAGAGATAGAAAGCGAGAGAGAGATACAGACAGGATAGAGAGACAGTTAGAGAGAGAGAGATACAGACAGAATAGAGAGATAGAGAGACTGAGACAGTGAGAGAGAGAGAGAGATACAGACAGAATAGAGAGACTGAGACAGTGAGAGAGAGAGAGAGATACAGACAGAATAGAGAGATAGAGAGACTGAGACAGTGAGAGAGAGAGACTGAGACAGTGAGAGAGAGAGAAAGTAAGGAAACCTCTCCTAGAAAAACACAAAAAAATCCAAACAAAGGCTGAAGTGTCACAATTGCTTCCCCTCACACGTCAGTTTCACCTGTTTATTCATCCACCTGACTTACAGCAAAGCTCTCTGGGGCAGCCACGAGGTGGAGATCCGGATAAAGCTGAGCCCGGCTCGGACAGCAGAGCCTCCGCAGCTCCTTTCAGCTTCTTCATTCTCTGGCCAGCCGTGACGGATTCACTGTAATCTATCAGATGAAAGCAGAGGAGCCCAATCCTGTTCCCGTAATCCAGTCTGATGAGGATTCTTATGCATTTCATACTGCTTTAAAAGATAAAGCACTTCGAGCTCGACTGAACTTTGCTTTCGTTCTCTCTTGCTCCATCCGATCATCTGATCACCCTGTTTTGAGAAAAGAGGGCGGTATGAAGGGCTCAGACTTTTGGGCCCCGGCGATGCGATTAACTTCCAGATATTTCAGCTCTAAGAAATTTGAAAAAGTTTGTAATACACTCAACATAACAAAAGCTTGCTGGTAAGAACTGCGTAAAATATTTCAGAATTTTTATTCTACGGGTTACAAAGACGTCTGTGTATTGGAAGAGAGCAGGCAGGGGCATTCCACTAAATGGATTACTGGCTCTCAGAAGCGACTCAGAAATGGGCCAACAATGAGGAAATGTATATTTAACAGCACCACAGCCACTGGAATGAAGCCATCGGTGCAGCATCTGTGGAATTAGGATTAGCATATTGTGACTGACGGCTCAATAATATTTTGCGGCTCATGCATAGGCCAGCGCTTTGATTCACTTAAGTGGGGAACAATTCGAGACTGTGTCCCTGCAAGGCATTTAGAAGCTCCAACTTGAGATACTGTACAAGACCCCCCACTCCCACAACCCCCCCTTAAAGAGCTTAACCAGTGGACAGATGGCGTTTCATGCCATCACAGTCTGATGTCCACTTTGAGTAAAACAAGTTTTGCTAAGTGTATAATGAAATTGTCATTGTTTTGTTTGCAGTTTGCATTACGAACAACAAAGCAGGAAACAAGTTCATTGTTGTTGTGATTAAAACAAATTCAGTAACCCCTCAGTTTTACGCAGATTTTTTTTCCCTGTGAACCGACCTGTAGTACCGCCTCCGGTCCAGCGGTGGCGGTAATACACTGAAAAGTTGCCCACCGCCATAAAAAGAAGAAGAAGCTGCTGCAGCATGTAGCATGACTGCTCCGTGTCTTACAGTTATCTCAGTTTATTTAGGATTAGTAAGCTGTGCTCTGTCTAAACATGCACAGAGTTAATGCTAACTGTTAATGCTAATGTTTGGATGCCAGTGGGGGACTGGGAGGCAGTTTTGGAGTTGACAGGGGGAACAGAATGACATGTTGCCACTTCTACACATTTTTATTATTTTTGCGGTCTGGACCTCACACATTTTCAAGGTTGTAGCGCTGGATGCCCTGAGCCTACAACCTTGTTTCATTCCAGGGGACAAAAAGAAGCTAAAAAAATTGGAAAATAGGAACATTTTTGATACACAAATGTATGTATCTTGGTTTAAAACGTAATTTTTTATTATACTGAATATCTTTGTACCATTTTTCAGATATGAGGGTTTTTGTACCAACACCGATGAGATGAGAGTTAGCAAGATACGGCCAGAGACCACTTTAGAATAGAGGCAGAAACACACAAAGCCATGGCAGAGATGTCACGGTAGTCTAACAGAGAACTGCAAATTTATAGACGGATAAAAAGAGTTACAGCCTTCTTGCACTTTCCAGCTCAGTCCTGTGTTTAAGGAATTTAGCCACAGCGCCCCGAGGGCCAGGGCACAGTTCACTCTGTACTGGCACTGTCCGGCCTTCGTTAGGAGAGGGGAAGCCTGCAGCACTTTGGTGGTTCATACCTCTCGTGCCATCACTCCTCTTTCCAGTCTTCTCCAGCCTCCCTCTTCCAGCAGCTCCCTTCTTCCTGTCTGTAGTGCTGCTATGCAAATGCAAATTTCACCAGACTGATCTCAGAACAATAGTCATGCCTATACAGTACATACATAATTAATGGCTGTTCTCTAGCAGTTGCTTTAAAACCCACAAGCCGCCTCCCAACCCGCCTCTGTTTTTGTGCTCTGACTTGTGTTCTGTGCAGCCAGTGGGATGCTGCAGCAATAACAGAATCTCTGAAGGTTTGATTTTTATCTGGAAGAGATGCAGCAGGGTGCAGCGTGTTTGATGCTAACTTTTGATCATTTGAAAGAAACCCAGATAAAAGATTAGTCGGAATATGGTGGTAGACTGTGTGCTCACTGTGTGCTTTTCGAATGCCTGTCGTGTAAATCTCTCGGCTGCAGCTGAAAAGGGGGGGGTTCCAAACACGTGAGACTATAAATCACACAGCGCCCCATCGATCGGTTAATAATGTCAGATTTCCGCGTGTAATTCTGTATTTAAAAAATGCTTCAGCACTTGAACTGAAGCCCCTTTGTGTCCTGAGGTAAAAAAAAAAAACTGAGCAAAACCTGCAAATCATCTTTGTCAGAACAAACCCTGCTCCCAGCGCATCGACTGAAAACGATGGCCTAATGGAATCTCAGAGTATTGTGGTTGTGCTACCATGATTACAAGATGGGACCTTTAATCTATCTGGGTTTTTGCTCTGCTGGGAAAATGAGAGTGAGAGAGAGAGTGAGAGAGAGAGACTGAGAGGCACAGAGAGAGAGGGTGAGGGAAAGAGTGAGAGAGAGAGAGACGGGGGAGTGAGAGAGAGAGAGAGAGAGAGAGAGAGAGAGAGAGAGAGAGAGACTGAGAGGCACAGAGAGAGAGGGTGAGGGAACGAGTGAGAGAGAGAGAGAGACGAAGAGACTGAGGGAGAGAGAGAGAGAGAGAAAGAGAGACTGGGGGAGAAAGAGAGAGAGAGAGAGAGACAGAGAGAGATACTCCATTCAGTAGACCTCAGCAGGAGACAGAACATGTGGTGTATACTCCCCCTAGTGGTTCCTCGAGTTATAACAAGCTAACACTACATTTCTGATTTCTTTGTTCAGTCACTGAAATGGCAACACACTGATGAACTGAAGATTTAATTAAGAAAGATGCAGGGAACAGTTCAGCAAAAACATTTGGCTGCTTTACTTTAGGACTGATGCCATAAAGCTGTTGTAGCTAACAGGTGATTACGGCTTAAATGTCCTCTAGCAGTCTCTATAGTCTTTCTCTCAACTCGCAAACAAGATACTAAACTGCCATTGGGGTGGTACCCATCGCATCACTGGGGTGGGACCCTCAAGGACACATCTTCAGTCCAGTTAAGATTGCACTGACGCTTTATTTTCTTAAGTTGCACTAACTCCATACACCTTGTCTCGGTTCAATCCTATTAATTGTGTTATGCATAAACACATTTAATGCACGTAATTGGACCTTAAGGGCCATGTTCTACCTTTGAGAGCGCATTTGCATTATTTGTACCTTGATTAACAGGAACGTACTTCTACAGTACCCACCACCGCTCTCCCACCCCCACAACAGACTTGCTCATGTGGTTTCTGACATTGTATTATATAACCTGGATGAGGACAAAAGCACAGACGAAACACAAACTTCTAAATAGACAGAATGTCATACAGTGTTACATGCAATGTAACACAAAGTCAGACAATCAAACACTCCGTTCGATATTATACAGTAGAATAGTATAGATAATAAAGTCAAGGCTAGGCTCAGTGCTACGTTTATCCCATAATCTACCACATATAGGTAACACATCATATAAGCTTATTTATGCCTCATTAGAGAGATCTATTGGTCTCTAGACAAAGGGGGAGACATATGCTTTTCAACTACTCCACTAAAATGGCTTATGGATAAGAGTAAATGGGGAACACAGCAGATACTGAGGGTGAGATGGGGATCAAAGATGCCCATTGGGGACGTATGTGACTAATCTTCTTTCGGTCTGCCGGGTGCTCAGGCTGGTTGGTGCCGGCCGTGATGCTGTCTGGGTCGGTAGCCCTTGGCGTGGGTCAGAGAGAGCCCCAGGAAGCGCTTCATCACTGGCGACTCCCGAGGGGCCAAAACAAACCCCTCTGAGGCTCCGCACAGCACATGTGGCGTAAATAAAGATGTCCACTCATCACAATAAAATTCTCTGGAAATGTTAAATAAATGCCAAATTACCGGTGGCTTGGTTTCACTGAGCATTTGCGATCGAGCTCATTAGAGGCCGAGACTACGACCGTATTAAGTGGGAGAGATGATTTATTATGCATAATAAGCAAGAGGTTGCTTTAACTTCTGGAAATGAAATGGTGGGATATAGCGTTGATAAACTGGGGGACGTGTCCGTGCCAGAAAAACAGACCATTAATTAGACAACACTACTTTCACCCCCATCAAATACATGGTTTCCTAAGAAAAGCTCAGAAAGGCCTACAAGGACATTCCAGTATGTTAACGTATCCCACATCAAACGCCTTTAGAGTGATGCGCTTTCGGACCCTCTGTTGATCAGTTCAGTATGAAACCGGTTGGCATTTTTAAATAGTCTTAAACCGCACGGAATAACAAGACTTGGGCTACAGTGTTTCTTTACTGTGGTGTCAGAAGCGATGACTGAATCAAGAGCTTCCCAGAAAACGAGTGTGGAATCCGAACCGCCGCGTTTCTGTGAGTCGGTGCCATTTTTTTCCTCCATTCACTGTATTTCAGTCAGTGTAAATGAAATGAGATCATGAGAACGGTCCTGTAACGTGATCACTGTCTATTGCTGGCAGGTCGGACTTGATACCATTTCAAAGGCATGACTTGCGCCTCATGAGAAAGTGAGGGGTGATGGGATTCTCCGGGACAAAATGCATGCATTCGAATGCACCCCCATATAAATCTAGGGTGTAGCCAAGCATTCTGGTGCATAACATTTCTGAGAGTAGAAAGAGTGTTTGTGTTTGTGTTTGTGTTTGTGTGTGTGTGTGTGTGTGTGTGTGTTTGTGTGTGTGTGTGTGTGTTTTTGTGTGTGTGTGTTTGTTTGTTTATTTGTTTGTGTGTGTGTAATTGTTTGTGTGTGTGTGTTTGTTTGTTTGTTTGTTTATTTGTTTGTGTGTGTTTGTGTGTGTGTGTGTGTGTGTTTGTTTGTGT
>JBBPDC010000110.1:34970-47238 GCA_037974485.1 Hemigrammopetersius urotaenia
TATATATATACACACACCTCCACATTCACAGATAAAAATATATACACACACACACACACACACACACACAAATAAAACTCGGCCCGCCAGAAACATTGCATACCATTTTAAACAAGAGGTTTGGGGGCTTCCAGAGCAGACCGCTAGGCAACTTCAAATGAAACAGGAGGTTGTAATGCCTGTTTAGTGTGGTCAATCATACAAACCCACTTAACAGAATCAAAGGCAATTTTATGCACTGCTATGTTTCCTGAGGATCATTCTTGAATAGTGCCTTCTTCAAAAACACTGTGTCCAAAGGAGTGAAGCAACACACCCGTGTTTGTAGTTACGCTGCCCTTTGGGCGGAATTTTTGTGAGGGTGCTCGATTTTTTTCCCCAGCCACAATACGACAGTTCGTTTTCCCTCAATCTGGCAACCCATAATTGTGGCATGCTGAGAGGAGGCTGGATGTCATAGCGTTGGCTCCTCTCTTCGCAGGCCACATGGTCCACATTAGCGGGGTATGCTGACTGCTAGTGGGGGGGATTCCTGCCTTATCGGCCCACTGGGACTACAATGTGTGCTAGCGTTACATCGCACTTCCTGTCCAAGTCACATATTGGTCAGATCAGATATGCGAGAGAGAAGAACAGCAGTGCAGTGTTTCTGAAGAACTCTTTCGGAATGCAAACGGCGCATCTGTAGTGCTGTAATGATACGTAAATGCTGCACTGCAGGATGTGAGGCGTTGGAATTTTAGTCAGGGGTCGGGTTTGGGTGTATTGCTCAATACTGAAAGAGGATGATGGGACTAAAAATAATGTTGGAGAAAGTTACAGTGAAGCAGGCCAAAGCCTCACCTTATGCTTCAGTATCAACACACATCAACTGAGGGGAATTCCACTTGTTTTTAAAAAGTCATGAATAATTGAGTCACTGAGATGTAAACACAGTCAATCCGGATGGGATGATGTGAAATGGTGCAGTGTGGAGATACTTCGGGACACAGATCTCTTTACGATGGTGGATATAGGAGTAAGGGGTTGCACTGTCCACAGCACAAAAAATAGCCACTGTATTAACTGTCCAGAACCAAGTGAGCCTACATGTCTTTAAAGTTTTTCTTGGTCTTCAAACACCCTTATATACCATATGCTGTATGTTGGTGCATGCTGCATCGTGGTCCATGGAGAAATGTTGTCTCACTATATACACAACAATGAAGTTCATTTTAACCTAAAACATAAAAATGTGTATTGTCAAAATGAAACGTTTTAGACATCAGGCTGCATATTCATAAAATCTCCTACAACAAAGCTGTGAGGGAGATTTAAGAGGCATTAAACTCTTCCGATGTCTGGTTCCTATCACCACCACTGTAAACAAATCAGAGCTTGTGCAAGGTTCTCTGCATAATTTCACATGAAATCTTAAACGTTTAGTTATGTACTATTTTTTCACAAAAAACAATAGAACTTCCTATTCCTATGGAAAAGGAGTTTCTATATGATACTGTGTTTCTATCACTAATCAAAAGGAGCTCCATGCAGCCCTTATTGTTGGATGCACTGTAAAAACACACACACAGCCCATAGGCAATGTAAAGCATACACATATACACTTGTTTTATTGCTAGCAAAACATTTCAAATGTAACCCCAAAATTTCCATTAGATCAAAACAAAAGTGATTAGAAATCACATTACAAACGTCAAACAGGAGATTAAAGGGCAGAAATAGCTGCTCGGCATGAAAAGGAGCTACAAATAGGAAACCCATCATTTTTAAAGCTACATCACCCTCGACTTACTCCTTCACATTCCCTCTATTTTGCTCTTGTTTTTCTCTCAATCTCAGACCATAGCTGGACCTGTCCATGTGTGAACATTGTGTAAAAGGGTTGCTAGCCAAAAACATGGTGGTGTGCTCAACTTACTCTACTTGCCCTTCCCACTCCCATTAGAATGAGAGGGAGAAAGAATGGGCACTAAGAGAGAGAGAGAGAGAGCACAGAGAGAGATACAGACAGAGAACGGAGAGAGAGAAAGAGGGAGGGAGAGAAGGAGAGAGTGGGGCGTATGCTCTAGTGCTCAGGAATGCAGGAAAACAGAATCATGTGAAAGGCAGGATGCTCGCTGGAATTCTGGGGGCTTTTTTTTTCCACGCTCCCAAAACAGACTGTGGTCTCAGAGACAGAGAAACTCCATATTCTATCTCGTCCAACAGTTTTTTTTTTCTTTTTACTGAAATATGTGAAGTACTTCCTGGGCTGAGCAGGGAGGCTAGCGAAGAGAGGTTTGGAGGTTTAAAGCCAAGCCTGTTTATGCTCCGATGCCCATTGGGAATAAGGCCTGGCCGCTCCGGTGCACTTAGAGAGCTCTCTCTCCCTCCGCTCTGCCATGTTGCAGTCCTTCAATAGGCAGCCATCGTAAACAAGATCACACCTCTGTAAACAGTGCACTTACAGCACTTGCAGAGCACCGGAGAAAGTGACTCAAAACAGGCTGCATACACGCAGTCATCAACGCACACATACAGCTAAACTGCCCCGCCCATTCACTCGGAAGTTATGAGTAATGTTTCATCCCAGACTGCTTTTCTTTTTATCCTCAAATATGTCCACTAAACAAAGGTAATTAAGGGGTAATTAAAATGTCTGGATATCACCAAATCACTGAACCCTGCTTAGCATATATCAGTCACTGCAGCACAGTAATCCCCTGTTTAGTTTTACAGGACAGTGAGACGCTCAAAATGTTCATTTAAATCAATTATGACTGTTTCTGGAACATGAAATTTTACAAATGTCATATATAGACCTCAGGTACTATAAAAAATAAAGTTCATCCATCAATCCCTACATCCATCCATCCGCCTATCCATTCACCCGTCCATCTGCCTATCCATTCATCTTTCCATTATCCATCTATCCACCCCTACATCCATCCATCCATCCATCCATCCATTCATTTATCAACCCAGCCTTCCATCCATCCTCATATCCATCCATCCATAACTTCTGAGCTGCTTATCCTTAACCAGGGTCATGGAATGAAAGAGTGAATCACCCCAGGCAGGTAAAATGAAACCCAATTTAAAAAATGAAGCTTTGCACTGATCTTCTATCCTGTTCATCACTCAAATTGCTCTCTAAACCGATTAAACGAGAATGTACATAGTAAACTACGAAAATATTTCATTAGAGTAACTGATATTACATCAGAGAGACAATCTAAACTAATTACAGGCTCCTGCTAAACAGGGACGGACAGACAGTTTAGTGCCTTCCACCAAGGCATTGCATGTTAAATGTATATATCTATATATAGACTGCATTTAAAATTCACCTAATAAATTATGCAACACCAGGCCAGCTCTGAACATTGATTTTCTCTTCCCTCAGCCATTTTTATAGTGCCCACAAGTATGTGTCAAATTACAGCTAAAAAGATGCTTTCAGAAAGAGTGGGGGAATGCAAGAGCTGCAAGAGCAGGACAGTGTACTTAACAGAATTATCTATTCAGAATTCTCTTAAATAGAGAAGATTTTGCTACGGATAAAACTCCATCTTGCTCTTCTAGGTTTGTATAAAACTGACAATATATATTTCAGTTATATCCTAATGCTATCATGATAGGGCTTTACATTATATCAAAAGTAAAACTTATCCCAATGGTTTGGTTGGGAATTCTAATAGTGAACCATAAAATTAGATTATCCGAAACATCTTTTGAGTATCACAAGGCTGATATTGGCATAATAATTAATAGATTATATATTGAGGAACTTTTCCAAACATGTTGCTCTCCCCAGCAACCTTGCCGGCAGTTGTACTGCTATAATGCACTGAGGAGTTCCCCAGGGTTCCAGTCTAAGCCCTTTAGAGATTTGCGCCTCACCTGCTAAGGCCTTGATGCGGGAGCGCTCGAACAGGCGGGCGGAGCTGTTCTCGTTGTCCCACTCCTCATCCCAGCGGTTATTGACAGTATCCTGGTACTGCTGCTGGATGTCCATGTGGTCATATTCTGCGGCTACTGTCGTCATCCTGACCTCTCTCCTTTCACCTTTTCACGGATCACACTTCCTCATGGGCGGCTTCCTCGGAAGCCCTGTGAGAGTGGAGGCAAAGGTCAGATATGAAATACTTGCATCACACAAATGATTACTCTAGTAAAGATAAAAGGCAGGTATGAAGCCCAAATAAATACATGATATACAATTCATCATTTATATCTCTATATTTTGAAATCTCCTTCATAAATACTTGATTTGGGTGCATTTGCTATATTGCTGAGCGTTACTGTTAGGGCTGCTGTTAAACTTTTTGGGGCTTGTTAAAATTGAAAGAAATATCAAACCAACTAGTGGGCTTTGCCGTAACAAATGTATTTAATACAAGACACAAAGAATTAAAAACAATATTTTACAGTTTTTGTTGTCAGTTGTATCACATAATCCTGTCACACGAAGATATTCTGAATTTTTTTGGAAGATATTCTGCGCAATCACATACCAATCTGCACCAACCCTCAACCAACCCCTCAATCAAATCACAAACTGAATCTATCAGTGTCTTTAAATGTTCAAGAAGGGAATGATATTCTAATTGGGAATCCAATGGAACATCGTACATGAATAACTACAATTCTCAGTAGGTACAAAAAAATAAAGTTTCAGACAAGAATTATTACTAAGTGAGGAAGCTGGGTGTAAGACAGGATTCCTTGCCCATGAGATGAGCTGTGTGTGAGAGTTTTCAAGAGTGAATAGACTGTCATTGTGAATAAGAAACTGATCTTAATGCCTTGCCTGGTAAAAGGATGGGATATGAACGAATGAATGAGTGAACAAACATGTTGGCACTCCTTCCCAGGCTTAGGAGACACATCGCCCCCCTCTGGCCAACCTTTGGACATGCCCTGTGTGCCCTCCAACCATCCATATCAGGAATGTGTGGACAAGTATAGTTATTTGTGTTCTTTAGCAGAGGGTAATTCAGAACAGTGGCAGCACAGCAAAGCTTTTCTGGCAGAGCTGTCAGACTGTAATGTCTCCTGCCAGAGGTTTCTCTGTATTTGCTGTGTGCAGACTCGCTCTCCTTAATTGAAATCAGCACTCTGCCCTCAAATGCATGAGTGCATCTCTGCTTGACAAGCTCAGCGAATACCTCTTGTGTGTAAGTATGTGTGTGTGTGTGTGTGTGTGTAAAAGTTGTCAGCACTATGTCTGCTGAGAGTCAGAAACCCGTGAACTAGGGCCCAGTACCAGTAATGTGTGTGAGGCCTTACTGCAGAGGTGCCAGACACAACAAAACACGCGTAGACACACACACAAAACAAACAAAACAGATTTGACCTTTTCATAGCGCGAATGTAGGGCGTCTCTCAATGCCTGGCTTGTGGCACTCTTGGGCTCAAACTGCATTCGCTCCTATTAAAACAGTGTTCATTTTTCTAATTGCTACCATAAGGCTCGAGCAAAATAAAGAATGTGCTTCAGTCCTATGGGACCCCCCCTTTTCTTCCTATGCATACCTCCCACCCACACACAGCATAAGAGATGTGTGCTGGATGGCCTGTCTAGCTGTGCGAGTGAAACGCTTTATTAAAGCCTTGACGCAAATTGCACTCGACTATTAAGCAAAATGAGTCTCCTGCTGAGACCCCCTTCGTTCCCGTGTCGCCTCCGCCTCTTAGCGTGTTTGTTGACTCTCAGACTTCTGTCGGTGGAGGTGGCTAAATATATCCACGCCACTGGGCTGGGCTCTTTACATGTGTAGGCTGCAGAAGCTGGAGTCAGGGTGGGCACAGACAGGATAAAATAAACACATGGGCAGCTCTGGAGTCTAAAGGCTGGATTTATACATAACATACATGATTTATATGTGGATTTCTGACTGTTCAGACAACAGCATGGGCTTAAAAAAGACCACAAGCACGCACATAAGACAATTCTTAAATACATTCAATTTGTTACAACCTGATCTTACCAAAAAAAAGCACATTAGAGGACAATTTGGCATGCTAAGAACCTCTAAAAACACAATTGAAATAAGATATCAATACCAAATCAATACCCAACTATCAATACAACAGTATTTTTCCTCTCAAGTGTCCTCACACACATGATTTCAGGCATCCCTGATCTTCTAGGTAAAAAGGTTTTGTGCATGCCTACAAGTTATTACTTTTATTGTACATTTTGATATTTTACATTGTACATTTTACAGAAAATGAATGAATGAATGAATTTTACAGGTAGCACTTTCGGTTATATTTATATGGTTTAATAAAACAACAAACCTTCTGAATATGGGTTAAAATACTAATGTCACAATCAAATATGTGTGTGTGTTTGTGTTTATATGTATATACGGTATAACACTGTTCATGCACATTTTCTTTCATATAAGAATGGTAAATACAGTAATAAATTCATTTAAATTACAGTAATAAAAACACAGGACGAAAAATACAAGAATAATCGATATGCTCCACGGGGGAAATTCTGGACTGCCGCTGCTTTAAAGGGCAGCAGTCAATCAGCAGCAAGGAGAAATGATTAGCGTTCTCGGATTGGGTACTTTCAAACCTCCCAACCCGGAGTACAATGAGGGATGCGTCAAAGGGCAGCAGCCAATCAGCAGCAAGGAGAAATAAACAGCGTTCTCGGACTGGCTACTTTCAATACAGCGGTATTTTACCATCACAAGCCGCACGTTCTGAGTAACATTTACAGTTATTTTTTTATATAGAAAGGTAGCTGAATTTATTACAAAATTAGTAAATCATATTTTTCTTAATAGTTTAACACTTAAATGTATGAAAATGTATGTATTGCCACAAATAAAGCTGTGACATCTGGCTTCCTCTGCTGCGCCCCCTCGTCCTCGCGCAGGGTTTGTGTTTGGGCGCGGCGCTTAGCAACCCAGCCAGAGGACGAGGGGGCGTGGTGGACGTGGCCCGAACATCACTAAAGCAAAAAAAATGCGGATGATATCTGCAGTTTCCGTGTTAATGCGGGGTTTCAGCAAATAATTATCAGTTGGGTTCTCAGGACTGAAACCACGACTTCTGATTCGCGTTGCAAAGTGGGGGTTTACTGTACAAGACTGTTAAAAGTGATGTTACTAACATTAGTGTCAGGATAGTCATCATATTGCTTGGTATCAAGCCTAAAAGGAAAGGCATGCCCACTCCTGCTGGAGACTCATGCCACTAGAGCCATATATGTCTACCCCTCTGCCAAAACACTGTTTTATTGATTCTTTATGTACTTCCAGATCTCTAATGTACTGAGTGATTGAGCCCAACAGTAGAGATGCACTGTGAGACACCAGCACTTGAACTACAGCATTTCTGCCCTCGACGCAGATCAACATGTCAGAATGTAAGAATAAATGAAGGCCATTTACAGTAATGGTGGAAGCCTGTGGGCTGCTGGTAATGCACCTCCATTAGCCTCTCTCCTGTTACAGGTTCTCCAGAGTAGCAGCACTGAGCGTAGCGCTGAGCTTCGTTTCTGTGAACTGGCTGAATAGTTCAGGTTGCTTCTAATAGTCACTGCCTCTAAGAACAATGCTGTCTTATAAAGATCTCATAATTATTCTTGCCATAATTATGCTGTCATATGCTGCCCTTTCCATGACTGCATTGTTATTCATGATAAATGCACCAAAAGAATGGTCTAATATTTCCTCTAACATTTCCTCTGACAGCATCAGCATGTTTTTCCATATTATTTGTTGCATATACTGAACCCTGAGGAAAACAAAAGGCTCCCTCTCTTTGGTCTGTTACATTTACTTCATGAAAACCAGAGCAGAGAATGCGTGGCCACTTTTTGTGATAATCTCTCGCTATTGAAAGTAACAAACGATATGATTTCTTTACTGAAAATTGCATATCATGTTAAAAAGGATGTCCATTGATTCTGGAGAATCTTAGAAAGTCAGGATTGTTTGCAGTAGTGATGAAAGGAAGCAAATGTCCAAGGTGCTTCATGCCTCTGAAGGTTTGCTCACATAAAGTTAGTCCCTGAAATTGTTATAAACCAACTGGCTATACACCAACTGATGCTGAAGATACTGCTTTACAATCATTTTAAGGTAAGATATTCATCCTGAACTGTATTTTTTATTGGCAATGGGAGAGAAGTACATGCAGGGTGTTGTAACAGACCAAAAATTATAAAACCTTTTTTAATTTAGCACTACATTACAAATAAGACCTCAGAAGACACACCCATTCATTTATGATTACATTAGCGTGAGAATGGCAACTGAGTGTCCTGTTAAAGAAATCTTCACATTTCTTTATGAATGAGTACATTGAAAGTTACAAGTGAATGGCTAGACTTCAACCCGAAAAAAGGCCTCCAACGCCACCTACTGTGCTAAGGTGGTAACTGCTCATGGTTCAAGCCTATTTGATTTCATTATAAACAGCTGAAGTACACCTAAACAATATAAAAATAATACTTAAGATATTATAATTAATCATAATAATGATATCATTATTATTCAGGTCTTATGAGCACACCAAATTGGACATGAAGTACTGTAGCGAGAAAAAAACAAGGGACTAATCATTTAAATCATCCTCATTATCATCATCATCGTCATCATCACCATCCCTCTCTCTGTCTCTCTCTTCCTCCCTCTATCTCTTAAAGGCCATTACATTCCTCTGTGCACTCATCTTCCACTGATTCCATTAGCTGACAAACAAGAAAAGATCTTTTGCCGGTCACTATGGAGACGGGTCATTACTCTACCAGCCAGGCAGGGCTGTGTGCAGCCAGACTTCTGGAGATTACATGGCATTTTTTGCATTTGAGCGTTAACAAAAAGTCCCTTATTTTGACTAAAATACACCGATTTTTGGCATATTTACCATCAGGGTAAAATCTTGCAGTGTGCATGACAGGTGTGTTTGTGTGTGTGTTTGTGTGTGTGTGTGTATGTGTGTGAAAGGCTCTCCACTGATCAGACCCAGCTGTGCTTGATGTGCCGCTCACTCTATTTGAATGCCTCCACTCCAAAATAGCCCTAAATTGCTGTAATGGGCTGCTGTGTCTATTACAGAGCAGAACTTTTCTCTGTATTTGGAACAGGTATATTAAACTTTGCAGAGATTAAGAGAATGGACGACGCACTCGGGTTCATGATGGAACACGGCGATCGATGTGTTTGTCTGCGGACGCATTAACATTAACATCGGCTCCGTAAGCTCCAGTGGCCGGCGGTGAGCTGAGAGAACATTAGCCTCCTGTTTGCTGATATGACCGATCGATTTATGGAGGAAAGCAAAAGGACAGCCATCAGTGGAGATCTTCCAGATCAGCAGGCCACTCATTACTGACCGATCATCATCACTCGCACTGTTTACCGGCACTCAGCGAGCGGAGCTGCAGTAAAGTGACGCTCTCTCGCTCTCCAGTTATTTCTCATGTCTCTGTATCTTTCTTTCTTTCTTTGTCTCTTTTATTAGCTTCTCTTCTTTTCATCACGCTCTCTCTTTCTACTTTCACTGTTTCTTTCTCCTTTCTGTTTGTGCCTTTCTCCTTCTTCACCTCTTCACTCCCTCTTTTAATTTCTCTTTACGCTTCTTACATTTGTTTCGGTTTTGGTTTTTAATTTCACTCTCATTTCTCTTGCCGTATCTCTCATTATAATCTTGCCTCTCTCTTTTTCTTTCTGCCTTTCTTTTCTTCCTTATCTCTCTCTCACTTCCAATCTGTCTTTCTTTTCTTCCTTTCCTTTTGTTTCTCTCCCTTCTTAGTCTTTGCACCTTTCTTTTGATGTTCTCCCTTCTTTCTCTTTTCTCTTTTCCCTGATACTTAGATTTGCTCTCCCTCTCTTATTTTTCTTTTTTCAGCCTCATTCCTCTCTCTCTTCTTCTTTTTAATGTTCTGCTCTCTCTCTCTCTCTCTCTCGCTCTCCATTTCATTCTCTCTGAAGCAGAAAGAGAAGGAAGAGAGGGTTTTTGTCTAGTCTCTCTCTCCTTCTTTCCTTCTTTCTACTGTTCTACTCTCTCTCTTTCTACTGCTCTCTCTCTCTCTCTTGCTCTCTCTCTCTCACTCTCTCCCCTGCAGGAAATGAAAGCTAGATAACACTACAGCTACAACAAATGGCCTCCTCTACATTCTCTCTATTTTTTTTCTCCCTGTGAAGAAAAACAACCCCAAAGCCTGTGGGAGTGGAGAGGGCCATTATTATGAAACAGGAAACTGGAGCCTCCAATCTCTGTAAACTTGGCTCGATGTGTGGACCCCTGCTCAGCTTAGACAGAGATGGTGCAGCAGGTCCGCTTCTCCAGCCTCCCGCCAAGACTCGGCCTCAGTACCGGCCATGACTGATCAGGCCTAAAACCCAAACTGACAGTGTATTGTTTCAACCTTAGTGTGGTCAGAAAAATAAAAACACTGTTTTTAAGGCTTGGCACAGGAACTCCAACAAGAAAAGCGAGCTGCGGTTTTCCGAACAAGATTTATAGCGTCTCTAGCTCGTCCTCTCTTCCTGAAGAGTCATGCACTTAATTGCCACAAGGGGACGCTGTTGTGTGGCTTTCCATAATGAAACACTTGGAAAACCCATTACATACTTGGAGCTGATGATGATTAGCTGTGTCTCGGGAGATTAGGCGAAAATCATCGCGAGTGTTTACGGGGCGAGAGAAGAAATGAAGAAGGGTCAAACTTTCCGGGAGGGTCTTGGGCCTGAGGACCAGCGCCCTGAAGCTTAAGGTTCCACCCATCTTTGTGCAGCTGTTTCAGTGATAACGCAACACGTCTCTCACAGTCCAGCAGACACTGAGCCTCAAAAACAGCTGCCTGTTCCACCCTGCTGCTTCCTTCACACACACCTACCCACCCACACAAACACACACACACACACACCAGACCATGCAAATGAACATTACATGAACATACATGTGGCTTTTCTGCTGTAAATGATAAAGTGTGTTGACTAGTAAACTATTTCAGCAGTATTTCAGTTTTCTGATTCTAAATCAACATTTAACTCTGAGGAGAAACAAGCTATAGTGATGACATAGAAAATGTGTGCATTTGTATTGGAAGGGGGATTCCACCCATAAGCAAAGTCATTCAAAATGGTTTGATGTGAAGTGTTCCATGCTGGAGAAACTCGTCAAGTCACAGTGGTGGTGATAGGAACCAGACATCTGACGTGCTACCAAACCAAGCATCTCTTTTATTACACATCAAAATCAAAATGCAGCTACAGATGTGAGAAACCACGTGATTATGGCAGAAGAGCAGATTAAACAGCAGAAATAGCAACGTTAATGCTCTAAAAGCTCCCTCATGTAAAGTTATTATATACAGAAATACACAAATGCCTGGTTTCCAAAGCATTTTTATTTAGATCTAGATAAGATGGAGAGGTACATGAAGCCAAATGAGCATTAAAAGAATGAACATCTGGGTTTACTGCTGTGAGTAGTAAATAAAGTAGCTTTATGATTGTTGTAGGGCCTTCGGTCGCCTGGTTCCATGCTTTTACTACAGCAAACCATTTCATAGACCATAGAATCAATTAAAAGCTAAACTAAAATCTATGCTTTTGGTGGAATTTCTTTTTTTTCCTTGTTGCTTTTTCTTCAATTAGAAGTAACTGACAGCAAGTATCACACCTTGCTATAATAATAACTGCCCCTAGTTGGGTATAATCAGGGTAAGGAGGAGCATCTGTTGATTTTTCAGTACAGTATTGCTTAAAATGACACTGTAATCACTTCGCTTCTCTCGCTATTAGCTGATTAAAGCTGGCCAATGGTAACAACACGGTTATCACCATGGCTCTCTGCATCCTTGGCAACTTATTTTCTGTTTTCTAGTAGCAGCTTGTGACAAACTGGCTTCACGTTGAGTCCAGTATTGTCTTTTCCTCACATAAAAAGACAATTCCTCACTGTCTGGTCTGTGGGGCGGTCATTTCTACCCTTAACCTGGGGTTACCCTTCAAGTGTGGGCAGAAACACAAATTTTCCACCATTTTCCCACTCTCTTTAAGTGCTTCTGAATTTGAGCTTGCACTGTTAGCTAGGCAGCAAAATGCACATGCATTTAGTTATACATTATTTACTCTGAAACCCTTTCACATCCTATACATACGTCCACCTCAAGCTCTGTGCAGTGCTTTGAGGAACACTTGAGGCTTCAGGCTCCAGATCTGTGAGAGACAGTCTGTATGTGTGTGTGTGTGTGTGTGTGTGTGTGTGTGTGTGTGTGTGTGTGTGTGTGTGTGTGTGTGTGTGTGTG
>JBBPDC010000110.1:55187-69589 GCA_037974485.1 Hemigrammopetersius urotaenia
CGGGCCTTGGCCAAAGAAAGCTGCTATGAATTCCAGACCTTCAGCCGTCAGTCTGAAGGTCTGGCTACACGAGACTACCTTTTTTCCGACTTTTTAATCTTTACCAAGAGTGGCAATAATGACGGAGCCGAGTGTAATGGAGCTTACTTTTCCTTGATAGGGCTGGTCCTGCAGTTTTCTTGAATCAAACTGGTGAATGAAGGACATGTGCTCAACGAGTTCCTTAGGCTGGCCAAGCGGGCTCAGGGTCGGAACTGCAAAGATCCAAAAGCCACGTGCAGTTAGACAGGTAAGCAGAGCTCCAGGAGAAGGGTTGGTGACCAGCACTTTACAGTGTCTTACAGAAAATAGTGGAGTAAAAAGAAACTGTACACTGTAAAAAATTACCTGTAAATTTTACAGTAAAATACTGGCAGCAGGGTTGCCATCCGGTTACTGTCATTTTTACAGCAATTTTTTACAGTGTAGTGGAAGTAAAAGTGGAAATACTTCTGGAAGTGTTGATGAAAATTTGAGGGAATTTGATTGGCTGATTGGCTGAGCCTTGTTCAAAACATGTACAATTACATGACATTACATTACATTACTTCACATAATATTCATTTGGCAGTCGCTTTTGTAAAAGCCAATTACAATTTGAGGAAACACACAAGTTCCAGAATAGTATGAAACACATGACTGAAAAACAGTTAAAGTTAAAAAACAAAAAAAAGGTTTGATGGAAAGAAACATTTCTGCATAGCAACCATATGTTCATGGATGCTACGTTGGAATTTCATTGCATTGCCATGATTTACTAGAGTCTGGGAATGAGATGGTTAAGTAGTGGTCATGACTTAGTAAGACTAAATATCTCATTCCCATGCCTTAGTAAGCTCTTGCTATGCAATAACAATCGGAAAGGAGGTCACCAGCAGAACTGTGTAGTTGTATTATAAACCCGTGTTTTAGTTGTTTAGCAGCTACATATGAGCACTGTGTGCTAAAATCTTATTCTTTCTATGTCTTACACTCATCCAGGATACACATAAGTATACCTGTGACGTTTCCAACTGGATGTTCTGCTCCTTCTGTTGTTATAGTAACATGAATTAAACAAATGAAGTAAATAAAAACATTATTCCCAGGGCGTCCGTCTTGTTTCGGCCTGAAACCACTTGAACAAACATCACGTTGCATTTATGACCTTTGAAAACTTAAGTAGGAACTTCCAAGGAGCACTTGAAGGCATCATAACTACATCATTACTGCTACATTTTTTAACTATAAACCATAAACACACACACACACACACACACACACACACACACACACACTCGCACGCACAACTTACTGATTCCTGCTGCTGGGGGCCTTTCCATTTTAACCCTGGTCACTGGCATGTGTGGGATGTCTTGGTAGTGAATTCTTTGGCTGCTTTCTTTGCTGTATGCTGGCTTTCTAGCTGTACCTTTGTCCAGGCTACTCGACCACCACTGCATGTAATGGGAATCATAATGACAGATGATAAAAGCACATACATCAATATCAATTACTCATTTTTTTTAAATGTTTGCAAACACACAGAGCCACCTGCTCATCCATCGCATTCTCAGTCTCGATATAAGCAAAGGGTTCATTAAGGAATCTGACATTATTCCTAATGAACCTGGCGTTGTAAGGCTGCGGGATGTTGTGTGTCTTCAACAGCTCTGTTTCTCCTGCGTCTCTGGTTGAGTATTTATGGTCCTTGTACACCTGGTCTGGTTTTAATTGATCCGGGAGGTTTTCATCAAATATCCTGTAGGTGTTTGAACTGCACAGGAGAAAGAGCCAGAGAGGCTTCTGTGTTAACGGTTGCATGTTTAAGATGGACCCCACAAAGGCCACAGACCGAAGTGTGGCATTGCTGAGCATAGTTTATTTGAATTTAAAACATTGTGAAAAAATATCTCTTCCTTTAGTAGTATGTAAATATTTTAGTGTACTAGCCCTAAGCAAATGTACACTATTACGGTCAGTGCACAAAATATACTTTGCATTATTAGGCAATAGGGTGTTACTGGGAAACACCCTATTTCTAGCCACAATCTACATCACCACCGCTGGCTTATTAACGTCGTCAAGTCCCTGAATGATTGGTGTGTTAAGTAATGAGGAGGGAAACACTACATTAAAGTCCAACACTGTTTTGCAAAGACCACAATACAAAATTATACACATTGTGGAAAAATATGCTGCAGTTTTAAGTTTACATAAGTGGTCACCAACCTTGGTCCTGTGCCTTTCTGAACAGGGTGTGTTCCAATAACACAGTTAAAACTAACTAGTGTTTGAGTATGTAGCACGCATTTTTGTTCATAGTGTCAAAATTGAATATACTGAAAGATCTACTGTGCGTATTCAAAACTGCTCGACTATTTGAGGATGGTGCTGATGGACACTATTGTCCCACAGCACTGAGCAGGAGGAGGAGGAGCTACACATGGCTGGACATGAAAAATGAGGAGCCAGGATTAGAAACCATCTGGTTAATTTGTGTCAAAAAGGTCTCCTCTACAGTAGCCTTCAGAGTTTAGCATTACATATGTTGGCATAGCAGCACTCCATCACTTCCTTTTAGTAGTATGTTAATTTTTTAGTGTTGTAAGTAATGGGCAGGGACAGCATATTAGATGCCAGTTGAAGCAAAATAATTTAGGGAAGTGGATCTCCAAGATGAAGGTTGGCGACCGCTGCTTTACAGTGTCTTGCAGAAAGTAGTGGAGTAAAAATCAGAGAACTTTACTGAGAACAGTGGTTTGCACTCAAAGACCACAATACAAAATTATATATATTAGTTATAGGGATATAACAGTACACAGATGTCACGATTCGGTACGTACCTCGGTTTTGGGGTCACGGTTCGGTACAGTTTACAGTACAGCAAAGTTAAGCAACAAAATGTTTTAAAGAATGAGGCTTGATTTATTTTTGTTTATTTTGAATAAACAGCAGTGTATTAAACAGTAAACACACACTCCTGCTTATATTTTCATGTATGTGTAAAGCCAAAGTGTTACGCCAGTAGGTGGCACTATTGCACCACACTACGACCCAGGTTTATGATTTACTTGCGCTTTTTGGTCCCTCTGTGATTCCGTATTACTTCAATCACGTCTTCTCCGTTGTACCGTGTATTCTCCGAAAGACATCATGTACCGAACCGTGACCCATGTACCGTGACGGTTCGGTAGGAATACATGTACCGTTACAGCGCTAATTAGTTATTTATATAGAGGCTATTTGGGCATGTGTTCTATTGAGGCAACACTGCCCGCCAATAATCAGTGCTTTAGATGGTAGAGTACATGGTGTAATGTTCAAATATTGTGTATAATACCCAAACAAGAGTGTGTGTGCATGCACACAGTCTTATTAAAGCTGTTACAGCTAGAGCTTCAGTTTGGGCCTGAAATATCAAAGCTCATTTGTGCTGGCACCCCTACTGAATTCTAATATTAGCTTTTTTTAAATAATTTTTCGTCATTACAGATTAACCATGGAAACCTAAAATGTGCAAAAGACATCAATGTTTTATCTGAAGCTTGCAACAAATACATTATCAAGTATTTTAGTTTGCAGGTCCCCCAGTAAGGAATCCTGCTACTTTTTATGATGTAACAGAGAATCAGTGTGTAAGCATACGTTACATACCGGAAAGAATCAGGTACCCTCTTCTTCCGAGGCAGACATATCTCTGCACGCTGATACATCTCTCCTTTGAGAAGATTCTTGCTTCTTGAGATCTATGATTTGAAGGTCACCATGCAGCTAAATCGTTGCTGATTTGACATTTAGACATTTAACAGCCCAAAATCACACGTTCCTATCAACGTGACGTTCCTATGGTCTGCTGGTGGAAGAAATAGGCTTAGGACATGAAAATACTGAGAAAAGGTTCGAGAACACAACCCATTGCTTCTATTTTTATTTTGAAGTAAGCTGCATTGTTTGGAGGTTGCTAAGCAACCACCACAGCACTTGCCGTAATTTGACCCTGGATGGGCCGCGGGTAACATGCTGGCAAAAAATGACCTGAAACAATTATGTACCTTTCTGAGAAAAGCAAGAAAATATATTTGCTTTCCTTCGGTGAGGCATGTAAGGTAGCAATTTGCTGACAGGGACAAAAGTGATAATCTAACCAACAGTGAATTAGCGTCATTAAAGCTATGCCAGCATGGATGAATTACATTTTAAAAAAGGATAAAACCACATTTGAAAGAGTTTTTGTTAAGAGACCCAGATCCGTCGCTTTGTTACATTTTTCAAATGTCCACTTAGGACATTTATGTGAACTCATTTTGCATTATCTTTCACAAGTTTTCTCTTCTGTGCCTTTCAGACTGAGCTCTGTTCTGTATTGGACTGCATTAAAAAAGCACTCTGGACTGAAACACTCTTTATAACCTTACTGACAATATTTTACTTTTAAAAAGAGGGATAGATTTGTTTTTCCATAATCTGGGGCCTTGAGTTTACACCAATCAGTTATGTTGGTCCCCCCCATCGAGGGACATAATGTAAATGAAAATGTGAATAATTTCTAAGTTGCTTCATAGCCTAGTTCTGATACAGGGGGTTGTCGAACCAGGGTCAGCATGGGCATTCTGACCGGTCTGCAGCGACACAGCCTCATACAAACTATAATGTGATTACTTACATTACAGTGTAATGTGGCTTGACAGTTGTGTGTAGTATAGTTCTATACTGGAACCAGTCACACCTGAATGTCTTCCTCCTCTGCCTCTCAGACTGTTCCCATCTATTGTTTGCATGAACTTTACCTCACCCGTGCAAACTGCTTTATATTGGTTCACATCAATAGAAACAAATGTGAACAAGAACATCTGTAATTATGTTTTACGTCTGCCAGCTGTTGATCCTGTTATGCATAAATAGTGCATGACAGTAAAAAAAATAGTTTTAGTGAGTAAACAGCCACTTCTGCAAACTGTGAAAATGGTTTACGGTTTTCCCAAAAGAGTGATCGATACAATAAATGGCTCATGTATTGTTGGGTTAGGTGTTGGCTAATTATTATTTGACAGTTGTTGTATAGATGCTCTGACTGCAGTATCTCAGTATTGTGTGCTGGTCAATGATCAGGTTTTATTAGTGATAGTATTTAGGAGTGAGATAGAAAAATAACAACCCACAGTTGGGAATACAGGAGTGTTATTGGAAATTTTGAAAACAAACCAATTTCCTGTGTTTTTTCTCAGCTTCCTGCCTGTTCAGTTGTGATTTGTGCTCCTGTTTTTTTCCAAGTTGACACGTAACGTGATTAGGGCTCATTAGGGGGCATCTGAGTGGAAACAACATAGGGAAGGCATCGTTCTGCTATAAAAAGACGCCATCGCTCAGTCGTGTGCAGTTTCACCTAATCAGCAAGTTAAGTGACAGCGAGGTACCACATGGTGGGACAAAATGGATTAGATAAGGGCAAAGTGCACTGGCTGTGTTCTGTTTCTAGGGATAAGACGTAGCAGGACAACTGTAAACACAATGAAAACAGACACAGTGGAGGGCAGGGGTCCTGCAAAATACCCTTATCCCATCACCTGATCCAGCTGATCCACAGTAAGCCTCTGATTCTTCACCCTAACCTCTTTCTGCTGCGTCTGTGGCCTCGTCTTGTGATCAGTTTCCACAGTCATAAAGTTAATGGAATACAATAATTCAATTTGCACAATTTTCCACTTACCTCAGATATGGCCAAAACATGTGTGGAGCCTAATCTTGCTTCTTTAGTTTAGAGCTGGAGCTACGAGGCACACAAATACTAGAAGTTAAAAGTAACTTCTGTAAATGTAAACGTAAACGTAATCCAAAGCATTTTCATAAAGTATCAGACTGGATGTGGTTTCAGACTCAGAATGACTTAAAGAGAGGGATAAATTCACCACTATGGATATCAATTTCAGACAACAATAGTGCGGAGTATCTTTAATCAGTTACTTGTTAATGTTTTGTTCACAGCTCACAGAAAGTCATACTGTGTCTTAAACCGCATCGACCAATCTGCACCACCTTAATGAGGAGCTGTGATTTGAGCAGATTGTAAAAAGCTTTAGTGGATTTACAAATATTATAAGGGTGACTACTGACTTCTAGAGTTAGATCCAGTAGATGTTCTACATCTGGGGCGAGCGGAAAATTATGTATATTTTTTTACCAAACCATTTCTTTATTTTCCCAGTTTTAGAAAAGAGCAGAACACCAGTTGACTCAAAACACTCCCCATACTTCAGTATGTGCCTACTGGCTTCTATTATGAGTGTATTTTGTGTAATATACTAAAACTGTCTTCAGCAATCAACAATATGATACAGATGCGACAAATAGAAATATGGAATATTCTTATTATGAAAAATCCATATTTCAATATTTCATAGTTTTAGAGGCAATTCCAAATTGTCATAAGTTTTATAAATAACGCATTGGCAGACTGCATAAATGACTTAAACAGGTTTTTAAAATGATCAGTGCCATACAGAAGAAACATAAGAGGAATGTCAAGTGCACTGGGCTGCTAATACACTCAGTGATGACGGTGCGATTGGAAAACAGATAAAAGGCCCAAACACAAAGAGCAAAGTACATTCCAGTGGGGGTCCTGGGCTTTGGTGTTTTATATCACATCCGGTCTCCGGTGCAGGCCACTAGCTTTGACAGCTTTTTTTTTTCACTGATCCAGGAACAGATCAGTGTTTTCTCTGGCTGTGGTTAAGAATGGGATTTTGACAGGATGTGCAGGTCCTGGATCAGTAGAGAAAAGGGCAGCTTTTAGTCAGCGCCTGTCTATAGTCCCACCGTAAGCCTCTGATCTAATCTCGCCACTGTCAGCTAAGAGGATTGCGGCCGCCCTGCCAGCGGGCATGCAGATTTGCTGCAGCTGAGCATGCTGGGGGAAAAAGGAGGCCCAGAGGAGATTGTCTGTGTCTGTTGCCACGGTTACAGTGTGCGTGCAGTGTGACCCCATGGGTGCCATTCAGGAAAGGCCATGTGGAGGTAAACAGTGTGTGTGGGAGACAGAGCCGTGTGAGAAGGTACAACTCTCACAGAGTCAATATGAACAGTCCAGCAACATAAAACAAGTGACAGCCAGCAAGGATATAGCCACCATGGCAACTGAGTAAGGGAGGCCTGTGATTGGTGGATAAGTGAGTAAGGGAGGCCTGTGAAAAGTGAGCTTCTCCCTGAAAGAGGATATCTGAACAATATCTGAATTATACAACTGGCTTTCAGAAGTTTATTAGTATATAATTAGCAATAACAATAGATTTGAATTAGCGAATGATGATTGTTTACAAAGAGTGAGTAACAACAATAATAATAATAATAATAAAAGTTCTAAAATATGGGAAGTGCACAATACTAGTCAAAATTGCTATCATAGCTAGGACTACTACAACTGCCAATAAGAATGATAGTTATTAGGTAATAATATGATTATAACCATATAATTACAAAACATAATAATAGTAACAGTGAAATCTTTTAAAAATGAGTATAAATAAAACAGCTGTCCAGTCAAAATGTAGATGTAAAATTTACTTTTTACACTATGTATTATCATTATTCAGATTGTTGTTATTGGTATTGTGTTTGACAATAATGCAAATAATGCTGCTAATAAACCTCATTTAATACGATTATTTTTAAATATAATAATATACATTTATTAAATATTAAAAAAATAATAGAAAGTGTGTATGTAAATGTCTAAAATTTGTTGTCTTGTTATCATTGGCTATAAGCGGAAATGTCCAGCATTTAGCCATTTTAAGTGGAGACGCACATCCTCTGAGGAGCATCAGCATTAGTCACATGCTTTACTGGAAAACAATCCTCTGTACTCTGTAATCGGATCATGCAGAAAGGAAAGGGCACGAGCTACATCCATATCTCTGAGCAGATACTTCTTCTCCTTTTCTTCAAAGCATCAGCGTGAGACTTATGAGCTCTTGGAAAAAACAATGGATTGTACAAATGGCATCTGTGGATTAGTCCAGCTGTCAAAATGATAGAGTGTAAAATAAAAGCAGAACTGCTCAGGAGGTTAAATTTGATATAATTATTTATTTCAGGGTGGGAACTGAGTGCTTGCTGCATTATAAACATATGACTGGCAAGGCTTGTCGGCTCTAGTTTGGAGAAGAAAAATAAAGTAGCATTTAACACCACAGATTCTACACGTTTTTTTTTTTTGTTATTTACCTTCTTTGTAAACAACTACAGTCATTTTCATTTACAGAATCAAGGGGTGTTAAACAGATTGTTAATGACTGTGAGGCAGTGGATCAGCAGGTATGGTGAATTTTTCACGGCTGTTGACTGAAAGGGTAAGGAGCTCAGTATCGAGTGCCGAATCCACGAATCTCCAGCTTAGAAATGTCCCTCTCGTTCGTGAACTCAGCTCGGTCAATACGAGAGCTGGGGCTGCCCACATGTCTCAGCCAGTGTTTCCTACAGGGGGAGAGAGAGACAGAGAGAGAAAGAGAGAGAGAATCACACTGAAGTCAAGATTCAAGATTCAAGGTTTTTATTTGCCATTTGTGCATGAGACCAGCAGTCCATGCACATTGGAATTCTTGTGCAAAGCTCTCCGAGTCAGGTTACATTTTTGATAGGTAGAAAAGCAGAGAATAAAGCAATCTACTAGTAGTATACAATATATAAAATATAAAAAAATTTACAAAAGATATAAAGAAATAAAGACCCAAGTATCCCTTTACAAGAGGGTTATCTACAAAGGATTTGAATATTGCACATTTTGAGTATTGCACTTGATATCGTACCCGAAGTTTCACAAATGTAGCTGCTTCAGTTAGCATATTGCACCTTAAACAGTCAATGACTTGTTCATCTTGTACAGTACAAGTGAGGTGTATGAGGTAGTGTGTAGTGAGGTCAGGTAGTGTACAGGTAGTGTTCAGTGTATTTGTTTTGCCATCAGTCTGACTGTGGCAGGGAAAAAGGTGTTGAAGAACCTTGTTCTGTGTGTGATGTTGTGTCTCGGGTTGTATGTACAGTCAATAAAGAGGTCCTGATTTTAATAGCTAATCTTGCATCTTCATTCATTGGCTTTGATTTACCTGCGAATGGTCCATCACCTAAATCATATCCAGTCAGTGGTGGCCCTAATTTGAATCATAAACTCTAATCCCGGACCTCCACCCACCCTCACACATCTCTGAGCTTCTTCCTCTCCTTGCACAATTCGTATGGACTGTTCGGCCTTAAGCATCTTACACCACTGTAATAACTCTGTTTTTACTATATACTGTATATCCTCTGTCCTGGTGCTGCTATTATTTATTGCAATCTTCATTCTGCATTTTTGCACACATAAGGACTCCTATTTTAGAATCCTATATCTGTTATAATACTGTATTCATACAAACGATAAATGTTCTCTTGTCCTTGTTTTGTTCCTCGTGTTTTTTTTCTTGCACTCTCTCTCCTGGTCTCTTTGCTCTCTGTGTATTTTGTCCTGTCTGCATGTACAAAGTCTTGTCTTTTTTCCTGTTTTGTTCTTGTGTTGCTACAGGGTCCTGGAGGCACATGGTTTCATTTCACTATGTACTGTGCATATGGCGAAGACGGCAATAAACCTACTTGACTTGACTCCTATGGTAGACAATTTCCACAGAAGGATGGGATCAATGGGGACAGGTTGTGCAGCAACAAATGGGCTACAAATGGCCACTTAGTGTAGATATAAGTTTGTTGTGCCTACAGTGACAAAAATTTAGGCAGCCCACAATTTTTTCCCCCCAAACCTTAACCTGTTGGGGGGAAAGACCACTTTTCACAAATTCTCATTTATATTTCATTCATTTCCCCCCAACAGGTTAAAGTTTGGGGAGAAAACATGTCATTTGTGGGCTGCCTAAACTTTTGCATGTCATTGTAGGCACAACAAACACCAAATATTGACACTAATTGGCCATTTGTAGCCCATTTGTTGCTGCACAACCCATTGATCCCAACCTTCTGTTTTACTTCCGATATGTTCAACATGGAAAATAAGTAGAATTTGTGCAGAAACTGTATTTTAAGTTTGTTTTTTGAAAAAATGCATGAAAAAAAACCCCCCATGTAATTGGACTAGGGTTGTTTAAACTGTAATAGGCTGGCAGTAGTGTACTGTACAGTCGAGGTGTGATGCATTATAACATATGAGCACTTTGATGCTCTGTACCCATACAATGTTCGAAAGTTATTTCATCATTATAAGTTGAACAAAGGCGGTCCCTCTCCTTGGCCATCAATGCAGGCACACAAGGCCTAACAACATCAGCAGAGTCAGTAAACGCATCATAGGAGTCTAAGAAATCAGATTACACATGAACGCATTTCTCTCCCTCTCCTTCAGAGTGGGCTTGGACAGGCAGAATTGCTCATGCAGTTATTCCTCTGAGGACCTCTAAATGCATTATCCTGCATGGTGGGCCATAGAAACAGGCTCTTATTGGCTGTGTGAGCGTGTGTGGTACGGCCCTGTGCATGGCTGCTTCCGACACACTCAGCTGACAGCAGTATGATGCTTATGCTGCTCAACTAATAAGAAGCTAAAGTACAAAATAAATAAATAAATAAACAAAAATATTGACTCTGACTTTGAGAAAGTAATGAGAAAAGACTGAGAATGCGATATAGCATCAAAAATATATATAATGTAAGAATTTATAACAGGAAAAAAATCACTTTATGCATCTATTATTATATTTCCTAATTTAGTAATAGTTTTATTCTATTCTTCTAAAACACACTGACCTTTGTGTATGATAATGGCCTATACTAAAAAAATCAATTTACAGAATCATTTTCATAGTGATCAAATCTTAACTCATGCAAATACCCAAATACATAGTAACACAAAGCTTTTCCCAAACTACTTCAAACAGAAACAACAGAAAAAAGATGCTTTTGGTGTCTTGCTAATCACATAGCAGTCTTATCAGTAAATCAGTGGCTCACGGAGCAGCAGGTCACTCATATCTGGTTGGAAGTGGTCAGAAGGGAATGTGTTTAGGCGCTGTGGGCGCTCTGAAATGCTCAGAATTACAGTCTGAACTCTAAGTGTTACATGATTGATTCAAATCAGTCAATGGGCGATGTCCACTCTGAGGAGGAAACCCAGCCCTGAGAGAAAAAAATATTAGGAGTCTATCTTTTAACCAGGGATGGTTTGTTATTTCATATTGTGTGTGAGAGGAAGGGCAGGTGGTAGTGAGCAAGCAAGCAGTGAAAACACTTTAAACAAATAAGGAGCTTTTTAACAGCAGTGTTCCCTTTAACACAGTTTCACAGCCGAAGTTAAATTATTTCTTAACTTAAACATTAATGGAATCAAATATAAAACTAAAGCTATTTGCAGGGCATTCACGTATAATCTAGTTTGTTACGCCGATTCCAGAGCATGGGGAGCAGAACCATTATAGCTTTATAACCATTATAATACCTCTCGAAAAACCTCTGCCTATTGCTCATCATTATCAGTAAAGCAACTGTATAAACTGAATAAGCTTCATGGTAGCATTTTTCAACAGGCATCAAAGGTGATCTACAGCAAGATCATCATCTTACTTGCTGCTACCATAATTATTTTGTACTAGAGAGAACCCAAGCTGCATATTCACAAAACCTGTCTGTGATTCAAAGGTGTTGTGATGTGATACAAATAAGGAAACATCCTCAGCTTTATTTGTGCAAGCCCACGATGTCCACCTACATCTCCTCCAGAGTGTGGGGTCAGTAGTAGGGCAGGTCTGATTGGCTGCTTAAAGCCATATGTACAGCATATATGACCATAAACATGAACGTGAACATGTCATTTTAATTAAGACTTAGGAGTTGTATTCATACACATTTGGCTGAAAACCAGTATTAAATGGCTGCAATCTTTGGATCCTCAGGAGGCAATGCATTAAACCAGACACGAAATCACAGCATGGGCTCAGGAGCGCTTCCCAAAACCACTGTCTAGGACGCAGATTGCCACTGCGTCCACAAATGCAAGTTTAAACCCTACCACACAGAGAAGAAACCCTTTAGTAACATGATCCAGAAACACTGCCGCTCTCTGTGGGCCCGAGCCCATTTAAGAAGGACTGAGGTGGAAACTGTCCTGACCAATCAAAATCTGAAATTCTTTTTGGAAATTGTGGACGCTGTTATAAGAAGAGATGATGCAACTCAGCAGAAAACATGTACCTCTCCCAGCTTTTTCACATGTTGCAGTCACATTAAAAATGAGCATATATTTTTCACAGTTTTAAATCTGTCTAGACTTTGTACTCTTTTCAAATAAATATGGGTTTAAATGATTTGCAAATCAACCCCAACTTTTATTGGTGTGGGGTTGTATTTAATTTTGTAATTGTTTATTTCATAAATATTTGATTCCCTGTTTATTGTGAAAATAATAATAATAATTACATTTTTTTCATATCCTTTTAAAGCCCTTGCATTTTCATAGAGCTCTAACACTGCACTTTTAATGCAAACATTAAAACAACTTTCCACTACTTTTACCCTTTGAATGACTTTTCCTCTTTTCCTAGTAGACTCTCAATCATTCTTCCTCTCTCTCTCTCTCACACACACACCACTCCTCTACATGTGTGCGGGGCTCATTGTGTTATAAAGGAAAGCAGTCTCGCCCTTGCCCTGCTGTTGAGGAAGTCTGATAACATTGAAGTGCAGTGATGGGAAGGAATTTCCTCCAGCTGGGAGATTATCCATCAACCATACGGGTTAGCAATCAGCGAGGGCGTCCCACTGATCCTGGTTCAGCTTGAGGAGAGGGTCAGTCACATGTCACAAACACAAGTGGATGTTGGCCGGGTGATATTTAGGCCTGCCGCTGGGGTAGTAACTATTTGTGTGGAAGGTCTTCTGTCTTAGCACAGGTGAAATACATGCTAGTAATACTACAACTAAAGCAAGAAAAGAATCTGTTTTTTTCAGATATACTTTGAATACAGTGCTTGATGTTGATGTCTTTGGTCTTTACAGTGGAGCCATAAGTCTAATGCAGCTAACAAGCAATAGCTCCCAACTGCACAACATCCTCAGCCTGTGATTTTATTTTGTATTATGAGACAGACTTGCTTATGTGGTTTCTGATACTGTATGACTGTTATCGATAAAAACAGAAGTTCTATGCATAGCTAAAACACCACCCGTATCCATCCTGGGCCCTAAAATCTGTTCGAGCTTCTGGTTTTTTTTTTGAGGAGCAAAGCAAATATGAGGACAGTGTTGCCAGATTGGTTGGTTTCCCACCAAAGTGGGTGGATTTGGAGGGGAAGTAAAGAGCACATAAAGTTAATAAACTGCTTAATACTAGAGCTAAAACTGAACTTCTCCCCACATCCAAAAGGTCATCAAAATGTGGACACTTATTCACTCCTGCTGCCACACTCACTGGCATCATTTGCAATCTCAAATGGTATGAATTCTCCAGTTATCTTGGCATTACTGGCTGTACATACTTCTGCAATACTTAATGACCAGTGGCGAGTGGGGAATAGGAAATGGGCTGTGATCTGTCCACAGCCTATAAAGAAAGCTGAGACTTTTTAAAAACAGGCTTGAGAAATAGAAATACTTAATTGCTTGCAATATTATCTTATTTATTATTCTTTCTGCTGGCAATAGATCACGATTCCATCACTGTTAGAACAAAACATTGCATCTATTTTTTGTCGTATTTTATTTTTGCCAGCTGTTGTTGACACTGTGTCAAAATATCAAAATGTTCTAAACTGATGTTCAAATACCATCATGTTCTATTTACTTACATTGAATATTAAGAATGTTTTTCCTTCTCCAGTTAAGTTACTTTTTGAAGATACCAGGTTTTAAATGTTACAATTACAAATGTATTCATGTACTGAAATGATTTGCCATTTATTTGTCCAGGCATTTCTTAACAGGAGTATAAAAATGAAATAAAACAGCTTTTGGCTCTTCATACCAGTGTCATTAAATGACCATGTCATCTAGTGACCCTATTGTAGAAAAATGCATTTTCTTCAAGAGCTGAACTTCTAAAATGTAGCATTTTCTTCCCACTCCATACAGTCCATTTATGAAAAAGTTTCAAATTCACATTTTAAATTCATTTTTGTACTTTCTTTTACATATATCTAAGGCTGGGCGATTTGGCCTAAAATCAAAATCTTGATTAATTGAACATTTTAACTCAATTACGATTAATGAACGATTTATTTATTTATTTTTTATTTTTTTGCCCTCATAGTTCACTGACAAGTTGCTCAGTTGTCTCGTGTTTAAGCTCTCCGTGCTCGACATGTCGGCGGAATAACGTAACATAACGGAGCGGGGTCACGTGACTCCACACG
>JBBPDC010000110.1:90997-113704 GCA_037974485.1 Hemigrammopetersius urotaenia
AGCTTAAATCTGAGTCAACTATTTAACCAAGATACTGCAGTCAGAGCATCTATACAACAACTGTCAAATAATAATTAACCAGCACTTACCCAACAATACATAAGCCATAGAGAAGAAACATATGGGAACATTTGGATAACTGGATAACTGAAACTCATTTTATATCTATTTTATGATAATAGCATGCATTGAATGGTTAGAAGTCTTAATGAAATTGAGAGGAAGAGTCCTGTAAGTCTCTCTCTCAACTTTTTGATTCCTGTGATGAAATTTTGGCACCCATCACCTAACTGTAATGAGGTCTTGTCCCTGTTTATTATGGCCTTCTAGATTATAGCAGAAGATGCAGCCCAGCTCCAGTTCTCAGAGATCTCTAACCTACGTTATAACCAGTATGTGCGAGTCATGATCCAAACTCTTCCAACGCCACACTTCCAACATTTTGGTTAAGAAAATGTTCTATTCCAGTGAGCTCCATAAAGACATGGCTGGATTAGTTCATTGTGGAAGAACTTGACTGGTCCGCACAATCCTGACCAGCACCTTTGGGATGAACAGGAATGGTGATGCAAGCTGGGCACAAATTTCCACAGAAACTACAAATTCTTGTGGAAAGCCGAGTGGAAGCTGTTTTAGCTGCAAAGAGGGGACCAACTCCATATTAAAGTCTATGAAAGCAATGTCATTAAAGTCCCTGCTGGTGCAATGGTCAGGTGTCCCAATAGTTTTGTCCATATAGTGTATATATAGATGAAGTTAAATACAAAAGGTTAAAAAGCTTCTCCAGCCTAGCAACAGTGGCTAAGAATTAAAGCATTTTTAGGCAGAGCATGGATAGGCCAATTGACCTGACAGCTACTGTTGGCAAACACTGTAAAGCAATCCTTTAATAAGCTAATACTATTTTGGTTGATGTTCAGAGTGTCAGCATCACCATCAGCAACCAAACAGACTGATCTCAGAGCGGCCTGGCACACTCTGGAAATTTTTCAGCCATGCCAGAAAGGCCCCCTCAGTCACTTGCTTTCCAAAGCCTTGGCTGTAAGCGAACTTGACATTGATGACACTTCTTGCTTGCGAGGCTTAGCGGTGGGGGAAGGGGACAGCAGGTGGTGAAACGGCAGCGAGGCATCGTGGTAAAGAGTATTGTCCACACACACACACACACACACACACACACACACACACAAACACTCTGACAGGTGGTGGATTCACCTGATCCGACAGCTGTGTACACAACTATTAGGACCAACGTGGGGTAAATATGTGTTCAAGTGAGAATTCCTTTTGAGCCTGTCAGCAATTAAATGGCCTCACAATGAGCGAACATTAAACTACAGACACGTACAGTACTGTGATTAGAAACTGTGAGCTGTCACATGTATTTATTAGGCAGCACAAAGCATGTGTGTGTCATATCTGACCTCACAAGTCGATTTGATAACGACTAGGATCTGTTATGACTGACCCAAACATTCAAAAATGCATGTACAGCAACCCCCCAGTTTTACACGGATCAGGAGGAGCAGATCCAGTCCGATGCAAATTTTTTTTTAGAACCAATTTATTTTTTGCGTTTTTGTGGCAATAAATATATTTCTTCTGGATGTTTTTACACAAGCTTGTTTTGGCTGTAGCCGACCGGGAAGCACTTCGAATTCCACCCCAGGGTTGAACCCCCGCACGATTTCTCTGCGGTTCAAGCACTCAGACACTTCAAACTTCACAGTTCGATTGATCTCCAGGAAACATTTCCAATGAGCCCTCATTTGTATTTTAGCCCGAGTAGATCATGGGTTATTCCATGAAAACCGTTCGCCTCACTGTGTCCCAATACTTTTGTTCCACCACCTTCTTGCATATCTCGGCGGGGAAAGCACTCAGACACTTCAAACTCCACAGGTAGATTGATCTGCTTATTTGGGGTCAAGTTTATGGTTTACACTATAAAAATAGGCATTTTTAGACATTTTCTTTCCAAAACACAACACTGTTTTTCACTATATGTTGGTGCTTTTGGAACGTAACAAACGTGAAAAGTGAGGGTTACTGTAGTTGAATTGGTGCCTTCAGATTAATGCATCACAATGTGCTAAGTTAATTTTACATTCCAAGTATGTGTGTGTGTGTGTTTACCACTCATCCCAGACATAGATCAGATTTGACTTGTTTGGAGTCTAAATTTTGCATCTTTAGTTTAGTGATAAATGTGTGAGTAATCAGGCAATCTAGTTAAAAAGTGACAATCTGGTCATACGTGAACACACCACAGCACATAGTGTGAACAGCACGAAATACATTCTCTGCATTTAACCCATTCACCAAGCAAAGCAGGAGGCAGCTACAAACACAGCGCCCAGGGAGCAGTGTTTGGGGACTGTACCTTGCTCAGGGTACCTCAGAGGTGCCTAGAAGTCTTGAACCCGTGACTTCCTGATAACAGGGCGAATGCCCTAACCACTAGGCCACCAGCTGCCCCTAATCTAGCAATTCTTTTGATGATTTAATAAATTATTTTTGGTTGTTTTAAGGATAACCAGTTAAATCTGCATTTCAAATTTCTACTGGCCATACTTAGTATTTTTGTCGTTTGACACTGAATTCATTAAGCCTGATTGGAGGAACCTGTCAGCCATACTCTTCAGCCTCAGATGTTGTTTAACCTTATCTTTAAATAGAAGCAATCTGTAAATCAATCGTTCATAAACTTTGTAACTAAAAACAAACATGTATACTTATTGATGTTTATTCCTTGTTTTTCAGAAATTAAAACAAATGTCAATTTGGTGACAATAGCTCCCCCTAGCAGATAATCTTCATCCTGCCTAGCCTGACTTTATAGAAGACTGTTTATCATTCCAATTACAAATACATAATGAATTTGTATAATTGTTATTTTTATAATTGTAAGATTTACACATTTAAAATCTTTTGTCGAAAGCTTCTTTAAGGAAAGAAGTGGTTCTTTAACAACAGCCCTCCTAAGAACCCTTTGTTATGACCCTCAGTTTCAAGAATGTGAACCTTTATTTCACCAAAACAAATAGTACATGCACATTTATTTGTATCTGATTCATATCAAATCAGAGGGAGGTATGTGGGCCCAAATGGCATAAATTGCAAGCTTTGACTGGGCTGTTGGGGGATCCTCTTTCGGGTTTACTCCACTTCCTTATACCAGACTGACCTTCAGTCCTCTCTGAATCAACATGTCCAACCTTGTCAGCATCACCACATCCTTTTTTTTCTTAAGCGGAGCTTAGCAAGAGGGGAGAACTCATCAAAGCCAACATTTGCCTTGGAGAGGATTTCATTAGAATTCTTTTTTTTTTTGAAACAGGCCCAATTGACTGCTAACTAATCTTCACTGCTGTCACAGCCTGTGCTGTTCTGCAATGTCGGTACACAGTGTACAATTGTATTTATAGCATGCCAACTAGGCTAATCCCCGTTATGCAATATTTACGGCACTGAGACAGCCACCCCCCGGTAGAGCTGAGCTTCCACTCTCTGGGCCCCCTCCCCTTCCTTTCCCACCCCAAACACACACACACACAAACCCACACACACACACACGCACACACACACCCGCCCTCTCCGTTATGTTCCCGCCGCCCGGCCGTGCCTGCTGGGTAATTTTACTCACAAGCTCTAGCCAAGCAGGAAACATCCACAAACACTCGCAGCCACAACACGCCGTAAGAGTGCATTTGCTTGTGTGTGCTGAAACAGACTGCGCCAGACGGCCTAAAAAAAACTCTCAGCCTAGAAAAAAATGAATTGTGTGTCTAAAAACAATGATATGCAAATATAATGAGATCAAGTGGGTTAGGGATTAAATGCTCTCTCACTGATCAGAGAGGATCTGGACACATCAGAATAATGTACATAAAAACACAGAGGCGGGAATAAAAGTGAAAAGGGCTTTAACCAATTCGTTCAGATGTTCTTTAAAGGCAGAGTTTGGAAAACACAGATTAAGCTCAGTCCAGCTCTGAAAAGCATGCTTCATGAAGAATGACTATGGAACAGTGTCTGTCAATCAGGTCAATCAGGTCAGATTCAGGCCCTCTGAGTGCCCCCTGCCCTTCCCAAGCCCCTACAAAAACTACCAATTAACAGAAGGGAATCCTTGGGGCCCTCTGGCCCTTCAGTCAAGGCGTAATGAATTAAGCACAGCAAGTAATGCAGTCTTTTATGAAGTTTTGTCTGGAAACAATACAATTAAATCCTTGAAACGCTCAATGAAAGATTATCTAATGAGATTTTTTTTTCTTTGCGGTGTCAAGGTCAGCTAAGCAAGCTCTCCTGCTGGCTAAGCCTTCGGGCACTTCGGGATTGGGGTCTGGACTGAAGAATCAATCATTCAATCTCTTAATTTTCAGTGGACCAATTTTGTAAGGAAAAACATTACTCTAGGCCTTCTGGAAGTCCTAGATACGTCATTGGCTGAGAATATGAGTGGCAGCATAACTAATAGGTTTTTGTCAGATGGCAAACAGTGGCAGCTAAAAGCCAGGACTCTATGTTAATATGTCTTTGCAAGCCCAAAGTAAGACCTTCTTCGGATGCCTGAGTTTAATACAGAACAGCTAAAAATTTTGACCTCTAAAGCTTTTAAGCTAATGCTAGCAATTCTATAGGAATGCTATCAAAAATTATCATTATTGTAGAGGTCTGATGTGGGCATGGTTTGATATTTAAGGTCTGAATTGAAGACATAGATCTACTAGCATGTGTAGATCAGTGTTATACTATGTTAATGTATCTAATTTGCTTGTTTCCTAGCTATGCCTCAAAGTTTGTGCTCCAATGGAGGCTAATAGTTGAAGTATATTTTTAGGCCTTCCCATGAGTCATGAATAAAAATGATAGAGGTAGAGGTATGAGGGGTCCAATAAAGATATTAGGGTCCCCTGCATGGCCCATGCAATTGCTTCTCCTGCATAAAATTATGCTTCTTTGCATGAAGCCAGGGTAGACCCATTCGCTATCTATTGTTGGGTGTTTAGCCTAAAGCTAAGCACATTCTAACTCAATTCCAGCTCTATTCTTTGAACGCATCCCAGTCTTACAGCTAACTTTCAGCGCTAATGTAGGTCAAGTGGTCTTGTTAGAGGGCAATTCACCTAGATTAACAGGCGCCCAAGCACCTCAGGCACAAACACACTTCACACAACTGTCAACACCGAGCAGAGTATTCGGTCTCCTCCACTCCGCAGTCTAAAAACAGAATTGCAGTCTGGCCCGTGGTGACAGGCTGTGACAGGGGGCAATGTTCCAAAACAATCTCCCCTCGGTTCTGTTCTGGCAGCTTGTCAGAGCTGACCTTAGAGGCCCTCGAAGCTCATTAAGACACAGCAGCTGCTAACAGAAAACATCATCCATGAAGTGTGGAAAAGAAAGCATGCGCTTAATCGGGCCCACTTTAAACAGAAGCTCCCAGCTTGATATTCTTAGTTATGCTGAGGGCTCTTAGTGCCCTGAGATGTTCAGGTTCAGGTACAACTCCCAAGAAGACTGCGAATCAGAAAAGGCCCTTATAGCTCCCTGTGATATGCAAACATGTGTCCATTCTTAAAGACAGTAAAAGGCCCCCAAGCAGGGTGCATGTGCATGCCTGCTCGGAAGTGAGCGTCATGGTATAGTGCAAACTGTTAAGGAGATGATGACAGCACAGCCCATGAGAAAGAGCCTGTGGGTCATTACTGCTGTAAGGCGGATTAGCGGGAAATTTTGTGGGATATCAGGTTCAGACTGGTGTTGTAAAACTCAACTTGTTCCCCTCCCATGGATTTCACACTTGACTTCGCCGAATCCAAGCTGGAACAAGTGGAGGCGACCAGGCTCCAGCCATGCTAGACTTTGCTTCCACAATGATGTTTTTTAAATATGCATCAGATTCTTTGGGGCTTTTACTCTGATGTCATGCAGCTGTTTTGACAAGTCCTGCTGGTCTTGGCGGACCCTGTGGGGTTGGATTGTTTTGGTTTTTGTTGTTTTTTTTTAGGACCCCTACAAACCCCGCCCCAGGTGATTGGGGCTTTTAGTTGCCGGTTTGTTTGGGGATTTGTTGGCTTGTTGGCAGAAATCTGCAGTGGTGGAAATGCGCAGTGGACGGTGGTCGTGTGACACGGCTCACTTCACGCGTTCTGACAGCTGAGCTCCTCGACCCACCCCCCCAAAATCTATTTTACACTCTTGCATTATTTTACAGACAGAATAACTCCAGCTCTTTGCAAAAGTGACTGGTAATTTTTATAAAAAGCATGAAAAAAGAGAAAGCATTTTGAACATTTGCTTAATGTTGAATTGCATATTTACACAAAACGCAGTGCCCTAAAATCAGTATGGACATGTTTGCCTATATTCTGTCATACATCTAAATAAAAGGTTTTAAAACCAAATCAAATAAAATACATAAATAACAACAAAAAATTCAGAACAAATGACTACATACTAAAGAAAAAAAATCATATTCTGTTTAAATGTGGGCTTGATGCAGTTCTTTTATTATTTTAATATTCAGTCTAGAATATACGGAATTAATTCTTTCTTTGATGGGACTTTTGTGATTTAGATGCTATTGATACGCAATAATGTCCAAAAATTCGGCCAAATAACAATTTTGTTAATTTAAGTTAAAATAAGTGCACACTCTACAGACATTACAGCTTTTTTTCTTTGCTGAGTTTTTGACAAATGGGAAAAAGTAATCATTTTATGGTGTGTCAAGAAGCCATATGATATTAAATAGACCAATATAATAGAAAAACAGAATAATATTGATAGAAACTTTGCAGAAAAATGCTGCATAGAAGATTTGTCTCAACGGGTGTTTTCACACTCTTGCAAATGGCTGTTTTGGCTGTATGGCCGAGAAACATTATAAAACATTATAAAACATTGGGCCTGATACATCACTTTTAACTTAAATTCAGTTGGCTCTGTAACTACCAGTCTATCTAATTCAGCAATAAAATATGACTCTGTTGAAACCTGTCATTCAGTCACTCCTCTGATTATATTGCATTTTTAAATGATGTATCAAATACGCAGGCCTGGTGAGCAGTAGTTTTAGGAAGAGTGTCTGTTTGATGCACTCTCCATTCCAAAAGGTCATTAAGGAAGCCCCGAAGACAAAACGAGGCTGCAAGGCGTGTAGAACGGTTTTAAAGGGACATTAGGAAGGCATTCTTGTTGTTAAGGCCGCGTTCTTGGCCTTGAGGGATTTTGCTGCTCTCTGTGTGCAAACAAAGAAATGTGTGGTTAACGAAATAGCTTGTGACAGGACACCAAGAAAGTCTCCCGAAGGACAAAGCGTACTAGTCCAGGGAACAAAAGTGCAGGGAATAATTCCTTCTTGCTTTGTGCTTTCAAAAGACACATGCGGACCTGCAGAGCTACAGCACATACAAAAGCACTGACTCAGATTCACCTTTTAAAAAAAGACAAAAATGGATGCTAACTAAGGTATGGTAATTAGATACGAGGCCTTTTTCTTGGAAAGAGCAGGGCTGCATTTGTTTTATATCAAACATTAGAGAGGGCAGGGCCACTAATGCAGAGCTCGGGGCTTTTTTCTTTGCTACAGTACACAGTGCTCGTAATCCACAGAGATCCTGTCAGCACACACAAGCAGCGAGAGATCAAAACAAAACCTGGGGCCAAACCACCAACCCGCTCTCTGAGAAGGCGGTCGTGTCTCAAGAAGCGAGCGGTGATGAAACTTGGCAGCACTGCTGAGTAACTTAAGTAAGTTTTTATGACCCCCCCCACTACTCCGTCCCCCTCTGTATTTTTTATGTTTGCTCACACGACCCAATAGTCCTCTACATCAGCATCCGGTCCCACCATCTCAACCCTGGACACACACCCATCTCTATGGCTCTGCGGAGTTGGGCCTGTTGTCCCTAACAGCCTCTGCGCTTTCGCTGCCATTCAAGCATCAAAGGACATTTACACTCATGCAAACAAACAGGCTGGCTTTTCCACTGCTGTTGCTTTCAGAGGCCGCAGGTTTTTATCCACCCGCCTCTCTTGCTTCTCTCTCTCTCTCTCTTTCTTTTTCTACCCCCTTCCTCAGGCGTGTTACACGTAGAACGTCCTGTTCCCTGAGTCAGTCCATAGCACCAAAGCCTGCTGGGGAACGACCGTATCTGAGACACAAGGCCAACAGAAAAGGCCCAGTCGCTTTGACCTATACTGCTTTAATCAGATCACTCGGAGCATAAACATTGCTCTAAGGGCCAAGCATCTCTCTCTCTCTCTCTCTCCCTCCCTCTCTCTGTCTCTGTCTCTGTCTCTCTCGCTCTCTCCCTCCCTCTCTCGCTCTCTGTCTCGCTCTCTCTCTCCCTCCCTCTCTCTCTCTGTCTCGCTCTCGCTCTGCTTCCAACCACTGCTGCTCTTTCATAACTTGTGTCCATCCATTAGATCAGCGTGCCCTAAGCCTCAGTAAAGTAAACAGAGCTCTGCTGATCTCTGTTGACCAGATTGAGGGTCGAGTAAGGTTTGGAACAGTTGACCTGCAAAATATGGGGCAATGTACAAGCAATGTCATAAGAAGGGACAAGAAACCATCAGACAGATAAACGGTACACTTGTTAGAGACCATGACCTTCAGGCCAAATTAGAGACATTTCAGAGCACTGACGAGATGAGGGCAGGCACAGCCAAGCACACTGCAGCTATAACTAGTGGAAGGCACAAACAATGTTCCTTACCCTCTTTACTCATCTGGCAGAAGCTTGTATGCCATTTTAAATTCCAACGGAGGGGTCCTCGAGGTTGTAGACATCCATCGACACCATTAACACGCTTACACTAAACAGAAAACAGCCACGGAAATGAAATAACGAGAGAGATAAGGCCCCTCCAGCAGCTTCTGCTCTGGAGGACACTGTTGGCCTGAGATCCAAAACCTCAAACCTGAAGAATCCTACAGCACTTTGTGGGGTCGGTTGCTAAGAATTCCACTTGATGCATGCTGGGTTTGAATACTGTGGGAGTGGCCATTCATGTAGAATTAAATAAAAGATCTGTCTGTCAACTCTGCCTGAAAAGAAATGTGCAACTGTGGGAGAAGGGCCCCTGACATCACCCTGTGTCAAGTGTGCTTCAGTGCCTCAGAGACAGTCAGGTTTTTGTATATAGGACACTAATGAGGCACCATGCCTTTACCCTCCATGGCTCTTTCCTCTCCAGTGTAATGGACCCATGCAACTGCACAATCACTAATGATGAATCCAACAGACTACAAATGGGTTATGACATAGCACTGCATGTTCGTTCATGTCAGAACCCATTTAGGGTGAGACATAGACAGGCACAGGATTCAGGTGTCATGGAAATATAATCTACTGATAAATTGTTCCGGATATTATCTGAGTAGGTGGACATGTAGTTCCACCTTCCAGAACAAAACCTAGTAATTTTTCAGTAGAAGAAGAAAAACAGTGGTTTGGAAGGGAAACTTTTCTTCACATTGAATGATAATAAAATGAGTTATAATCAAATTTCATTAAGAATGGATCAATAGAAATCCCCCTTTACATAGTCTAAAGTTAAGATTGTTTCTCCTACAAAGAGGTGACCTGGTTCTAAGTAAAAAGATGCAATGTTACGGTTCCAATCCCCTGCATAAACAACAACAGTAGAAAAACTGCACCAGATAAAACACAGAATGTCTTTTAACATTATCTCTGGTAAACTTTGTTAATCTTTAGCCCTTGGACAGCTGTGGTGCTGTTTGTACAATACAGTTCCTTACTTGCTTTAAAATCTAAATCCACTCTGAAAAATCAGCCAAACACTGTGGCCATAATTGTGCCCGTACCTTTATTTGTTTTAGATATAATACTCAGCTTCCATACCCAGATTAATGCCTGCAGCAATCTTTTATTCCCCCTGGGAGCAGTTTAACAGAATGGCATAATTAAATTGCGTTCCACTCTACAGTGTAATCACTAATGTCTTTGTTTACAAAAAAACATCTGTCCAAGGATGTATGGATATTTTTAAAACAAATATTTTATACAGCATTCACCCATTAAGCTGATTGTATTCAGTTCAGTACACCAAGACAAGCCTCCTAATGGGATTAAGACAGCAGGGAGCTATTTTAAAGAAACTCTGAGCGCAGCCACTCTCAAATCCCTTTTTAGTGAGGTTATTCAGAACATATTTTCTACACTTTGTTGCCCAGGAATTAGTCGTTCACAAACATTCTTCAAAATTTCCCCCAAAATATTCACAGTTATTATGATCTAAGACTGATTCCTGGCTACTGTCACTATATTGAGTTTTTTCCCATAATCTCTGAAATTGAATCATCTAGTAACTACTTTAATGTTCAGAGGCATAGAATTGTTTAGGCACAGTTGGGACACATCCCTACCAATATCCAGTGACTAAAAATCTAATAAAATATGTTTTCTGTGTTTGGAACATAAAGAGTTAACAGTTCTGTTTCTCTACTGCAAGTCCTGGGTTCCTAACACTGTTCCTAACCTGGAAGCACCAAAGCTCAGTAGTTTGCATACATGTAGGCGAGATAGAGGACGTCTTTATGCTAACAATTCTGTGCTTAAAAATATGAAACACATTACGTTTGTTGTTGATTCAGTAAGAAAGCAATGTTGGACTGTGTACTGATACTCAAAAAGTACCACGATACCTCATCCTTGTATTTATGATTTGGATATACAGCTCCATATGCAATTTATTTTTAAATCACCATCTCTCTGAGTATAACAACCATTCCATGCCAGTAAATTCCTACACAAGCACCTCATTCTGCTTTATGAGGTACTGATTAATGATCACCTGAATCACATCTTATTTAGTGAGGACAAGTATAAAAGCACTGCTGTAATCGTCACTCTCCTCTCACAATGAGACCAGTTGGATCATTGCCATTTCGTTTAAGAGAGAACAATAGATTCATTTTCTTTTAATTATTCAAGCTCTGTAAACACTGCACCATTTCTCTTATGTTTTGTCTCTTTATGTTTTGTCATTTCCTTTAACATTATGCTTTAAAGAACAACATTTTTATTTGGAAATTAGGAGAAATATTGTCAGCAAGGCAAAGCTATTCAAACAAAAAGATAAAACTGAGAAACTCAACAGCTGTAGTTAACAGCATTCTTCATGTTTAGATGGAAATAAACATTTCTAGATCATTGGTTTGAAAAGGTCCCAGCCTTAAAATATGAAATTCAGTGTTCCAGTCAGATCACAAAATTCTTGTCTTCTGTGATTACGATACTTTGTTATTGGTTATGTGCATGAAAGTGCCAGCCTGTATGTACTATGTTGATATTAATGAATGAAAGATGTTAGCGGTTGCACTTTGACTGAACAGTTACCACTTTTGTGTCTCCATTAATGTCAAAAACAGACTTTGTGCTCATGGAATACCAAGATTTGACATAACTTGGCAGATACAACACTACTTTAATTTAAGGTAGGGTTTTGGAACTAGCAACAATTGGAACTCAACACATCAGTTCCTACCACTTTCCCACCAGACATTAGGGCTTGGAACCCTGCCAAAGCCTCACGCTTCATCCCCTCTTTCATTAAAGGAAGATATGGATGGTGGCCACTCCTGCTTCTGCAGTGACACTTATTGGATGTGACTGGCCTTCATGCTGCCATGTCTGTAAAGTGGGACTGAGTGGAATGAATAAGATTCAGCTGCTCAAAAAGGAAAAACGCACAGCTATGTGCAGACCACCAAGGTGAGATGAGGCTTTAGTATGTGGGTCAGTGCATGCTTCACTGCTCTGTACTCAATGTACTTGCCGGGAAGACTGTGTTGTGCAATGCCCCTGTGACATGGCTTATTTGAATTTGTAAGGCTGCGGTTCGGTATCAGTAAGGCACCACAGCTAAAAGGCACTCTGGCTGAAATTAGATACAAATCAAGGGAATTCCTGTACTATGACAGCACGAGGCAGACTCCAATTCATTACCAGTCAAGCCATTTTACTCTCACGGATGCAACAAACTCTTGTATCTTTTAAATGCCAACTTTATAGGGGAAGAATAAAACTCTTGAAATTCTGTATCCTACAGTTCTAACGGGCCTCCCTGTTATTCAAAATGGCCTTATAGCTTCAGGCCAAATAGGCTGATATACGCAAATGGTTTTTGTGACATCACAAAAACAATTCATTCGAAACAGACTGACTTTACAGCTTAATTTAAAAGATAAAAGAGTTACAATTACGACAGTGACAATAAGTGTGTTTGTATACAAACAATACTTCTAAGTGGTGTTACGCGCTAATTAGTGATAACCTCCTCATGAGGAGCAGCGGTGTTGAAGGTAGTGTTTTGAACTGGCTGTACTGGGTCTCTGCTTCTGCCCACTGGACTCTTGGAGCACAGGCCTAAGCCCAGTCATCCTTAAAAAACCCTGCCCTTGGCACACAAACAGCTCAGTGGGCAAAAGAGGGGGGGTGGTTAGGGTCGAATGGGTCGGTCACATGGATCCACACCATCTGCCTAACTGGCATCCCAACTGAATGAGGGCTGAGATGACGCTGTTGTCTTCTCCACAGCCCTGGAGCACAGGGCAGCAAGATAAAGAGCTCGTTTACATAACGGCTCGTCTGCATGCTGCCTTCATTGCTCATGTCAGCTTTAATGGAAGAAAAAATGGTTCAGTAGATCCTATAGTGCACATTTACCAAAATGGTCTTCAACAATTCTTGGTAGATCACGTTCTTCCCCAATTCTAGGGAAGAACATGCTATAGAACCTTTACGTCCTGTTGAAGTTCTTCAAACTTCGAAAAGATTTCCCATACTTACACATCTCATGCAAAATAACCTCTTCTGGCATATTTACTTTAAAAGCATTGTGCTGTTAGACTTCCAGATGTGCATAGTATGAATTGTATGAGTATGTCATATATCTGTCATGTTTTCTAAGAAAGCATCAGATGCCTTCTACTTTCTTTGGTTTTCTGATGTCTTAAAGCAAGCCAAGTTCAATGCATGCTTAGTGTGCTCAGACTCAGTGTACTTAACCAAACGTAACGCAGGCTGGCACTTCATGTAACCTTGGGCAGTATTCTTAATTAAAATGTATTTCCATACAATCCATTGGGAAAGGATAGTGTGCTTGTGCACATGCAACTCTTCAGGTCATTAAACAGCCTCAAAATGAAAGCATGCTACATAGAGGACTCAAATGTTCAACCACATGATGGGGCATAAATCATACATAACAGCAGTCTGCCTACCATTACACTATGGAGGAGATTAATAATGCATCTTTAAGGTGCAAGATTCATTATGTAAGTTGGTGTTTGCTTTGAAAACATTTTAAGTCATTGTTGAGGAACACTGTGTGTGTGTGTGTGTGTGTGTGTATGTGTGTGTGAGATAAATTATGGATGAAAAAGCACTTTGAAAAAAAACAAAATCAATGAAACAATCTTCTAAGCACCCATGGGACCTAACATTTTTCATTAACTTCATTAATATTGCTAAATTAAAATTGTATGATGCTGTACCATATATGTTAACTAGGTCTATCTTCAGATTTGCACCACCCATGTGTAAAGAAGCAGAACACAGGCCAATCATCACAGACATCATTGACAAACACTCGTTCTAAAGACACAATAAGACAGTTTGTATCATTTTCTGCTATGCTGAGAACTTTGAGTTCTGTAAAACTGGGCATAAATTATAACAAAAAATGTTGTATGGACATTTTAGGACAGTAACATCATTATTAAAAAAGATATCTCCAAAAAAAGTACCTTTACAAGAGAAAGAAACAGCCTTATAGTAAGTTCTTTTGGACCGTTTCTACTGGCTCATTCATGTTTCATTCATCTTACCTGAACCAGGGTTACAGTTGCTGGAACCTGCCCCAGCACTCATAGGGTGAAAAGGGGAGAATCACTTAGAAATGGTTGACAGTCTATCACAGGGTAGACACAACTTACAAACACACTTACATATTCACACCTAATGGAAATGTAGTATCTCCAATTCACCCGACATGTCTTTGGACCAGGGGTCTCAAACCAGCAGCCATTTTCAAACCAGCAGCCCTTTTCTGTCCAGAAAGGGTTGCTGTGGGTGTAGGTTTTCATTCCAAACAAGAAGAAGCCAGACCTGAGTAACTGAAAACCAAGACCAACTGATTACAGAGGTGGGATCAGGTGTGCCTCCTGCTTGGTTGGAACGAAAACCTGCACCCCCTTTCTGGACAGGTTTGAGACTCCTGCTTTGGACTGTGGGAAGAAACCTGAGTACCTGATGGAAACCCAAAAGGACACAGGGAGAACATACTCCATCATGCCACCCCCTTTTTGTCTTGAAAAGAAGATGTTCTGAAAGTGATTATTGATAGGCTGTTGTCCCCCTGCATTTAAAGGAACTATATACTAGATTTTTTCATGTAATTGTCTTGTCTTCCCAAGGCCTCCTTATGTATTTGGTTTTATGTTGCTGAACAGGCATTTTCATGACATCACAAAATAATGATTATAAAATGGACTGATTTTGCAACATAGTTTCTGTGTATGGACTGTATGTGTTGAAACATACTACCTCAAAATCTTATATTTTCAATAAGTGGAGATATAAATATGAGTTTTGCCCATATGGGCCTTTTAAACTGACCTTTTGCTGCAAGTCACAGAGTACCCACTGACGATAACAACAGCAAGATGTTCCAAAACAAACTTTGCTCCTAAGGATATGTGAACGTAGCTGTCCTAATGTGATCTCACCCCTCACTTAACAGAAAGCCCACAGCAACACTTACCTGCACTGAACCTTCTTGCATTTCATATCTAAAATACAGAGCAAATCCGCAAATCGCCCTCCTGCTCTATACCGCTCCCTATAAAAGTGAATGTCGTGGCTTAAGGAATTTTGACAAACCTAAAGTGGATCAAAAAAAGATTCTAATTCCTTATTCATCACTGCAAGGCAGAGATCTCATTAAGCTAGAGCCGCATTGCCGACGGCTCCATGTTGTTCCCTATCTTTAGGACAAGGATAAAAATGTACGAACACTGGGGCTTTGTTTTTGCCGTTACGCCGAGTGTGTTTTAATCCCCCTGAGGTCGAAACCAAACACACACATGGATTACTCTGCGGACAAACAAACATGGGGATATGATTGTCCCCATCGGAGAGACGAGGAATGTAAGATTGGAAGAGAATGAAGGGGGGGGGGCATCCATTTTGAAATAGTGCGGCATTAGCAAATCATCAGCATATCATGATTACCTGCCATCAGCAGCATTAGATCAGCTTAAGCCTTTCAGAGGTATTTCCAGTGATAAGTAGTGAGAGTACCTTCACTCTCCTCTGCCTTGCAGAACAGGGAAGCCAGTCCTCAAACCACTACTCAAATCAGTCATTCAAGGCCAGGTTTAATATCATAAACATCAGCACTCAACCACATGTAGCTAATCCCATGAATGGCCATCGCATTCAACTAAATGATACCACGCTTAATTTCACTGAGTTCTGGGCCCGCATCCGCTTCTCTGCTTATGTAAGAGAAGACGTGTTTTTTTCCCCAACCTAATATGTGTATCATAATGTTGATTACAGCAGAAAATATGGGTTTGTCTTTATTTAGAAAAGATAAGGATAGCAAATCTTGAAAACAAAGCTATCTAACTGGCAAACCAGAAATGACAATTACACCAGAGTTATTTAATTATGAGATTATAGTGCTGCACGTGTATATGCTACAAAGCAGCGTCTCATGGTTAAAACATAGGGAAAAGTTTATATACGCCACACAGCTCTGGTAAAAATAAGAGCTCACTGCAAAATTGTTCAGTTTCTCAGATTTGATCTTTTATGGGTGCAAGTATTGAACTGAACAGCTTTGCTTTAGTTTTTAAGAACTGTGGACAATACTTTTCCTAATTTCCAAATTAAAATATTGTCCTTTTAAGCATAATTTGAAAGGAAATTATAAAGTGATGCAGTGTTTACAGAACTTGAATAATTGAAAGAAAACAAATATCTTGTACCTTTGACACTTCTAGTTGTGTTTTACCATCTAGCTGCTCTCATTGTGAGAGGAGAGTGTAGATTGAAGCAATGTTTTTATATTTTTTCTCATTAAATAAGATGTGATTCAGGTGATCACTAATCAGTCCCTCATAAAGCAGAATGAGGTGCTTGTGTAGGATTTTTTTTTCGGAGCTCAACTTGCCTCCTGATTATATCGGACTATTCATTAATAGCCACAGGATGGTGTCATTTTAAATAAAGGAGGTGGTGAGAGATGGTTGGGTGATGAATGGTGACACATAATGCAGTTTATGTTTGTGGGGGAAAGTCCCATCTCTTTTAGTAAAAAACAGAAATGAGCAGAAGCCAATTTCTCTTGCTGATGTAAATGTTTGTCTGTTTTTTGTGTGTTAAATTGTTCCAAAGCTACAAAGCATTGGATGTTTGCTAGATTTTTGTAGTTAGTTCCATTTTTTTTAAATGTTATTGTGGCTTTAGGTTTTGTGTTAACAAGAACAACAGATACAAAGCCTCATTTTGTATGACTGAAAATAACTGCCTGGGGTGCAAGATGGTCACTGAGTGATCAGATTTTGTGCTTAATAATACTTTGCTTGGGTGCCCCGGTGGTTAGCCACGAACCTCAGAAAGCAAGCTGGCCAACTCTCCAACTAGTACAATAAAAGAAATATATAATAATATGGTTTCTAAAAGGTCAATGACCCAAAGCATTAGTGCTATTATCAAGGGCACAAATCCATGTGTCCATGATCACCAAAAATAAAGTTTTGCATGACAAATTCATTCGCCCTGGAAACTTGTGACTCACCCATTGAAATGAATAATATTGCTTGGAAAATAATATAACTGGAGCTTAATGGACGCTTTCAGGCAGATGCTTCTCTGTGGCTTTTCTTCTCTATGCCCGCACTTAAATGAAAAAGACATGCAGATGATAGCATTATAAGCTGCGTACAGTTACACCATGCCATGACAACATTTGGCCTGAGTTAAATAAATATGAAGCTTTTAACATTTGAACTGGCTTTAGATTAAATAAAGATGAAGCCTTCTGCTTCTCACTGGTTTTTGGGTAACACCGGCGTCTACGTTTGCGTTTAATGCCCTTATTTTATCTCTGTGTGTGTTTGTGTGTGTGTAAGTATGTGCGAGAGATCCCTTTTGCATCGTATCCAGCACCAGACAGTCATTCTTCCCGACTCAGACAGCCACGCATCTCACCGCCGCCCACTCCAAACCATGTTTGACAGCTCGTCCTCTGACACAACTGCCCTGCGGCAAGAGGGAATCTCAAGCTTTAACAATTTATCATTGCTGAGCTTTTGTTGGCAATACAGTGCCAAGCCAAGGGAACCTGTATACACAAGGCTGGGGCTGATCACAACTGGCATGCCTTGAAACCTTGTTGGAGCAACAAAAGTGACATCATGTAAATACCAGAAGCTTTAGGAGACTGAAATGTGGAGGATCAGGAGAGGAGGGACAACCACAGACTACAAAACACGCCGGTGTTAATGAGAAAAGCCGCCCCTCCCCATCCTCCTTCCCTCCTTCCTCCAATGTCAAGGTATTACTGAGTATGCATTTAACCTCCAATCCTCTTACACGATCTATACCAACACTCCTGCGCTGACCTGTCCAAACGCACGTCACTGCCAGACCGACGGTGCTCGTCAAATTTGAGGCAAGGAGCTCAAAAGTATTACACCAAAGTTCCCTAACCTTCAAACATTTCCAGCGTGGACCAGTTTAAAAGGTCTAGTCTTTAGGATAGCTGTAATACAAGCTCACTGCACATTTAATATTGAAAACTCTATAATACGATATTTGCTGGTAAATGGGGGCAACCGCAATAGAAGAATAAATGGCTCTGTGCCTAGGAAAACAACTCGATATAGATCCAGAATTCTGGTATTGATACAATTTAAAGATGGTTCCATATAGTACTTCTTTTAGTACTATATGGAACCATTAATGAGTATTTAAAAATATCAAAAACGCATAATTCATGTCTATTTTCTGAATCCTCTCTATCATTAGACTGAGCCTGAAAGCAAGGACACATCCATCCATGTTTTGTTTGCACTGCAGGCCAGCAGTGCAGCACTATACTCAACCACATACACATAATTTACAAACCTAAAATGTTATGAGGCAAACAAAACTTCAGGCAACACCAAGTTGGACAGCATAGTTACTTTCTCCCAAGACAACATTTGATTGAACCAGGGTACAGCCTTGTCAATCTAAGTGAACCAATCTTTACAATACAATCTCTTTCAATCAGCAAACAATAGCAGACAAGCCTCTAGCTAAAGACTATTGTATCAATTAAACATTCTTCTCATATTATCCCCCACATACTGCTTTGTGAATGCATGCACACATAAAGCACAGCGCATTACTTACACACGAGTCCATAAGTGCATAATATAGTAATGCCCTAATGGGTCACTGAATGTGGGCCCCTTTTCATGTTAAAAGTAGTTTAGTCCCCGTGCGACCAGACAACAATAGCTCTGCTCCTAATCCCACCATTCCATAGGAGTTAATTGCCCATAGGACCAAAGACAACTAGATAATGTGACATGGACCTAATGATGGTGCTCACTCGCTCTGTAGATTAGCGGAGACAGATAGAACGCAGATGTTCATTCTATGGATTAATGCGATTGTTGGGCCTGGGATTCTGTTACAGTTTCTGTTAGCATGACTGGGTGCAAACAGGCTGCGTGTCTGCCAGGCCAACTGCACAAATTATGAGCTCAAAAATATTACATTAAAGCTCCCAGGCCTTCAGATTTAAGCATCTGTCATTTCCACTGTAGACCAGTTTAAAAGGCCTGGCATAAGAAGTGGAAATTCCAGAATATAATCTTTTCTAGTAAACAGGCGGTAACTGCACAGAAGAACCTCCATTGATGTCTAACTTTGTCTTATGTCACTCATTCAGCGACAAATGGGGCCACATCATATGGTTTTCACATCTTTCTAATGTGATAGCTATCTACTGTACTAAGCCTCATGCTTAGAAAAATAAAACACTTTGAAGAATGTTGTCAAAGCCCATAACCATCATTACAGTTACACTAAGTGCCTATACTTTCGAAAAAAAAAAAATATTTTCCCTAACCTGAAATAAGTTAATAGTGAAAGTGACCATTTGTCATACATGAACACACCACTGCACACAGTGTGAACAGCATGAAATTCAGCCTCTGCATTTAACCCATTCACCAAGTGAAGCAGGGGGCAGCCAGGAACACGGCGCCCGGGGAGCAGTGTGTGGGGACGGTACCTTGCTCAGGGTACCTCAGTGGTGCCTAGCGGTCTTGGGGATCGAACCCAGACTTTCTGGCCGCAGGGCGGATGCCTTAACCACTAGGCCACCCAACTGCCCCTGTTATTTTCTGTGCACCCTAAAATAGTTATTGAAGGGGTATTTAGTGTAAGCATAAAACACTGAACATTCAAAGAACCCTTTAAATACATAATGGAATACATAACAAAGCAGCAAAAATACTTCTTGTCCTGTTATAAGTCAAATAACATTTTTGGTACTATTTAGAATCATTTGTACCATATTCTGTATACCACAAACTTCCAGAATTTTATGCACATTTACTAAATCCTCTCAGTCCTTAAGGCTAAAACTGGTGTGTTTAAATGACCTCCTTTCTGACTGGCTAGTTTAAAACGTTTGGGTTATAATGTTGAAAAAGCTGCTAATGAACTTCATGGATGGACCTTTTGGAAGGATTTTGGACCTTTTGGAAGGCTGTAATTATGCATTTGCTTTCCAACAGCCTAATGGGGTTGTCATATGGAAGTGCTGTTCATGATTGTGACATCATTACCATAGTGATTTTAAAAATAGGCTGTTTTTGCAACTTAGTTTCTATGTATGGACTATATTTACTAGGGAACATTACATTTTGGAACTTTAATGATTCTTTAATCACAAAAGTGGGAAGTTTATTGCTTCATGTAACTACTTCAAATAACTTTTAAATATGCACAGGAAGCAGACTTATAATATATGAAAATATGTTCTAAAGTTTAAAGTATTGCCAGAAGTTCTACTTCACATCAATTTTTACTTTCTGGTGATAATGCACTTTTACAGACCACTTCTTAAGTAATGTTTGAGGTAAAATAATGTACAACACACACACACACACACACTCACACACACACACACACACACACACACACACACACTGCATGCATGGCCAGGGATAGCACTGACGATCGTCCTGAACCCGGAGGCAAGGACACTTGTCTTTCCAGCCGTGCTGTGTGGCACTTCACTCAACTGAGTGTAGAACATAACACACCAAAAATATACTAACCTAAGGTCTTATAAGGCAGGTTCGGCTTGAGGTAGCACTGCATTAAACTGCGCAGAGTTACCTTAGGTTCAGCTCAAGACTACATTAAACTGTGCCAGTTCACAGCCTTGTCAATCAAAGTGGACATGATATCCCTATAAGCATTTACATACCATAAGCGCATAATAAAGAAGTGCATTAATGGAGCACTAAATGTGGGCCTCTTATAGTATTTAACAGAGTTCGTTCCCTCACAACTAGACAATAGCTCTACTGCTAATCCCACCATTCCAGAGCTGTTAATGGCCTAAAGGACCAAAGCCAATTAGGCAACGTGGCATAGACCTAATGATGGCGTTCACTCGCTCGGGTGGATTAATGAAGACAGAAGTACAGCAAATGTTCATTCTATGGATTAATGTGAATGCTGGGCCTGAAATTCCACTATAGTTTGTGTCAGCATGATTATGTCTAAGTCGTCCGGCTTTCAGCAAAGCTAACCGCACTTGCCAAAGTGGTTAAAGAGGACTTATCTTACATTTTTATTCTATTTTACTTTTTCGATAGTATACACTGTGAAATAGGCTGTATGATGTTGTATAGCAATGTCAGCTCCTATGCGGAAAATCTCTGAAGCCAGATACTCTCCTGAATGAATTTAGTTGGTTTAATCTTCCTAAAAGGAGGAGAATCTGAATGCCACGGGGGAAGGGAATGTGACTATATGTGCCACCATTAACTGTAAGTTATTTGTCTATAGTATTAATACTCCAGAGTTTGTTGTAAATAGCATAGTGTATTTCATATTGAGTATTTCCTGCAGTTTTTATTGAATTTACTCTGTGTGTCTGTGCAGTTGTAACAGAAGCAATTTCCTTAACAGCCACTGTCATGCCTTTATTAGTCCCACAAGTGTGAAATTTGCATTGTTTTGGCAGAAAGTGGACAGTACAAAGTTAAGAGCAGCAAAACAATAGATTAAAAGCTATACAGCACAAGTAGGTAAAATAAAAATGACCCTTTTTTAGTTTACATTACATTAATACATTAAGTGACCGTATATTGTGTTCATCATGTTAAGAGGTTGTTCTGGGAAAAGCCAATAAGTGCCATTGCTCATTGTAGTAAGAGGCTTTCATGGCAGTATATTGGATTGATCTCGCCAGGGTGTAATGGTTCTTTTGTAGAGTGTGTGCATATTTAATGACTTTTGTGTGTTGTTTGAAAGGAACGTTTGGTTAAGACGTAAGCCTACATGGCTCTGAGCAAAGAGTTCGGTTTGAAAGTTTGACATTTGTGAAGGTGAGTGTACAGTAATGCATTTGTTTTTGGGAAATGAAGCATAATAATGTCTTGACAATGACGAAAAACTGTCATCTAGTTTTATGTTAGTTAATATGTACCAGATGTAAAACCCAGAGTCCGTACAAATTACTGACATGCCCACAACCAGGATGTGCCTACAATCACTCAGTAACAGTAACATTACAGTAATATTACCTTACCACTCCCAGTAAACCTGAGCACATCGAAATGCATCATTTTTGATTTGTTGAACTGAACTGTGCCCCATTCAGAAAGCAGTTTGAACTAAAAGATTTGTAAATGCAGCGTTAGTTATGAAATATGACTTGTTAAGATTAGTTATGAACTGTTGAGTCTTTAATTTTTTTATCCTGGTGGGTGTAATTTTTGTTGTGGAGTGTGTGTGTGTGTGTGAATCTGTTAATCTGTTACTGAGTATGTGTATGTATGTGTATGTGCGCTTGCATTAATCCGTTTTTCGTCGGCACGCGCGCAAGTGTGTCTGCTTGTTTGTGTGTACATGACCTGAACGGCTGATGACAAATATTTAATCAGCAGTACGATGCTGTGTGTGGCAACAACAGCTTTACGCCTGGAGGGAGGGAGGGAGAGAGGGAGAGAGAGACAGAGAGAGAGAGAAAGAGAGAGCGGGAGACAGACAGAAACAGAGAGAAAGAGTGGTAAACAGAGTTAATGGGGATCAATTCTGTGAAAATGGCTGGAATAAGCCTGTGTCCTGAAAACTCCTCTAAATGTGTGTGTGTGTGTGTGTGTGTGTGTGTGTGACTTTGGCCAGCAGCTGTTAATCTGGAGCATAATCAACATCCTGTCTGCCAGGACTCTGCGTCACTGCCGTGCTTCTCTCTCTCTGTCTCTCTCTTTCTCTCTCTGTCTGTGTGTGTTTTTTGGGGAAAGAGAGGATCAACTGTGTGTGTGTGTGTGTGTGTGTGTGTGTGTGTCTGTCTGTTTTTTGGGGAAATGAGGATAAACTGCGTGTGTGTGTGTGTGTGTGTTTGTGAGCTTGTGCGTGTGTGTGTGTG